>JACSYO010001652.1:0-172500 GCA_016806645.1 Ophiodon elongatus | reverse complement strand
GTGGGTTTGTCTTCATTTATGTTGAGAGTTCCGTTACAAGTTTGCCCGCATCTTTGCCTGCTGTTTCCTGCCTGTCTGTTAGTTTTCTGCTGCATTCTCGTCTTGGTCTGTTTTTGGGTTAATCCCCTACTGCCTTTTCTCTAGATCGTGACAAGACCCACCATAGAGCAAACCCTTAATAGTAAAACAGTAGTGGTGGTAAATTATACCAATGAACGGCAAAACGGGATATGAGCTGGTGTTAGATCAGACTGGCTGGCTCAATGCCAGCTGCAACTTGTCATCGTTTTTGCAAGTAAAATTGTTCCCTTGATAGTAGCAGATCATCAGAATAATGTAATAGTATCAGCAGAGAGCTTTATGAACTCATGTCCCACTTGATGCAGGTTGAGTATGGCACAATGATGGGAAATGAGAGCTCCATATTACTTTGGGAATATAAGTAGTTTAGTATTTTAGAGCCCTTTGCATGACACTTATCTGCACTATGCTTTATTTGTGTGAAAATATATTAACTTTTGAAAATGTTATGCTATAACTGAAAATGCAGAAATCACAGCAGTGGGTCTGCAAACCTTAAAACAAACAAGCACCATGTCTAGTGAGGAAAAAAAAAAGAGAAGCAGAACAAAAACAAATCCAGCACAATCTTACTCATCAAACCGCTAAAAAGCGTCAAAAGAACATCTTGGATTATTACCGCCTTAGAGAACAGAGATACATTTTTAAAATGATCCCCCTAATCTGTAAACATGCTGGAATCCTTGTTGTCAAAGGAGAAATCCTCAAATCATCTTAGTGCATAACGGCCTTTTTAGCAAAACTGGGTCGTTTTAGTTAATTTACCTAATGCACTAGACTTTTCATTTCTTTCCAGAGGCAGATGCTCAAACGGCATTTCTAAAATAGGAAATGAAATCTGGACTAGCAGCTTAGCAGACATGCAGAAAGCACATAAACCAAACAACTAAGGGGAAGGAATGTAGGGTTCAAACATGTCTCTGATACTTTTGTGTAGGTGACAGCAAAGACTGACATCAAAGAAATGGAATGTAATTACAAAACATGCAGAATGTATAAAAAATCTGATTTGAAATGGAGGATTCTCATCATTTGATAGAGAAAAAAAAAAGGAATCAGTGCACAGCAGCTCCTGTAATTATCTGAAGTCATTCAGCACAGAGAGGACTCTACACTGAAACACCTACATTCAGAATGAATTGCATCTGCAAACCTGCCATTCAGGAGCAGCACAATGAGAACAGAGAGCTGCCGAGTGTTGTGTAGGCCACGGCTCAGTAAAGTACAGCCCTTGCCATGCTTTCACTGGGAGGGAAGAGGGAAAACATAATGCCCATAAGCACATAACACAATTACGAAAAAGCTTATGTTAAATGTTTAATTGAGCTACAATCATGTTTTTTTTTAATAATGCAAGACTAAATCTCTGAAATGTTTAAACCCCCTCCATCCGCCACAGCAAAAGGCATTCCATATAACCTTTGTGAGGAGCAAAGCCATGACCCCACTTCAGTTTGCTGACGAACCTTCTTGTATATTTGTTTTAAATTTTAATTGCATGGTAAATTATTAAGAGTGTTACAGCTTGGCTCAGCCTCCCCAGACTGCAATCTAGCCATGCAATAGTGCAGCAACAGTCCATTCAGATGCACAGGACCCCTCCCTGTAACTTTATCTGCTGCTTCAGAGTCACATTAAGAAAGAAAGAAATACTTTAAAGACGGATCTTATAAGGCCTGGTGCCACAGTGAATATATAAAAGATGTCAAACAGTTTGGGGGAGAGACTTGGACATAATAATGGGAACCACCTCAGTGTCCGTGCTTTCTTCAGAGGAGCTGCCTGTTGTGTAGTTGATTCATGTAAGACTCCTATCTTCTAAGATTCTGAATCGATTCACAAGTTTTTAAATCAATTGTGTAGAAAAACAAAAGCAGCACAACCCGCGGCCTCGTGTGCACTGAATGCACCGCATAACGGGAGTCACGCAACGTCACTTTCAATAATTGAAAATGAAATGTAATGTTGGGTCAGGCTGAATGAGGAATAATTCAACAACAACTGTACTAATGGCAGATAACTTGGCTGCAGAGAGAGACGCCAAACATGTCCAAACAGCAAGGACGACATTATGTCATATAAACAAGTCACGTTAAGATCAGACTGGTGACCTGACTACTTACATAATGGATGAATTGTAACCGCTATCTTCTGACGTTCATTGAACATACTTTTTAAACAGAAAATATACGTTTCAATATTGTAAAATTTACTGGAAATGACAGTACAACATAGCTAATAGCAAGTGGCAAACTTTCAGTCAATCTCCCTCCAGCCTCTTTATTTAGGTTTTTGTTGTGAAATGATGATACCTCCTCATTTCAATTTCACCAATTAGTCATTCCTCGTCCATTGTAGTGCTTTCAACGTGAGTGACGGGAATAAATAGACAGGAATTTTGACAAGTTCAGCTGAAAAGAGTGCAGTGTTAAGACAGAGTCATGTCAGGGACATAATTTGCGTGATTTGTTGAAAGATCATACAAATTACCTCATTTTGTGTACAATTAAGTGTCTGCTGCTGCTGTCCATCCATCACATCCAGTGTTTTTAGACTTTCCAGAAGTCTGGTGACAGCATTTGAACAGCAGCAGTGTTCTGTCCTCAGCCTCCAAACCCATTTGTTCTGTAACCTGGGATTATTTGGGTGGATTTACGTGTCCTAGTTGGCATTGTTAGTCTTTTAATTAGTAGGAAATATTTCTGTTCGAAATCGCACTGAAGCTTTAGGGGTGAACTGCCATTTTCTTTTACACCCATTGCTTCTGTTTCCCTAGTATCCTAGGGAGCCAGATTTAGTAATTTATTTTATTTGTTTGCTTATTTCGTATAGGGTTAGCCAGGATTTTTGAGCAGATAAATCATTTTGTTTGTTGCCTTGTGCATCCTAAATCCTATTGTTCTACATTATTGTTAATTTAAACTTTATTAAGTAATACACACTTTTTCCTAAACTGAATATTTGTTATTGACACTAAGGTTTGGGAAATGGTGCGGTGTGAAGGTTGAATAGAAAAAAAGCTTTTTGTGCCATGCAGCCTAAACTATTTTATAATTACCGTGTGCCTAAACTATTTTATAATTACCGTGTGTACAAATTATGGCAAAGAAGTTAGTTATGAAAAAGTACTGTTACATGTGAGGAATCTGAAAGGACTTAAGGACGGGACTTGGCCACTTGACGGGAGTTGCGCAGCGATCGGACAGGAAGGAACATCGTAGCGGACTCTCTCATGAGATAATTAGTTTTATTATTTTTCATATTGTGTGTTTAATGTGTAATTGCTTTCAATCTAAATACATATTTTTTTACTTGAACTTCGAACTACTTTTTCGGCTTTATTTTATCGTCGGATCCCTCATTGGGCCTTGGAAGGAAAGAGTCCGTTTTCCTAATAAAATGGTAACACCCGACGTGATTTAACGGAGACAAAAGGACAGCCATAGGAGATGAATCGTCGGGCACTCCCGCAGGCCCAAGTGAAATAAGGTATGCAGATCCTTTTGAACAAAACTGCAATAGGTAGAACAGGATAATTAGGTGAGAGTGTGTTGGTGATTCGTCTCCAGAGGCTCGATCCTGCATCTCAGAGGATCCGTAAAAAAACAAAAAATTGGTAAACTGCATGGTTCTGTGTCTTGACTGAAGTTAAATGTTAAGAGTGAAAGCATAATTACACATTGAATGCAATAACTGTTGTATACATATCTGTGAAATCCAACTGTTTTGGTTGTTACTCTAGGGACAGGGAGTCGTGGACGCAGGTGTTGAAAACTCTGATATGATAAACGAGTGCAGAGTGAACTGAACAGACCACGTGTGAATTACGTGTAAGCGTTGACGGCCATTACATAGTCTAACAATTGCGCCGTGAGTGGGAATAAATGTGTCACGGGGACTGTAAGGCTTGGGAAATGGAATAGTATAAGAGACTAAAAAGAATAGAATTGTTTTCTGTAAAGGTGCCGAATTTAGATAAAGTTGTTGATTGTGATAGATAAATAGACTCAAGGCCTCTAGCTCTGATTTTCGCGCTAAGATCCTTTAACTCTCTGGGGTCGACGGACGCACCGGCGCGTCCACGCGGTGTCTACTCGCTGTTTATATTATTATCTCCGCGATAATACGGCACAGAGATATGGTTAAGATGTCTACGGAAGCGTATGCTCTCCACCTCCGTGTCCTAAATTTCAAGAGATCGTACGTGACTCACACAGCGCGCCAGGAGCTTGGACGTGTCGTGTGATTCGTGGGTGTCTAGCTCCGCCTCTCAGCGTCATTTGTGGATTCATGTGTCAGTCAACATTTTTGTATGAAACAAACCAATGGACACTCAGTAAATCACTAAGGACCTACCCACCACCTTACGCTACAGACACACTGCAGTTTGCGTTCAGTCTGCATGAGAGAGCCCAGAGAAAGTACGAAGAGAAAGTTTACAGTTAGCGACGTACTTTCAGCGATATAGTTAGGGTCCGAGCACCGACGAAGTCGGTCCGAGAGGACCCTATTGAAATTGCTATGTTTATTAGGATCCGAGCACCGACGAAGTCGGTCCGACAGGACCCTATTGAAATTCTAAGGATTATTAGGGTCCGAGCACTGACATAGTCAGTCCAGGAGGACCCGACTGAAATTCGAAGCACACAATTGGGCGCATATTGGGGGTACTTGCCACTTGAAAACTAACCAAATTTGGCACGCTTGTCAAGCTTGGTGAAAATAGACATATGATATAGGTGTCATATTTGTGTATTGAAATTTGACACGTCCATCCCCACCTGTTCTACAAAAAAGCCTCTCAGATCCCTAAGCTTCGCCTACTTAGATTTTCCGCCATTTTGAATTATGTGAAAAACTTATTCTTGCAAACTCGTCCTACGTGCTGGGTCCGATTCATACTAAATGTGCTGTAGATCATTATTGGACCTAGATCATTAAAAATGGTTAAAAGATCGTTGATATCTTATTGCATTCATAAGATAGGGACCAATGAACTTCTCAGGGGCGTGGCTTGCACATCAATACTTATAACTTCAAAATCATTGGGCCTAGTGTCACACGATTTGCAACATATGTGCCCATTGCATCCCGTAATATGTCCTGACATTTCTATGCCATTGAGACTCTAGTGGGCGCTACAGTAATTCGGCCAATTTGTTTTTGTTTTGTCATTTTTCGCCGTTTTCAGCCTTTGTACTCTTACGAACTCCTCCTACAGAATTAATGCGATCGACTCCAAATTTGCTCAGGATGCTCTTTAGACCTTTGTGATGAAAAATTATTAAAATCGTCAGTTTTTTCTCAACGGCCTTGACGTGGCGTGGTGCCCATTTCACATCCATTTTCTGCGGTTCGCTATGTTAGAGAAAATTGTTGGATCATCTAATCCACCCAAAATGTCTCATGCATGATGCCGGTCCAGGCCTGAGCACATTTCCATGAAGAAATGTTCACAATATCATAGCGCCACCTACTGGCAAAAGGAAATGACAAGTTTTATACTTTGATTGAGCTGATTGTTAAGTGGTTTAGGATGCTCAAAAACTCATGCGACTTTACACAGATGTCATAGGTGATAGACGTAAATAATTCATGTGGATGTTTGCCTTGCTTGTTCTAAATCCCGTGAATAGTGCCCCCTACAAATTTTCAAAAGCGCAGCCCCGGTGCTGCGTTGGCCCTATATATATCAAATTTGGTAGGCACATGAATCAGATGGAGATTTAAAAAACAGTTTCTTGGCACCATGCCCTAAACCGTGCCGGAAGTCGACCATTTGTATTTTGGTGTGATTTCTTTCATTATTTTTTTTACCCTTTTCTAAGCCCTTTACTTTTACGAACTCCGATCCACAAATTTGGTCAGTATGATCTAAAGAACTTTGTGAATAAAAGTTATCAAAAGCTTTACGTTTTATGGAATGGTGTGACTGTGGCGTGGCGGACATTTTCTGACAAATCCCTTTGAGAGGGATCTGGTGAATTTGCTAGGAGGAATAGATCAGAGTATAAAACTTGTCATTTTAGTTTGCCAATAGGTGGCGCTCTGATATTGTGAAACTTTTTGCATTGAAATGTGCTCAGGCCTTAACTACCATCATGTACAAGAAATTTCGGGCAAATTGGATAATGTACCTTGGAGTTACAGCAACATCCACTTTTGTGGCGAACCCGCAAGAAATGGGCATATACTTGGAGCCCCGCAACGTCAAGGCCGTTCAAAGACAACTCGCCATTTTGATAACTTTTCATCATCAAGGTCTTCAAATCATTCTGACCAAGTTTGAAGTTGATTGCATGAATTCTGTAGGAGGCGTTCGTTCACCTACAACTTCTGAAAATGATGAAAAATGGCTTAAAATGCAGAAATTGGGCAATTTACTGCATCGCCCCCTAGTGTTTGAATATAATGAAAATGACAGTAAGTTAAAGGAAGCGATGTGGACATATGCTACAAATTTAGTGATGATAGGCCAAGTGATTTGGATGTTACGTGGATTGAAAACTAAGCCACGCCCCTGAAAAGTTGATTGGTCCTTTTTGTTCTCAACGCAATGAGGTATCAACAAGCTTTTGATAACTTGTGATGACATTGAACCAATAATGAACCACATAAAATTGTGTAAGAATCGGAACCAGCGTTTAGGAGGATTTGGAAATAATGTGTTTTTCACAAAATTCAAAATGGTGGAAAATCTAAGTAGGCGGAGCTTAATGTTACTATATAACTTTTTTGTAGAGCAGACGGAACCGGACGTGTAGAATTTCAAGTCAATTGGTGATTGGGGGCGAATTTCATTGGCTTTCAAAAGAAAAAAAATTCTACGGGGCGCTATAGAGACATTTCTTTCTACCCAAATGCGAGACCCCTAAAATATCAAATTTGTCACCCGTCCTGATATGCATGTCAACTTTGGCAACTTTTCAGATATGTTAAAGCCCACATGATCAGATCCTTTCCAAATTTCACATGTTGGATGAGACTCCAGGCTTGAAGACATGTACAGTCTAATTTTGAATCAAAGTCATAGTGCCACGTACTGGTAACAGGAAGTTAAAGCATCTATACTTTGACCTGTTTCTCTTAGTACGTAGATCAGATCGATATGAAATTACTACCACACATATGTAAGAAGTTCATAATGCCAGCCCACAAAGCTTTTGAGCTTTCGTGTAACGCCGTTGCTCTGGCGACCCATTCTTCGCCGTCAACAACGAAGGCACTTTTGAGGGCCTAAACATGCTTGAAACGTAACTAAACTTGACACACATTTAAAGTCATACATATAGTTACCTGATTGTAATGCTTCAGAGTGGAAACGTTGCTCGATAGCGCCCCCTACAATGTATCACATGTAGACTTAAAAAAAAGTCTCTTGGTACCATGCTCTAAACCGTATCGGAAGACGGACGTTTGGATTTCTGTGGAATTTTTCCTTTCATTTTTGCCTATTTCTAGGCTCTTTATTTGAACGAACTCCTCCTAGGTAAATCATCAGATAGACTTCAAATTTGGTCAGTACAATGTAAAAACTTTAATGATTAAAAGTTATCAAAATGTTGTTGTTTCGTCAAAGGCTATTGCCGTAGCACTCACTCTTCGACATTAAAAACAAATGTTTCTGAGGGGCTAAACATGCTCAAAACAGATTAAAACATAGCACACACATTTAATGATCTAAATATGATATGTTTGGAATGCTTCAGAATTAAGAATCGGCTCGATAGCGCCCCCTACAAAATGTCAACAAAATTCCGACAAATTGACAAAGCAGCCCTCGCAGTATGTTTCACAAAAATATACCGAATTTGGTAGGCTTACATGTAAACATACAAATAAGTCTCTTGGGACCATGCTCCAAACCATATCAGAAGCCAGCCATTTTGAGTTTTACATGAATTGCTCGTGTTGTCGCGTTGTCCGATGGTCGCAGACATTCTCGGCCACGTGAGCCGGCATCCCGCCAGCACCCCCGACGTGCGCAAAGGTGCGAGGACCCATACATTGCTGCTTGCAGCTTTAATTGATTGTTGTATCTCACTTTATTACAGCAACCTCTGACTGCAAAAGTGTGCTGCGTCTGCTATCCCACCACAAGAGTGTCCTGGTCAACCTCACTGACTACACCGTCCCACCTCAAGAGTGTCCTGGTCAACCTCACTGACCTGCCAGGCATAAAACAGTGAATGTTTCTGACTGAACAAGCGATTCCAATGTTAAAAACCTTAAGTGTGATGTTCTTGCTAAATTAGATTTGCCTAGTTCCCATATTTTTATTTGTTTATGTGCAACCAGCTGCTAGTAAAGGTTGCTCTTTCCGTTGCTAGGTCAGTTGGAATGTTAGGTCGGTCAAAAAAAATAGCTTCTACCAGCAGGGGTTAATACATGGTCGGTCTCAGCTCATCACATGCTTGTTTTGGTTTGGTATGGCTGAGGGGATGTGGAGGTGTAAGGAGTGTAGTGTATCTGGTAGGTATGAGCTACTAAAACATTTTAGACTACGACACAGGCAGCGCTATCCATGCCCACACATAAACTGCCCATGTACTTTTAAAATGGCACATGGACCTGTACTTGTATGCATCTTTTCTAGTATTCCGACCACTCAAAGCTCTACATGACATAATTCACCCATCCACACACTGATGGGAGGAGCTAAAATGCCACCTGCCCATCAGGAGTAGCTAACATTCATACAACTTTAGCACAGCACAGCTACGGGAGCAATTTGGGGTTAAGTGTCTTGCCCAAGGACACATCAATATGGAATAGTGGAGCTGGGGATCAAACCGCCGATTCTCTGATTGAAGGATGACCCTGCTCACCACTGATCCACAGTCACCCTTTTAAGACATGGAATGCCTTGCACATTCATTTAAGTAGAGTCCATCCTCAAAACTCCCAGGAGCTGCTGGAATTGTCAACATTCAGTTGTCATTTGTGCACTTGTATTAATCTTCCTAAAGAGAAGGATCATTTTTTTCTCATTTGAAGAGTCAAGAAACTGTTACTTGTACGTTTGGGGGTTGCAGTTTTCAAACAAATGTATACGGAACATGTTTCAAAAATAAGTGAAGCCCTGTACTTTATTATTTTGTATGTATGCATGTCATAGAAAGTTGAGAACTTGTATTTTGATTCGTATGTTGTTTGCAAGCAACTGCTCGTGTAAAATATTCAGTGCCTATTTTGAGAAATACAATTTTATTGCAACATCTCCCATTTGTCTTATGTTTCCAGCCAACCAGGTTGTATATTTTGTTAAAACTTAAGTTTCAGTTCTGGTTCATGGTAAACATTTAAAAATTGTTAACACTCTAAAGTTATTTTTAGAATTAGCTAAATCATGGAAAGTATTTCAACACGATTACACTGCTTTCTTTAAGCAATAAGCAATTCTGTTGGTCCAACCTATTTTACTTGGGCTGGATAAAATTAATTAATTTGAGTTGGTCCAACTTAATTCACTAGTGTATGTTTTACTAATGTAGAATTAGTCAAACCAACCCTATTAAGTTGAGTTGGACACAACCTAAGTAAATGCGTTGAACCAACCCTAATAAATTAAGTTGATCCCACTCAAGTACTTTAAAAGCATTTTAATCATGTGGAAATCCTTTCCATGATTTTATTAAGTTAGTTGAAAGTTTTTTTTTGTGATTCCGGAGCATGCAAATCTGTCTTCCTAATATCCGAAGACAACAAATTAATGAAACAATCATCAAACACTATAATGGTGAGTTCAGCAAATGGGCAAGTGCAAACAGAATATCTCTCCCTGCCATTTGTAATCACAGTCCATTACACAACAAAACTAAAAAGATTAAATAAAGACTGACCAATGACTGAGAACACTGACTGTAAAGTACCGTATACGCCTTGAGTAATTATGAGCTTTTGGCATGCTTCTGTGAAATTTGTGACATTGATGTCGCAGTGTGTTTTATAATTGTACTGATTGTTGTGTTCGGTCAAAAATACAGAAACTAACCATTTTGCCATTGCAGACAATATATTTCAATCAAGAGAGACCAGTTGAATAAAGAAAGGATAATTGTTTATTGTTAACGATGATATGTGATGATAAAGTCTCAGAGTCTTTGGCGCTTGGACTCTACAGGGAGATTTGTAATTGAGGGCCATTTCTTTACCATGAATGAGTAAACGTGAAAACATTTTTTTTTCTCTTAGCCAGCGATGGCTTGAAGACAGCAATGCCCTGCTTGCAATGTATGGCTCTAGCCAGAAATGGCTTGAAGACAGCAATGGCTAATGGTCAGCAGTGACTCAAATGCAACAGTTTGAGCTGAGGCCACGTGGCTAGTGTACTGGAATGACGGCAAGACATTTTATAGATTTGCCAGCAGTAAGTCACCATAACCTGCTCCTTTGAATGAATCATACATCACTCGTAAGACATTGAACGGATTTACCCAAAAGAGGTCAGCAGTGACCTGAGGATTAGTAATGCAATGGATCCGACACCTACTTCAATATACGTGACGTTAATTAGAAAATGATGATTAAGAGCAATTACGAGCAACGACAATGTAGCCGATAGCCTGACAAAATTATGGAAATACAAGACATGAACCGCTAGTAAAATTAGGATGTGGCGCTACTTACCAGATATGACGATATAACGCCACTCACCCGATAGATTGATATGACACCGCATAAGATAATATGGGCAATGCGTGGAATATGATGACAATGGCACGATTGCAGTCATTAGCAAAATGGTTTTAAGTAAATGGGAAAATGGATGAATATGTAGTAAATTATATATTAATCACATTTACAAGACATCTTGACTGGAAATCACAGATAAGAGGAATGGTGAGCAGCTAAATGGCCATTTAGCTGACACCCCAACCCCAGTATATGCATGCATCAGATGTGGGCAACCATGATTTTGGAGACTTTAGATGCAATATGGTAGCATGTAATAATAGTAGCAAAACTCCAGTTGAAACATAATTTACGAGGGATTTAAAGGCACACTAGAAGTATGAGTCGAGCCTGAAGAATCAATTTGTCTATGCTTAGGCATGGAGAAGGTCAAGAGGAAATTCTATATGGAACGGGTATGAGATTCCACTAACGGATGCCCGATGCTGCAACGTATGCGATTTCGCTAAAAGATACCCAATGATACAATTTCTTTTTTATTATTATTTATAGTGCTTAAAAAAAAAAACGAAAAGCAATAACAATGTACCCACGAGAGATGACATAACAAAAATATACTTACTAGCATTGCAGGTTAAAGCAGATTAAAATAAGAGTTTTAAGTGCTGTTACCATGCTGCCGCTGCAACATATGCAATTCCACTAACGGATGCCAAATGCTGCTGCAACGAATGTGATTGCACCGACAGATGCCCAATGCTGCTGCAACGTATGCGATTGCACCGACAGATGCCCAATGCTGCTGCAACGTATGCGATTGCGAAAACAAAAGCCCAATGCTTCTGCAACGTATGCGATTACGCTAGCAGATGCCCAATGCTGCTGCAATGTATGCAATCCCGCTTGACCGATCAAGTACTGCTGCTGTATTGAATGCGATATCTATGACAGAATAAAGCAACAAGGACTATGATGCTATGACTGGTGTTATAATAGGTCAAGATGCAATATATGTAAATAACCTTTATTGAACTAGGAAGACACGCACTGAGATTAACCGCTTATGGTGAGACCTAGCCAAGGCGAGGTCAAGTAGTAGCAGCCGACACATAACGGGACAACGCATTAGACCATGATGCATTAAAAGTGACCCACTTACCAGAGTATGACGGATGGAAGAAATTGGCAGAAAGCTATACGTAGTTATTTAGAAGAACGCAATGAATGACCAATGAATAAGTAGAATGTGGCAACATTGAACATTGAAACATTACTACAACGGCAATCAGGCCAGGGTGTAAAGTTAGCTGGGATAATGCCCCAGCCACCACTCTTACCCCTATACTCCTGACGGCCGTTCTTGGACTCCACACATCTTCAGGAAGGAAAAGGGAGAGAAAGAGGGGATGACTTTCAGTCAGGGCCTTGGTTCTAATTGAACCAGGGCTGCCAAGTCAAGATCCAGCTCACGTGGGCGAGCACTTTTTTTTTTTCTTCCCCTCTCTCGATCCTACTATACCCTGAAAAGATTGTAACTGAATCCATGACCATATTACTGTGACAATTCTGACCGTGGATGACATGCAGACAGACAGCAAAGTACTAAAGACCGCTACTGTGGTAGTTCTGCTACATGAGTGCCTACGGGACAATAACTCCATGATTTCACATGATGTGAAACAATACCGGCCAGGCACTAATGTGACTGGGAAAGAATAGTTTGCCGAGACGTAATCGAGTATAATATTTCCAAAGCTTGATGATCTGAATGGTAGTGACCAGAAGGACGTGAAGAAATGTCGAAGTCAGCTATGACCAGAAATTATTATCTTAATAAATCAAAAAGAGGATGTGAGCAGCAACGTAGCTCTGGAGCCAAAACTCCCACCAGCAGTTATATGCATATGTATATATCTAAGTGATCTGAGCAAGACACATTTACGGAGCGAGCAATTTCACTACCATGTGAAAGGTTGCGATAAGGATTTGTGTGACTGCTACTGTGTCATGCTATCGCATGAATCGTGAAGAGGAATGCACGCATTGAGAAATTCTGACGATGGTTTACTCCGGAGTGAGCCGTTTGTGTTCCCGTTGCTGGCCCGGAAAGAAAGCTTCCGGTGAGGCATCATATGCAATACGGATTATATTAAATCTGGAGTAGAGGGAGGCCAGAGTCTGAGAACCACTGACCGTGATATCCTCAAAAGCCCGCCGATGGACACGAGAATACGCTGGTACCCAATGGAAGAGAGTTTGCTGTTATGCTGATGAGCATGCTTACTGTAGTTTGTGATGAGGTCAGCAATGACCAAGGCACTTGCTTGAATGAGGCTGGCGTGGGCTGCACTGATACGGATAACTTCTGAGCATGTCATGAATAAAGTACCTTGTCATCACTACTCCCTTTGTGTGATTAAATAATTGAACCATAAATCTAATAAAACTTTGCGTGTGCATTCCAACTGCGTGTGTCTCTAATATCACTGCTTCGAAACTAGCCTCGTAGATGCCCCCATAGTATAGAGGTTATTTGGGGCCCGCTGCAATTACAGACTTTACGGTAATACTTCTCCCGTTGAACAGGGATATGCCAAGAGATGAAACGATGTTGCGGTTTGGACAGCGCCTGAACTACTGACAGCAGTCTGACCATATTATCTGATGAGAAGACGACCCGGGTGCGACATGCTGATTAATGCTTTACCTTGATTGATGCGCGGCTTGGAATGAATGCGGAGCCGGCCGCAGGAACGCCGGTGCGGCAGAAGCTTACTGGTATTCGCCCTGAGGCGCATGGATGGTTGCTGATTTAGCCGGACACTGCATGGTGTCAATCAGGTTGTTACCTGCACGGAGTGACCCGGATTAATGGGTGAGATTCCCCGGCAGGGAAACGAGTGGAAGAAATGCTTTCTCCTCTGCTGGTGGACTGGACGCCGACTTGCTCCTAAAAACGAGACTGGAAAAAAGTTTGCCGATCGCGTCAGTTCTTGATGAAAACACGCGGACGCCGGGCTGATGGAGCACACGGATAATATCAACATCAATCGTGCGTAACAGCAACATTAATGAACTAAAGGTAGAGATAGTCATATTTAAAAGAGACAGCAGCAAGATGATAGGCTAACCATGTAATTGTTTCGTTGTGCTTATTGGATAGAGACCAGCTGATCTCGACAGCTGGCGTCTGTTTGACAGCCCCGAATAATGACAGCAAGTAAATGAGTGAGCATGCGTGAGAAGTGATTGGCAGGTGTATGAGAAATAAATTACGGGCTTGGAAGAGTATGGTCTTCCAACTGAACTTAGAATTTAGTGTCATGTAAATCCGATGCCGTTTGTCACGTAATGCTAATTTCCTTTGGCCAGTAGGTGGCTTCATGGAAATGTGCTCAGACGTGGACCGGCATCATGCATGAGACATTTTGGGTGGATTGGATGATGTACCTTGGAGTTACAACACTTTCTCTAACATAGCGAACCGCACAAAATGGGAGTGAAATGGAAGCCACGCCACGTCAAGGCCGTTGAGAAAAACCTGTCGATTTTAATAATTTTTCATCACAAAGGTCTAAAGAGCATCCTGCCCAAATTCGAAGTCGATCGCATTAATTCTGTAGGAGTTTAAAGGCTGAAAATGGCGAAAAAGGACAAAAATGCGGGCTTGCAAGAGTATGGTCTTCTGACTGAACTTAAGCTAAAGCTACATTTGGTGTACATTTTGCACACTGAGAATTAATGTTAACATAATTGAGGTAGATGGGATTGGACGGGTAATCAGGACTCTGTGGACGACAGAAGCGCAAAGAATAGGTAATTCCTCCCAGAGACGGTGAGAGGCTGTCCTCAGACGAGTCTGAGATTGCCAGTTCGATCCTAGAACTGGAAAAATAAGAGAATTTGTTCCATAAGAAATTGACTGTTGAAATCAAGGAGTATTGCTTTTCTATATATTACCAGTAAATGATAATAACCTATATAAACCTCGTTTCTCCTCACACCAGATTCACAAATAGATCCCGAAGGAGCACCTCCCGAGGATGCTCCTTCGACAGCCATGTGTAAATAGATGCTATAGGAGTACCAAGGGGGGTGCGCAATGAGTTTAAAGCCCGGAATCAGATCTCGGCTGGGTTTGAATCCACCTTCTTCTGGTGGTCTACCATAAACAAAAATGTCGATTAGACATGATCCTAGCAGAAAAGGGAGGTGTGTACAAAATGTTTGGGTCTGCCTGTTGTACCTTCATCCCCAACAACACAGCTCCTGACGGCTTGTTGACCAAAGCTCTAGCAGGACTGACGGCGCTGAGTAACGAGCTAGCAGAAAACTCAGGGATTGATGACCCCCTCACTGACTGGTTGGACAATATGAATGGCAAATGGAAAAATGCATTTTTGTCCATAATAACTACTCTTTATATTACAGCCTCCATGCTTATCCTCTGCAGCTGTTATTGTATACCTTGCATACATGTTATAGCGATTAATAGACACAGCACTCAGTAGGACCACTATCGAAGGGAAGTTAGTTATGAAAAAGTACTGTTACATGTATTGCGCAATAGAGCGAGGTCGCAGCATGATGACGTACTGAAACTGCGAGGATTCTGAAAGAACTTAAGGACGGGACTTTGCCACGTAGCGAACAGAGAGGAAGGAACATCGTAGAACTCTGTCTCATGAAATAATTAGTTTTATTATTTTTCATTTTGTGTGTTTAATGTGTAATTACTCTCGATCAAAGTAAATACTTTACTTCAAACCACTTTTTCGGCTTTATTTTATTTATTTACAAAGGAACGGCCATTGGAGGCAGTCCCGCCCAAGTGAAATAAGGGGAGCAGCCTTTCTCCTTTTATGTCGCGCTCTTACTCCCCCAGATGAGATCGTAACAAAACCTAAAATTGTAATCATAGGACCCACTATCTTTACTTAAGAGGCTTTTTCAAGGTGTTTATGATCTATGGTGACATTTTCCATCATATAGCAGTCTTCCATTGCTATAGAGCAAGCAAAAGAGATAAGCTGGGGCTAGCTTCTAGAACAGCTACCTGCCTCCTGATCCTCTACCAGCTAAACCTCTTAAATATCACCTATCTCTGGGATCTACAATGCTGAATATTATCAATCACCCTGGCACTGTCCCCCTAGACTGCTGTTGTTAAACCTCTATCTAAAATCTATAGAGACACACATATTCCATTATCCGAACTGCTTATCCTAATCAGCAACCCTGAATAGGATTGGGTTAAGGCAGGGTTCACCCTGGACAGGTTGCCAGTTTATTGCAGGGAACATATAGAGACAAACAACCATTCACGCTCACAATTTAGAGTCTTCAATTAACCTAAGCTGCATGACTTTGGACTGTGGGAGGAAGCTGGAGAACCCAAAGGGAACCCACGCTGACACGGGGAGAACGTGCAAACTCCACACAGAAGGACCGCCCGGGTCGAACCTGGGCCCCTCTTGCTGTGCCATGCAGCCCCTATATCTTCTCTATGCATCTCTTTGCATAGAGAATATGCCAGGGCAAAGTAAAAAATAAATATTGAACATGTTACATATACAAAGCACAAATAGTGTTACAAAGTTTATTAAGTTTCCCCTAAATCAACTGATTGAAAAAACTACGAGACAAAGTAGTATCTTGTGGTTGACAATACAATGGTAACTGTGCTGTCAAGGAAAAAGATTCCGACTCCAGTTTAGTGGGGTGAGTTTTTCCTTATCTTAATCTATAATGTGTACTCACGCAGTTTATGTGCCTAATTATGTTACAACTCTACCAAGCCTAACAAAGGTATCATCTTAAAGAAAATAGAATAACTCACCAAATATCTATTTGTTGAGCAACAATGCCAATGTTCAGAGCCAGTGCAGACAGTAGTGAACTGTAGGTAGCAAGGCAGGAAGTAATATTGTGGATGTCGAGTTTTTGAATGGGCATTGAGAAATACCAACTTTCTTACCGGGGACCGGAGTTCATGACTCATTCCAGCAATCAACATTTGCCTTTTCATATATTCAAACCCGACTGTTGTTGTGTCTGACATGAAGTCTAGTAATTATACAAATATACATTTTTTGTGGATTTGTGCTGACTGATATTTCCCTCAGGAGTTGGTAGACAACAAAACCGAGCAAAAAGAGAATATTATTCTAACGGGGTAAGTTAGGACCCAAGCGCAGTTCGACTGACACAGAACTTTCGTTAAAGGCTTTATTGAATGCAAAAACAGGTAACACCCCAAGGCGTGCAGGGGAACAGGCAGACGGAGACAAGAGGGAGCTGAGGCTAAACTCGTAGTCGGGGACGGAAGAACAGGGTCGATTACCGGGGCAGAGGCAAGGCAGGGAAGTCCAAGCAGGCAGGGTCGGCAACGGGATAGCAGTCCAAGAGTTAGTGCTGGAAGGTCTGGAATACATGGAGAACGATCTGGCAGTGTATGTCTGTGAAGCAGGGGCTTATGTACTGTGAAGGGAGTGAGTGCAGAAGAGTGGGCAGGTGAGTGTGATCAGCTGACGAGGTGGGTGTGACAGACAGGTGCACTGAATGAACTGATTAGTGAGTGAGAGACAGAGTGGCAGAGAAGGAAATTAAGCTGAACTGTGACACTCACATCGAAATAAATAACAATGCGGCTCAGTCACTGCTGTCTGTGTAAATATGCAACTGTTAACTAAAAAGTGGACTTTATCAACTTGAAAGGTGATGATACGTCAGTGGTGTGCTAACAACTTTTTTCCTTAATAAAATGTTCTAATTGCAAAAGCTGTGATAAGAATCTAAACAACCGGATGACACACAACCTAACTGACCAGCGGCTACACAACCCTTAAGTGAGCATCAACTTTGGCCCTTTAGGCAAAACGAAGTGTTGAAGGTAAGACAGGAACCGTTCACAATTTGTTTTCAATGGGGCTTTGAGTTATCTAAATATTGTTAGTCAGTGTACAATTTAGTTTGTGTAATTTGTAACAATGCTAGTCCTGACTGGTCATCAGTAAGATTCCTGTATATATTGTTTTAATTCAATGATTAAGATGTCTTACTGTAACTGACTGCAGATCAGTTAGATTCAGATACATGTTTCATATATTAATGTTCACACCAGGCCTGTTGTCTGCAATGCTTTGTTCTTTATTTTTTATTTAATTCAAATAATAATGTTTATAGTTTACCAGGCTTGAAGTAATAATATTCAATGGTGATTTGAAGGTTTTTTTAATTCAATAGCTAAATAAAGATGATATTCAGATCAATTCACGTAATTTCATCATAACACATAGGCGTGGCCTACGTGAAAGAACAGTTTATATGTTGACTGTTTCTAATGTTGTGTTGGTCATACTATAGAATGATTTACTGCTTGTGCATAAAAAATAATATAGAAGATTAGGAATTTTAAGACAATACTGAATTGCAAACACAATATTGACAATTACATTATTTTCCCATATTGTCAGCCCTAATACACACACACACACACACACACACACACACACACACACACACACACACACACACACACACACACACACACACACACACACACACACAGGAGAGCCTCTCATAGCCTAGCTGCAACACAGTTACTCTCTCAAAGGGGCCGGGGAGACACAGAATCCAGTAGTGGCAGCTCGTGGCTGGTTGCGTCTGACTACCAGCACTACAGCACATACTACAGCCATACCATACTGAGTGATGGTCAGTCAGTTTGCACCGTTTCCCCACAATCCCCGCCTCACATACTACGTAGCTACGAGGCCAATGCCCCCTTCAGTCCTTTTTCACCTCTCTCCTCTGTTGCATATTTTAAATATGGTGGGATCTAGCAAAGTTTTAAGGCAGAATGCAGACGTTCTGCTGGGGCTGATAGAATCAAGAGTCATGTCTTACCTATGGAAGCGTATTTAGCATGATGTACAATTTATAAATATTTGGCGTGCTCAACTCCACCTGTTTTCTATGGTATTTGTCCTACTAATAATTAATTATAATAATAATTAATATGGTATTTATTCAGACACTATCCTTTCCAGCTTGTATCATGCTGCACCAGGACTAGAGTCCCTGGTCACTGGTGTACTTCAAGTCTCGATCTACTGTTTGTCGGAGGACAACTCTCAATGCAGTATTTGTTCAACTTGAACTTAAAAATCTAATCTATTTTATTGTTTTCTATAGAGTACATCACCCAGAAACCCTACACACCATTTCCTTACAAAAACTGTTCATGTAGACTATATCATCCTAGATTGCTTTGAACATGCACATCTGAGCACTCTCAATCGACTTGTTGTACTGGGATGCGCCATTTTCTTTCCAATTTTATTGCTGTTTTTATATGTGCCCCTTTTCAATCCAATCTGTTCGGCTCATTCCCTCCACATTGGCTACATAGTTTCTCTACCTTAGATTCACTCAGCTCAATCACTTCAGCACTGATGGCAATCATCAGGGTGCTCATTTTAACAAGCGAGGAGCTACACAAGCTGCAAATGGCTTTGGATGAGAAGTTGCTTTTAAAGGAACAGGCTTCAACTTAGTCACAGTCGCTGAGGGGAACTCAGCACTCGTGTTTGCCTTGAGAGGTAAAAAGCTCTTCCTGTTACTCTCATTAATATGGAAATGTAAGCCTCTAAGTGCATCCTCACATCATTACAGAGTCATCAAGCTCCTTTTTACACATTTTGTTAACGGAGCGTGAAAATGACAAAAGAAAGGGAAACATTTAATTGTGAAAAAAATAAATAGTCTATGTATCTTTACTGTTTACTTGTAGAGAGACTAGAGTAGCTATCCTATCCTAAGAGGAATGTGACCCACAGTAAACAGTTAGGTCAGAAAGTATTTTGAAGAGACTCTCAGGCTGACTTGAGGGAGAATGTCAAAGGAAAAATGCTGATGAGTTTTCAAACTGTTTATTTCCAATTAGGTTCATTCAGGGATGTGACAAAATTTATTTCAGTGTGTCAACAAGTTAAGCTTTGAGTCACATTAACTTGTACTCTTCTATAGTCATTTGTGTGAACTCATGGATATTACATGTATTTCATAGAAAATGTGGGGAAGAAGGGCTGGTGCTTAGCCACTTCCTGAAATGTAACTGATTATTTCAGTTTATTACAACCTAGATCTTATTTTCATAGTTTTGTCCATCATTTGATTCTCTCACCAAATTGTGTGACTGTTGGAAGGCAGCAAAATCATGAAAAATGGTTCAATGGTTTAAGAGCAGTCAGACGATCAGACTGACTCATCCAGATTATCCAAACCACACAGGTTCAAAATTATCTTGTTTTTTGTTTTTTATAGCAAAGCATCTTTGTTAACAGTAGAAATGTGCTGGTGTTACATTTCCATGCTGCGATTAGTGTGGCCAAAATATCACAATAAACAGTATGCATTAAAATTTTCTGAAAAACTAATATTAGAGCTGAACTATGGCACTGTTATATTGGCCGCCTAAACGCCATATACACCATCTGCGCACACACACCTCTTCCACAGACAGAGCTGAAATCACCCTTTAGGAAGATAAGCGTGATCTTGAGGCAGTGCATTTTACATGACCAACTCTGTCATGGCTAAACAAAATAATAAATCATTTTGAAAGCCCATGAGGGCAGGATATATATTAATATGCAGGACAAAACTCCAAAACTAAATGTAGTCTTACGCATGTCAAACACATTTCCTACCCTCTGACTTTGTCACTTTAAGCTTTCCTACTGTCCCTCTCATGTCTACGTCTCTTGTGGGGACGATAAGAGATTAGATTATCTGTAGATTGCACTATAATTACCTGTGGATTTTGAGATTACAAAGTGGACATCTCTTGATCAGCAGACACTTTATCGGAGGATTATCAAGTGGCAATCAAACAAAGGCCCATCTTTCAGGGAAGAGATCAAACTAAAGTTAAAAACAGCATCTCTTTTTCCGGACGACCAGTGATGTATGTTTACACTCAAAACCATTGATCAAAACTTCAATATGTAGGTAAGACTGTTTCATTAAAATACAGTCAAATAGTGATTAAATTACATTACAAGTACAAATAATCACCCTACACAGTAACTTCAGTACACACTTTTCTAAAATGTAGAAAGCTTTAAATGTCATCCCTTACAAAACCTTTTTTTCAATAAACTAATGAACGGGTTTGCTTCTTAGAGATTCGAAGATTGTTCCTTTTATTGGGTCCAAAGCCCTTGGGATGACCATTTAGAGGGTATAGATTGGGGTTAAGATAACATCTCTTTAGAGTTAAATACTGTTATCATAGATTTCCATAAGCAGCCAAATAGCCGACTAAACATGAATCCAGCCGGCTTCTTTATCAACCCACCCATTCATTTTTGATTTGAAATTTCACACAATTATTAATATCGTCTTCTCTCATGCTTCACAGAGTGCGAGGCTTAGCGGCCCTTCACACGCACACATGGAGTGGAATGGACCGGCGCAGATGAGAGAACGACAGACAGGTGAAGTCAAGATAACGTTGTGGGTACCGGTTTACAAACAGACTTGGAAGTGAACGACATGCTAACGTGCTGATGGATTCGGTATATTTGTGTTTTTTGCTGAGCTAGACCAGAGAATATTCAGTAAAAAAAATAAATACTGTTCTGCCTTAATTGTTCTCTGTGAAGTTTGCTGGAAGTGATGTTATGTAGCTCCAGTCTGTTTTATGTGGAGTAAGCACTGTACTGTAACCATTATTTTTATAACTCAAGAGGCCATTTGGCCTTGTGTGCTCTGATTATAATATCTTAACAATAGTATGATTTTGTTTCAAACTCAACTCCTGGAAATTGCTCAGTGTTCTTCACTAGTGTTCTTTACCAGTGTTTTATGGTGCGACTGTGGCTCAGTGTTAGAGCGGATTGTTCTTCAATCAGAAGAAGGGCGTATGATCCCCGGCTCGCTAGTCCATGTCAATGTGTCCTTGTGCAAGACACGTAACCCCAAATTGCTCCCGCAGGCTGTTCCTGCAGTGTGTGAATGGGTATGAATGTTAGTTAGAGTCCTGATGGCCGGGTGGTACCTTGAATGGTAGCCACTGCCATCAGTGTATGAATGGGTGAATGATGTCATGTAGTGTTAAAGCGCTTTGAGTGGTCGGAAGACTAGAAAAGCGCTATACAAGTACAGATCATTTACCATGTTTTGGAAAAAGGAAATAATATAACAGGCAAACCAGCTTTATAACTTTATTTTTAAATAAGTGCCGTGTGGTGGATCAAATTTATGTTGACATAAAAAGTGGTGTTAATATATTAATATATTAAAATGAATTAAACGGTTAACTTTAAGAATGGAAATTGGTGTGGTCGTAGAGTGAGTGTTTCATTTGTTTTTTTCCACATCGTACATTTTATACATTGTTTACAGTTTAGTTATCCTGTCATTTTCTCCTGCTTTGTGTGTAACAAAGTGAAAGTTTATTCTTGAACCATAGCCCAAAAGCCCTGGCACCCCCTCTACCCATACTTCACCCTCTTCCCCTCTGGCCGTACATATAGCCGACCACTCTGTTAAAATAAATTGCTTTGGGAGGAGTTTTGCGACCTCAGTCATTACTGCTTTAAACTGCCTTGTTTTGAGTGTTGTACAGACTGTCGGAATGAATCTGAATCTACATCATAACTGCTCATAGGTGTGGAGTATGTAATAGGGAAGAAAGAGTAGAGGAAAGGTGCCAGCCTAAAGGCAGCTGGAGTGTCGTAGAAACCAAAATACTCTGGTTAGAAAATTGTCAGTTGATCAAGTATATTAGAACAAATACATTGATGACTTAAGTTTGAAGTGGTTTTAATTGTAATTTTGTTGAAAATATTTAAATTTAGAACTGTTGCCTTGTTAAATGTGTAATATTGTCAATTATTTTACTGATGCATATATGATAATGTGCAATATGACTTAAACAAACATCTAGTTTGTTCTATAGGTCCAGAGCCAGTGCTTGAAGTGGAAACAAATAAGTGCCTTATTATTGTTGATGTGTATCGACCGGTATAAGCAATCATTATCACATTCTGAATTTCAACGATACTTGTAGATATTGGGTTTGTGGAGCCTCCCCCAAGAAAATATAAAGCTTTTTAACTCAAAACTATGCAATTTCAAATATCTTTGGACCATTATTATTACTCTAGATATTGCCTAAAAAAGACAAAACTGTCATGGTGTTGCTTTTTGCTTAGTTTGTTTCCCATTTTATTTTGAAGTTCACTCCGTATGTTATATTTGGTTTTACTTCCTTGCCTTGTGAGTTTTCCCACCTTTTGTTGATTGTCTGCACCACCCTGACAAACACTGGACTTTCAACAACTATACCGCGTTAGTGTCACTAACATAGTGACAGGTTTCCTGAACATAATTAAACAAACACAGAAGTTTCAACAAGGAGACCAACCATGATGTGTTTCCAAAACGTAACTTTAATTTTTAACGTAACCTGAGTTGGGGGTTCCGGCTGACCAGTCCATACCTGAGTTTGATCCTGTGTCAGCCTCCTAGTTGTCCACAATCTTATTGTCCTCCTGCCTGGAGCGGCGTCTCCCATCTGGTTGTCCTCACAGCCACCAAACTGGGCAACAGTACACAATGCCGTGTCCCTATATTTACAATGTCCCCACATTAGTAGCACTTTCACTGTTGGGGGAGTATGTTGCAGATGCAATGAAGAGTAAGACTCTCTACCCTTTCAAATACTTAGCTGTTCAGGATTAAGGAAGGTAAAGGTAAGACCACCTTTTTAAACATGGTTTGCACACTAAAAGGGACATTTGTGATTCAGATGAGACAGGTCTATGGTGGTTCGTCTTTTTTGAAGGAAAGGGAATGTTCTGCTTCCTGTGCAGAATACACAATTGAATGTCCAATCAGTGTTAATGATAAATGTAGTCCATTGTAGCAATAAATTCCTCTGTGTTATATTGACAGAGAAAGAGTTTTCCTGGGACGGTTTTCAATATGCTTATGCATCCTCGCGTTTTCTCTCCTCACTTGACCTGGAAATTGTCCACCCCTCTGCCATAATCAATAAATTAAATTCAATTAATTTTGTATAGCCCAAAATTACAAATTTGCCTCAGACGGCTTTACAATCAAACGACATCGGTTCAAGAAAAAAAAAAACTTTAAAAGGGAAGAAACCTTCGGGAGAGCAACAGAGGAGGATCCCTCTCCCTGGATGTCATGTTCATTCTGTCATGTGTACAGAATGAACAACATAACAGAGTTATAACATATTCAATATGACAGAAATGATTCATATAATGAGAGTAGTAGGCATGATGGAAAAGTTACAACTACCAAAAATAACAGCAACAGTGGATATAGTAGAATAATAATGATAATATAACTAATAATGGTATTGGCAATACTAATAGCAATGCAACTAATAATAATAATAATTAAAGCTGCGAGCAGCGATGAACGGGTCCTCGCCCCTCTGCTTGCGTCGGGGGCGCTGGCAGGACGCCGGCTCACCCGGCCGAGAACGTTCGACCGCCAGTCGTCATTAGTCAGACGTTTTTTTTTCCCGCGTGGAGTTCGTGACGCAGGACGTTACGCTTTGCAAATACTTCACCAGTTCCTGTATCCGATGTGTGGCGCTAGACGACACTCAACAACATGCATCATGTTTCTCTGTGAAGTGTAGACCACGTCATGTAAATGTAATTTCAATCAGGAGAGACCAGTCGGATAAAGAAAGGATAATTGTTTAGCGTTAACATATGATATGTTATGATAAAGTCTCGACAGTCTCTGGCGCTTGGACTCTACAAGGAGATTTGTAATTGAGGGCCGTTTGCCCCGATCAACAATAAGATAAATCCCCCCGTGGAGTCCAGACCTGGTGGTGGTGGTGGCTGATGAGGCAGATAGAATGATGAGTTGATGGATCTGTAAAGACTGGGCGGAGATGGGGAGGTGGAGGGGTGCGTAATGGCAACATGAATTAACTGAAGGTAGAGAGACGGTCATATGTAGAAGAGACAGTGGCAAGATGAGAGGCTAACCATGTAATTGTTTCATTGTTCTTATTGGATAGAAGAGACCAGCTGATATAAACAGTTGGTGTCATGATTGACAGCCCCGAACAATGACAGCAAGTAAATAATGAGTGAGCATGCGTGAGAAGTGATTGGCAGGTGTATGAGAAATAAATTACGGGCTTGGAAGAGTATGGTCTTCCAACTGAACTTAGAATTTAGTGTCATGTAAATCCGATGCCGTTTGTCACGTAACGCTAATTTCCTTTGGCCAGTAGGTGGCTTCATGGAAATGTGCTCAGACGTGGACCGGCATCATGCATGAGACATTTTGGGTGGATTGGATGATGTACCTTGGAGTTACAACACTTTCTCTAACATAGCGAACCGCACAAAATGGGAGTGAAATGGAAGCCACGCCACGTCAAGGCCGTTGAGAAAAACCTGTCGATTTTAATAATTTTTCATCACAAAGGTCTAAAGAGCATCCTGCCCAAATTCGAAGTCGATCGCATTAATTCTGTAGGAGTTTAAAGGCTGAAAATGGCGAAAAATGACAAAAATGCCCAAATTGGCCAAAGTACTGTAGCGCCCCCTGAAGTCCCAATGGCATACAAATTTCAGGGCATGTTCCAGGATGCAATGTGCACATATTCTGCAAATCCTGTGACACTAGGCCCAATGGTTTTGAAGTTATAAGTATTGATGTACAAGCCACACCCCTAAGAAGTTCATTGGTCCTTACCATTATGAAAGCAATAAGCTAGCAACAATATTTTAATAATTCTTGATGATCTAGGTCCAATAATGATCTACAGCATATTTGGTATGAATCGGACCAAGCGTGTAGGAGGAGTTCGCAAGAATAGGTTTTTCACATAATTCAAAATGGCGGAAAATCTAAGTAGGCGGAGCTTATGGGTCAGAGGCTTTTTTGTAGAACAGGTGGAGATGGACATTTGTGTCAAATTTCAAGTCAATCGGACAAACTGGCTGAGGGGCGTCACCAGTGCAACTTCTAGCGGGCGCTAGAGAGCCATCTTTTAATGCACAAATATGACACCTATATCAGATGGCTATTTTCACTAAGCCTGACAAACGTGCCAAATTTGGTGAGTTTTTGAGTATGGCAGGACCAGGGTCCAGATGCAACCACGATCCATGGAAACCTGTGAGGCGAGAAAGCATAATGGAAGATCTTCCAATGTTATAAATGCACTTGAAGAAGAGAGGAGGCTTCTGGAAGAGATGAAAGCAGAAATCTTTTCAGCACCTGCAAAAAAAAGAATCAGTGTCAAAAAAATGCTAAATGAGGCCACCAAACTGTGGAGTGAGTGCCACACCAGAAACCTGCTGTATCTTGGGGGGGGGGGGGGGTCAAGTCAATGATGATAAGCTGGGCATGGACTCAGAGGATAGTGAAAATGAAAATAAAGACAAAGATGAAGTTGAATTGATTCACTAGATTCATATGATGTGGGTCAAGTGATTAACATGTTTTGTTATTTTAGCATATTTTGGCATACGTTTATTTGATAAATAATTGAATTCAAAACCAATATGTAGCTGATAAGACATAATTGAAAACATGTTTGCCCTAAAAATAACCTTGTTTATTTTCATTGAAGAGTGAAAATAAATACATAACTTAACCATCAATGTGGCATGTTTCAATAAATGAAAAAAGGTCTCATGATTCTTAATTAAAAAGTTCTGATCAGTGAGATATAGATGTGGTTTGAAATTCAAATATCTGTTTTGAGACTGTGCTAAAATGCACAATACCCCTATGTTGTGGCAGGGCGTGGTTAGGCTCAGCTGCAGGGGGGAATGGGGGTGTGGCTCAGGGAACAGTGCCAGGAAGAGGCCTAATTGGCCTCAGCTGAGGGTAATTGGGTTGCTCCCCAACATAAACGGCAGTAGGGACAAAGGGAGGCAGAGGAGAGCAGGCACGGATTCTGCCACATCGGACCTACGCCTCCATCACCCACAGACGGACGCAGCAGGTGCGCTCAGGGGCGAGGCCGAGAGCGCACTACCAAGACCGCAGTGAAGTCCAATAATAAAGCTCGGTAAACAAGATCCTGTCTCAAGCGTCTTTGTGCTAGGGGGAAAACACCCACGGTAACGCTAACGTGTTACAGCCTAATTAGCTTACATGTTTGCAATCAGGTAGCCAAAGTGCAACATATACAGTGATTAAG
This sequence comes from Ophiodon elongatus, assembly GCA_016806645.1. Lineage (NCBI taxonomy): Eukaryota > Metazoa > Chordata > Actinopteri > Perciformes > Hexagrammidae > Ophiodon > Ophiodon elongatus. The sequence goes on along the minus strand of JACSYO010001652.1, from coordinate 145,559 downwards.
GTCAGTTTCTATTATGGAATAGTGGCATTAAAATGTGCCAAAGGCCACCAAATTTGGGCTTTCCTGGCCAATCATTGGGGGGGCTATACATTGTGGAAAGCTCTGGTTATTTTTTACACTGTGGATTTAGAGGCAGCTTTATTTATAAAATTGTCCTTATTGACTAAAAAAACAGAACAAACAATGAATGGGTGGTGGATGGGCTAATTGTTGGGGGGCCCTTGACAGGTTAATCCAGCCATGTATAGGTCACACCTTGTTTGTATTCAGCCAGACCAGGGCCTGTACTACGAAGAGAGTTCAACATACCCAGGGTATCTTTTGGTTATCTCGTTTAACTTATCCTAACAATCAGAATCCTATTAAACAGTCCTACAAAGCTGGTTATCAACTTGGTAAATCAATCATAGTTTCTCAATCTGGTTATGAGTGAGAAGAGACTTTGTTTGCAGCATCTGACCAATCACAAACATGGACAAGTCTGCTGTCAGCAGAGCGACACACTTTACAAATAAAGCTAAAACTATAATATCAAAGAAATACAAAAAAGTTAAACACATTCAGGCTGAAAGTAACAGTTTAAACTGCCAAATGCAGGAAGTACAGCTGGTAGGAAATTGCAGACTGTGTGAATGTTTTGTTGCTGGTTCGGGATGACAAATCTGACCATATGCCTGGGTAAGGGGATCTGCCCTCACCATCAGCGGCACCCATGGTTCAACCACAATAGTGCTGGAAACCAACAACACCATGGCTACTTGGGAGTTAATAACAGCACCTTGTAATAACTTGAGACAATCCTGTGGAGTACATTGGGAATCAGAGGCAGTGGTGGGAAAGCATTCTAGGCTGACTGTGGCTCAGTGGTAGAGCAGGGTCGTCATTCAATCAAAGGATCGGCAGTTTGATCCCCGGCTCCACGTCGATGTGTCCTTGGGAAACACAGGACACATGTTCCTGCAGTGTGCGAATGGGTATGAATGTTAGATAGTCCTGATGGGCAGGTGGCACCTGGCATGGTTGCTCCTGCCATCAGTGTATGAATGGGTGAATGATGACAAGTAGTGTTAAAGCGCTTTGAGTGGTCGGAAGACTAGAAATATACAAGTACAGTCCATTTAACATTACCATTGTTACGTCCCTTTTCTACTGGTCCAGGTCAGGATTAGGGACTAACATGAAACAATCCAAACGATAAACAAATAGACCATGAACCACAAACAATATTTATTTTGCTCTCGTATGGTTCAATAAGAGATTTAACACAGAGTGACAGAGGATGGGACAACTGTGGGCATGCCAAACAATTGAAATCAAAATAACAAAACTTGGCCTAACTACCTAACCTCTGAAATAAAACAAACAAAATGGCTTCTCTAACTGTACTCGACCAAAACCAAATACAGATGGGGCACCGACCAATAAGCCTAGTGTATCTAGACACAGAATCAACTACGTGTTTGTCAATGTACAGGGTACCCCAGCCTTACCTACTGTCCGCAACCTCTCACCACATCGCCAGAAAAACAATATGAAGTGGAGCCCCCTGAACTCCTGAGTCTTTTCCTGCTTTTATTTGTGGCTCCCCCTCTGCCGATTGGCCAGCCTGCAGTTGGTGCAATCCGTTGAGCAGCACGACCGGCCCCCACAGGTGGAACCCAATCAACTGATTGACACCGAATTGGGGAACTGAGGGAGAGAGAAAGAAAGGAGGGCAGGAGGGGAAAAACACGTAACACCACACAACAAGCCTTTTTGCCACTCCTGAGACTTAACATCTGAAAGAGCCCCATGAGCCCTTTCCTGGGAGGGAGCCCGTCCTGGCCAAAAGATCTGCCGCAAAAGCACACCTGTCCTGTTTCGGATGAAGATTTAAGGTGTTAAACCACCTCTGCATTGAATAAGACCTGTGAAGACCGGTGAAAGTCATACCAGACATCTGAAACTGGGCCATTTCCAGCAGCCTATCTTGTCAAAACTGTTCTAAAACTCATAACTCTGTGGGGTGAGGGGAGCTGACATTATAAAGGAATTCAGGCATAGACCCACAAATAATTTCTGTTTGAAATTGCTCTTCTGTATATTTAACTTGAACCCTCAGGCTTTTGAGCTACAACCCTATTTGTATCCTGCATAAGTTGGGGCTCAGATCAGCCATTCATCCAGGTAAGGCAGCATCTTCAAGCCGCACATTTGAAGGCAAGATATACAAGCTGCAACCACCCTGTAAACATTCCTGTTGAGAAGTAATGGTCAAAAGGGACGTCCTTGAACTTAAAGGTTTGCACCTGGTGTGACGACCCTCTCCGCCCTGTCTGCCTGTTACTTAATTTGTGTAGCTGCTTTTTATTTGGGGATTTTCAGGTAAAGGGCCCCAGGGAGCGCCCAAAAGAGGAGAGGTTGTGTGCAATTACTGCCGCGAGGCCAGACTGCCTGCAAGCATTCCTGTGGAAGTTGGAGTGTGGGTGAGTCCCATTGGTCTCGGAAGGGTTTGTTACACAGGCTGTTAGTGATATTAAGATGCCCGTTACGGTTTTGAGAGATACGGGTGCTGTTAACTCCTATACTTGGGCGTGAATTTTGTAATTTTACTAATAACTAATACGAAGGATGAAATCCTTGTGTAAGTAATATAATTTTGGGCAACTACTTGGCTGGCAGTTGTGTTCAAGCAAATGTGTCACTGCCTCCGGTACTTACTTCCTCTCCTTCAGGCTCACAACAGCCTGATGAAAGTGCTGTGAGGTTTTACCTGCATGTGCGGTTACACAGGTGATGAGTCGACGGAGTTGAGTGATGTGGAGGATACTTTGTCATGTTTTCCTTATTTGTGTCAGTGTCTTAGTGAGATGCGGAGTAAACAGAGAGCTGTAGGATCCTTGGAAGGGTTGTTTGGGGTCAGTGCTGTCGGTTGTCAGTGGCTAGTTATTTCAGGAAGGTATTTTGGTGAGGAAGTGGGTTCCCCATGGTGAGGGTTTTGTTCGGCATCCCATTTTTCAAGTTGCAGTTCCATCCAAGCTTTGTGGTCAAGTGTTGGGTCGGGGTATTTATGTGTATCACTAAAATATGCAGATATGAAAATGATTACATAGCTACAATATATTAGATGTCTACGTTAAAGCAACTAATATATGTAATATGACTGCTATGCTATGATAGGTGTTGTACTCTTTAGGTTTAACATTATAGCAGAATGATGAATGTTAAATTCAACTTAAATTTGCATTAGAAAGGCGGAAGGAGTGCAGGACTGTTGTCAGTGTTATTGTACTTTCAGAACTTTCTCCCCATTAGAAAGGTGTGATGGGATCTTCCCATTATGAGCTATAAAGCCATATTCTCTTTAGGTTCTCCCATCCATTTATATGTAGATGATGTCCATCCTGTATCTCTGCCTGTCATAATTGGGTCTGCAATCTGTAAAGGAGTGGAGTACACACCCCTATTCTTATCACTCACAGAGGAAGTGTGTGCATGGATGTGTAGCTCCAGTATACTTTATATCCATGTATGTGTTTGCGTGTGTGTTTGCGTGTGTGTGTGTGTGTGTGTGTGTGTGTGTGTGTGTGTGTGTGAGAGAGAGAGAGAGTGTGTGTGTGTGAGAGAGAGAGACTGTACCTAGCTGGGCTCTGTGGAGAGATACAGAGTAGTGAAGGAGAGCCTTGATCTCATAGGCTGGAATCACAAAGCAAGCACGTCTCAGATGTTAATTTAAAAATGAAGGATATCTCTCATGCTTTTTCTTTCCCACTCTTAGCGCACTCTTTAGATCTTGAGAGTGCTCCTCGTAGATCTGAGGAACGCTGGGGTTGGGTTTATCTTTTTTGGTCCCCCGGAGGTTGCCCTGTTTCATTTCTATCCCTATTCTGGCTATTGATCCATAATCACAAGTATCCATTTCAATTCCAGGACAGACAGCTTCTTAATATGTGACCTTGTTTGCATTAAGGTTGTTTTGTCTTATCAGACAGAAGACAAAGAGACAGAGACAAAGAATTCCAACAGTGGACTCTTGCAATCTAGATTTTAATTTGCCTGAAATTGTTATCAAATATCTTCTTTCCAGATTCAATATCACTTAGGTGAGTGCTTTCACAGGCCACTGTTGAAAATCAATAGGAGTTAGTCATCCCCACCAAAGGACATGCACAACAGCTCAATACAGTCACAACACTAGCACATGATTATAAAAGACACCTTCATTTCCAGGGCTAAGGCTTTGAAGAACATTTTCATGTAGAGTAAGGTCAAATTAAGTTTGTTGCAATAAGAAAAGAAAGGTGAACTATTGGAGACCAAGCTTGGTGTTCTGAATGATCACTTTTTTAATTGTCACTTTCTGATATAGACAGGTTTCTATGCAACGTCATGACAGAGACGAGCTCTCAACTAGGTGGCATACTTGATTTCTAGCAGAGATAAGTTACAAAGCTGATATTACATGGCATTGTTCTGCAGTATATTGCACTAACCACAGAAAACATGGATGGAACATGTTTAACATTCTGAGGGGATCATATGCCTTTGCTAAGAACAGAAGGAAATTATGTATCCAGGCGGAGTGGGGTCTCGTGGTCCTGTAGGCAGCAAGGGTCTGTGCAGCACCCACTTTGTGTCTGGTATTTTTCTGTTTGCTAACATTATCTAGGCAACAGCACTGACTGCTTTGTTCAGCTCAACTGTTCTTTGTTTTATGACTCCAGTTACTGACTCAAATAAAGAAGATGAACTTTGGAAGAATAAAAGCTGAGATGATAACAATGACTGTTGTATTTCTCAGTTGCCACCGTTGCCTCAAACAAGGGTAAGCAAAATATGTTTCTCTATGTCTGATGGAGTGCAGTACAAGTAACTTGACTTTTACAAAAAAAGTGATGAAACTGCAAATGGTATACATTATGCTCTGATGAACTGTCTGGAAAAGCATGAACTGGATATTAATCACACCACAGCATATGCAGCTTGTCAACTTTGGAAAACGCCACCCCGTTTACCAGTTATTGAATCAGAAACTGTTTATTGCCATGTTACACAGACATAGAATTTGGCTAGGTGATTTGGTGCGTAACTGTAAAACTAGTATGACAACAGTACAATAGTATGACTTCATTTAAAAATAGAAAATGTGAAAATGTACAATAAAATTGAGCAGTGCCAACTGCAACTAATCCCATTCAGAAAGATAACTGGCAATATCACATAGCTCATAATACCTGCAAGCAGGCCTGCAACCAGTGGATATTTAGTCACTTCTTTTTTAGACACAAGAAAAAGATGCAGCACAGACCTGATAAAAAATTAACGTATAATATCTGTCAACTATGATTTGTCATGTAGGACATCTCGCTGGCTGTGCAAAAGGACTACTTGAATCAGTCAAGAGCAGCAAAAAACATCAAACAAAAAAGTAGACTTGGTGAGTCACGATGCCTTTTTTGCCTTTTCAGTTGAATAAGATTATGAATATGCACTGTATCAGTGAGCACTTAGGACGTAGTGTGAAGAGTATAGTCTGGATGCGCCAGTAGATTTCCGGACGGATGCCCAATGTCCTGCTGCTGCCTACTTCTTGTGAGATTGAGCTTTTATAGCCATACCACCTGGACACTCTGAGCTCCTTAAAATGTAGCTCTTGGGAAATATATGGTTGTGTGTGTATGTATTATAGGATGATGACACCCTGTCTGATATTTGCACAAATGTTTAAAGTACCTTAAATTTAAAATGATTGCTACTAAAAATAACAGATACTTGACTGAAGAAGTGATCATGCTGCATGAGGTCATGGAGTAATTGCAGTTGCCTTGTATCAACAAAATTCTAATGCAATTCCACCACAATATCATGTGCATTTTCCCTAATGAGATCAATACAAACTCAAAGATGAACATGTCTTACATTTAGTCACCTTGAATGTAATGTCAAGCCTCAGTTATACCCTATCCTCAGATTTTAACTTTAGGTTAGCTAATGGTTGGTGGCTGCCAGTGGGCAACTGGATACTCATTGTGAAGCTGATGAACTGTATTATACTAGTGACTCTCAAGCCTGTAACTTATGTTTGAGTAGTGGAAAGACTTCTGTGCAGTAATGGCTTTAACCTGCAAGAAATACTATAATGTTGTAGCCGGTCTACACCTATGGTTATGTAACCTGCTTAGTGTCCGCAGGATGCTCAAATAAATTGTTGGACCAGGGTCTAGGTTCGTAGGTAGAGGATGGAAAAGAAAAATAGACACACAAAGGAACTGGAGCCACTGAATGGTTTGATTTCAAAGATTATATTGAACCTTGTGAAAATAGAAAAAATAACATTTTCAAGTGACATCTTGCATTGAAAATGTTAAAAGTTACTTTATGTTCAAGTTCCTTGCTTGTTTCCTTTTGCAGTCCGTTCAAAGTGTCAGTCAGTTTCAGTTCCAAAGTCAAAAGAATAAGTCAGTAGTAAGATGTTTTGCTTTCTTAATTCTACCACACTGGTGCACTCAGGTGATAATAAATGAAGAAGCAGTTGTCTTCTCCTCAGCAACAAAGAATATCTTGGTCCAACTCCTTGGGGTAAGGAGATGATCGGGTTCAGTGGTGGCTCGCCATCTCCCTCATCAGGGAGAGTTCAATATCCAGAATCAAAGGTATCCAGGGAACCTCAAAAACCTAGCCTGTATAAAACAAGGCTATTACTGTCATGGAATTCCTATCTATGTTATGACCATAATGAATGCCACATCAAAATTCTCAAAATAAACACAACAATTCTCACATAGAGCATTGTATCCTTCTTTAGCCAATTAGGAAATATGTTTAGCTATTTAACCCTGCGTTCAACATTATGTGTTTCTCATTTGAATCATGAACTGAGTAAGAACAAAATAATAATTTTACCTACTTCACATTCATGTTTTAAGATAATCTCAATGCAGATATTCAGTAGTTCTCTTAAACTTACTTCATATTCTTATTAGCATTGCATAACAGAGCAGTCACGTTGTAAACATGCACAGTATAACACCAACAAAAGTACCAAAACAACCAAGAATAAATAATTTAGCAACAACCCATATCCATCTTTTCCAGCAAACTATCAATGCAAAAATATGCTGCTTTAATTAAACATGTAACACTCCATTTCACAGCTGTAGTTTTAATGGCAGCTTCACATAGCAATGCCCTCGCGTCGACAGACAACGTGGCTAATACAGTTAGTTTAACTCAGCAAAATTCACCAAGAAATAAACCACCATAGCACCTTCGTTTATTGTTGGTTGGTTACATCTTGCACGACTTTCTATTCTATTTATTGTATATATTGTGCATTTTTCTTATTTTTCTTCTCCCTCTTCTTATTCCATTCTATTTTTGTATATATTGTTCTTATGTAAGAATTGTTCTTTTCTTATGTAAAAATGCTGCTGTACCAAAATAATTTCCCCTTGCGGGATTAATAAAGTATGTATCTATCTATCTATCAAGACACTGCCAAAAGTTGTAAACTCCTGGCGCAAAGGTCTCTGAATCACCTCTCTCATGTCACATTAGTGCAGTCTCACAACGAACACAATGCGTCTCTCACAGTTTTAACCGTTATCACTCGTGTCGGCTGAACTCATTTGTAAAACAATTAGCGCTCGTTCAGTCGTGTATTTTCTCACTCTGTAATATCAAAACTTCTTCCTGGTAGGAGGGTGGGACTTTCCCGAAATAACCAATGAGAAGTGTAACTAGGTAAAACTGCTGTGATTGACACTTTGTTTAACAAACAGAAATACATTGAGATTAGAATGACATTAAATACTTAATTTATCGGCATGGTTACATCACAAATAGAAAATAATCCTAAAATAAAAAATATTAGGGACTCAAATTCTCTACCTGGTTACAATTATGTTAGACACAGCACATATCATTTGTGACCCCACCATTCTGTTTTGCATGTGAAAGACTAAACACTAAAATGCTGGTAGTTTAAAAGTGCACAGTAGTTGAAAGGGCTCCAGACTGCAAACAAAATGGTCGCATATGCGCACATTATTTGTGTGTATGCAAGTTCAAATTTAACATGATCTTACTCAGAGCAGAGACATCAGACACTGTCTTGTTCCTTGCCCACTTCCAAAGTCTCAAAAGTCAACTTGATGAGTGAGTGTTGGGCAGTTGCGGGTGTGTAGGTAGGCTCGTAACAGCCCCCTGCTCGGGGAACCACATTTGTGCAAGAGAAGCAGAAATGTTCCCTTGGAAGGATGCTTTTCCACTGGCTCTGTTTACTCTTATCACGTGCATACGCCTGTTTTTTATGTGCAAGGGTTGAGACTAATTAAATGCCGTATGCGTGTATGTAGCCATGCAAAGAACGTGCACAGAGTGGTGGAAACTTTATGAATACAATCCATTCAGCTGTCACATGGCTCCAATTATTAAAGCTCTAAAGCTGATTATTTTTTTAAAAGGCACAATGAGAAGAGAGAGGAGGAGGCTGGTTGGGAGTATTATGGTCACGCCATAAGTTTGACCTATGTTTTCCCTGTGTTTCTCCCTCCATAGTGTTTCTGTCAGTCTCTCTCCCCATGTTTTTGTTGTCGCCCTGTCAGCTGGTCACCTCCCAGGCTTCCAGCTTTACCCTGCTCATATCAGCACACTGGTCACCAATCATCTCATCAGCTCTGCTGTATATACACCGCGGATCTCCTTCCAGTCTTTGCCAGATTGTTGTCAACTCTGTTGTGGATCATCATTCACTTCCCACCATGCCACCTTTTCTGTTCATCCCCATTACTCCCCGGATTCACATTTTCCTCATTACCTGTTTGTTAATTAAAGGATTTTTATTGTTGCATCTTTCTGTCTGCACTTGGGTCTTGTTCTTTGTGGTAATTGCAACAGGGAGGGAGAGATAACAAGAGGTTCCAACGCACTGACTATGAAAGTGCAGGCAGTATGAGACTGACTGAGCCAGTGTCATTGATTCATACCATTGTTGGAAGAAGTACTAAGATCTTTTACTTAAGTAAAAATAAAAATAAAGTCAATTATAGAAAACAAAAGTAATATGCTACTCACAATGCAGTCAAATGGGCTCCTTAGTTGTTACATTATTATATACTAATATTCAATTATTATTGCTGCAGTAAGATGGATATTAATTTACTGTACTGAGAAAGTTGGTAGCACCATTGCTATCAGTGGAAAAGTTAGTCTGGAGCCCTGCTCGAGTCCATATGTAGTTATTCATTATCTGTGGAATACTGCACAGCTTTAGTGTCAATATGTGGAAATAGACACGCTGGGTGTACACATACTACAAATGACCAATCATGCTTATGTGACTTTAAAGCAGTCAGTGCTTCAAATAAAAAGGTCTGAGATTCTCATTTTGTAAAGTGGGACTTGTAACCCATGTTACAATCAAGTTTATTCCAGCAGAATGTGAAAAAGTGAAACAAGAGCCCGTTCCTGAGGGTGTGAGTGTGGGTGTCTCTCAAAAAACATGAATTAATTGAGACAAGTACAAAGACAAAAGCACTGACTTGTTCAAGGTGCCACCCGCACAAACAGGCTAATTACTATGATAGAGCACTGCTAATGCCTCTAGCAATGTTTGCAGAGAGAAAAGCGGGAAAATTATGTTGCAGTACTAAGGAGAAAAGAATACTGACCAGGAAAGAGGATGCTCAACTAGTCATGTGATATCATTACGATTCCCTGCTTTATCCAAGGACATAGCAAACATCCTCATAAAGAAATACAAAAGCACTAAAGCCTCAGGCCTCCTTGGAGTGGAGGACTTTATGGCTTTTAAACTTTTCGACCTGATCTGAAACAGGCTGACAGAACAGACAATAAACCAACCCCTATTTGAGCATGCATGAATTTGTTTTAAAGAGAAAGAGACCTGATCTTAAATGGACCCTGGAAGAGAAAAAACAGACAAAAGAACGAGAACCAGAAAAAGAAAAACAACAAGCCCTTGCATTTAAATTGCAAAAAAGGTAATACAATATGTAAGTGAGATAATTAGCATTGAAAGGAGATGAATAGAAATTTGTAAATTGATAAATAATCATTGACTCAGTTTATGAGTAAGAAATGTATAAGTCTTACCATGATTGTATTATGATAAATCAAATGTGTTGAATCCAATTGAATAGGACAAATATGATGCTTAAACACTGTGACCTTTATATGTTTGTGCACTAAGCAAATAGGGAAATGAAAGAGCTGATGTAAGGTACTGAGAAGACCAAGCTGACACAGATGGCTGTTAAATTTGTAAAGATCTGAATTGAAATAGTTGTGTTGATTAAAAGATCAGCAGAACATTGTTTCATGAACAAGGTTGGCCTGAGGAGATGACCTTAAGCATGAACTTAGAGGTTGATGTCATAGCCAGGTGACTTGTTTGTATGAGCAAAGATGATCACGTGGCCTGATCATCCTCGTGCTTATTGGGGAGCAGATGCAGGATCTCCAAATAAGGATGGTTAGAAAGATATAAGAACCATAGATTTATGTGAAGTAACAGAATGCATGAAGTGCTGGGGCAGGCTATGTCGCTCTGCTCAGTGAGTGATCCCTGAATATGACACTTTTGAATGTTAGATTTCTTGTAAACAAGACATTTCTTATTAATGACCTGATCTTAGATAATAATATAGATTGCATGTTTTTAACTAAGACCTGGCTTTATATGGATGTACCAGCTACTCTTATTGAAGCCTCATTGCTAAACTACAACTTTTCCTTTTTCTTCAGGTAGGGCTCTAGTGGCACCGTTCCGGCGTACCGAGTTAGCTTGTAGGTAGACCTCACCTCAGTGGCAGTGGGTAGCAGCATTTTGGTGGCTTGCAGTGGGACACGGGTTGTGTTTTCATCCTCTCGCATACTCCAAGCTCCACTCCCATGGTTAGTTTCAACTCCATTTCGTTGTCCGAGCCTACACAGGGGTCAATAACTCTAAAATGGTTAAAATTGTAAAACTGCACAAAAATAACAATTACCAGCACAAACCAACATATTTGAACATACATATTACAAACATCTAACTATAAAAAAACTATAAAAATTAATTTAACCGAATTGTCCTACAGCTTTAAATCCAGTTAATTCAGGTGTGAAGTGAAAGCCATGATATTATATTCTTGTAATCTTTTAATAAGATAAATTTGTGTGCAGGGACTTTATCTGTGGTTATGGAAACTACTTGTTTCAGCTCTATTCCCTCTACGTTAACATCATTGTTGTGATAGCAGTGAATTAATGTGTTGGATTCTGATCACATTGGGCTCTTAGGTTTATTTTCTGTGCCTTAATTTCGGATTTGAGTGGGTACGTTTGTTCAAAAGATGTGTGCTTTGTCTCGTAGCAGAGCTTCACATTGTCACTTTTAATAATCGTCATGGTCTCTGAACGTGAAACACACTGGTTTTAAACTGCTTGTAGGAAGAATTAACATTTAAGAGTGTCCATTATTGGTGAAAGGCTCTGGTCTTGCTGACCACATTTCTCTTTTTGGAGAACGCCATGTGAAATAACTTCTCTGATTCACGTATTATTCTCCAACTACTCGGTTTCTCGAGTCTGGAAGCTTATTAGAATACATGTATTTGATTGTCTGGGTAGCATTACGTGATGTGATTTGCAACGCATGTAATTGCCCGTGTGTTTCCTGGACCACTGAACGAAAATAGAAGCGCTCTGTAAAAATTTTATAATTCTCAATTATCTATCAGTTTTGGCTCCAGGTCCGGATACAACGGCGTCCGGATCCAGACCGCGGTCCGCCTATTAGTGACCCCTGACCTACAGGCTATACGTGATTTTTCTGAAATATCAGTACTGACATTCTGTTTGTTGTCCACAGCTTCCTTTCCTTTTAGTTTATTCCTGCAGCATCACACAGCAGTTGAAACAATAAGTGCATTGATTGTGTTTATCCAAACTATTAGAGCTGCTCCTGAAAAATATCTTGTTGCAACGTGAGACTATTCACATTATACTGTGATTCTTATCCTGTGTATATAAATCTCCCTGATTAAACTCAGTGGAGAAATGGGAATTCTTAATTCTTACATTTATTAATTTAGTGATATAAACGTAACTTTAACGAGACAGGGTGGCCTCCTCGTAAAGTTGCATTATGTTACATTGAGATAGTTACTGCACTCTATGAAGGGCAGAAATGCAGGACTTTTTTTCACTTGCTCTCACAGCGGCTTTGCTCTCTCACTGTACGGTTGCAGTCTGGACTGCTCATGTATGTCACCTGGTGGTTCTCGGTGCACACTGCAGCTAGAAATTTCATTAACTGGATAAATTAGAGTCCCCCTCCCTTTCTGCTACTGTTAAGATAGTTTTATGTCACCAAAATGTTGCAATTAACTTTCATACTCCCAGAATGGACAAAGCTGTGGTAATGACCTGTCAATCATAAGGTTGCCACGCCCTAAAGCATATCCTGCTGTATTGTCTATTTTACTCCAAAAAGTACCATAACTTACTCAGTGAACATCATGCTGTATTGAAGAAGACAGCTGTATTGCTGTATTGATAGTAATTTAGTGCTAATTAGCAAAAATGTACATGCAAACAAGCTAAACAAAATGTTTGACCACGTTTAATATTATCTGCTAAACATCAGCTGTGAGCTGAGCAGCCTGCATATTTTTGAAAATATACTGTATATGAGTTGCAAAAGGATCATAAATGTCTCTTATGCAAGCCAACAAAACGGCATCATCTGTTGCCATGTTGAAATGCTCCCAATCTTGTATTTTGCCTCTTTAAGTAAAAAGTCAAACACCAAGTCTCTGGCAATTCTGTTTGCATTGTCACGTAACACATTTTTACACAAATTACATCAGAATAACTAACATAAATATATGAACCCACATAAACTCACATAAACCCAAACATTTATCATGTGCCTTGACGTTTTTTCAAGTTCCAGTTCAACTTGATGACCTCATGACCTTTTGCTTTGCTGCCCATCAACAGGATTCTTTTGTTGTTGTTGTTGTTCTATACTCCCCCCCACCCCCCATATAAAACATATTCTGTAGGATTGCTTTCAAATAAAGATCATCACTGTGGTGAAGAGTGTATTTTATTGTTTATTGTAAGAATTCCACCGTGGCCCAATCATAAGGATGTTCTTATATTAAAATAGGTTTCAACACATTTTCTGAATGAGCTCTTTCTAATTCATTTCCACACTCTCCTTTTTCTGTTGGTTGCCTCATGATAGTTTGTGAAATTATTTGAGAACACTAATTAACATTTGACTTCACATGACTCACCAGCATAGCTTCCTGGGTTATGATTATATTTAAAATGTTATTGTGGACGTTCTTTTCCTGTGTCCATCTTTTTAATACTCTCACAGCCATTTTGCACTTGTCTGAAAGACACCCTGCTGAAACTTTGTCAGCATATTGCCTCAGATTCTATTTTCTATTCCATTCGTCCCGGAAACTCAGATGGTGTCCCCCTTCACCTCCCTTTCTCAATTTCATAAATGGATGTTGTTGTGAGCCTTGTCAGAGGGGTGGTGGACTGAGATTATGGCCCCCTGCCTCCACTGTGACTGAGACCTGCTGCCATCACACTGAGCCACTCAACTGAATAGCCGCTAGAGCACACATGGAAACTCCAGGGTTATCCGTATGGAAAAGTGTCCCTCAGTGCAACAACAGGAACAGTACAGGAAATCAGGTAGGGGTGATTGACTCAGTGTATGTGTGTGTGTGTGCAGATCTTTATGAGTTTGCCCCCCACAATGTACACTGCTCTGATGGAGAGCAGATGACCACACCAGGAGGCTCCTGGTCATTTCCAGCAGCCGGGCTGAGAGCACACCGCCATGGTGGTTTATGTACAATGCTGTTGTCATATTGTCTTTACTAGGACATGTCTGTTTGCCAGTTATACAACAAAGTGCTTTAGTCCTTTCAGCACCGTGGACATTGGTCTCCCTACAACCTGAGACCCGCAGATTCCTCCCTCTCCGAAGAGAAACACGTCCGTGAACATCAATATGTGTGACGTCACTCGCCCAAGGCAAAACCTCATCGACAGAACACACGGTGTTTTCCCTAATGCCAGGTCTGACTGAAGTGAGGGAGGGATGATCAGCATGCATAGTTTGTGCCGTTTTGGGTTGAGATTTCCATTGTGTGGACAGCAATTGAGCATTATCAATCCATATGACAAAAAAACATACATATAATGGCAGTAGTAGCACTAATAATAGCAGAAATAATAATAGTAAAATTATACTACTACCAATAAACCACAAGTAAATCCTGCATTCTGGTAGTGCAGTGATCTGTGGGGTAAAATGGCACTATGAGCTCTTTAAGAGGTTATGGGGCCTGTGTCAGTACTCATTTTGCAGCATTCTAGCATAACTGCATGGACAAATTTTTCTGCATCATTTTAAGACCAAACGTGCCCGGGGGGAGGGGCATTCCAGGAAGAATAAGACTTAAAGCTGCAAGCAGCGATGTACGAGTCCTCGCACCTTTGCGCAAGTCGGGGGTGCTGGCGGGATGCCGGCTCACGCGGCCGAGAATGTCTGCGACCATCGGACAACGCGACAACATGAGCAATTCATGTAAAACTCAAAATGGCCGGCTTCTGATACGGTTTGGAGCATGGTCCCAAGAGACTTATTTGTAAGTTTACATGTGTTACATAAGCCTACCAAAGTTTGTATATTTTTGTGAAACGTACTGCGAGGGTTGCTTTGTCGAATTTTGTCGGACTTTTGTTGACATTTTGTAGGGGGCGCTATCAAGCCGATTCTTAATTTTGAAACATTCCAAACATATCATATAACTACATTTAGGTCATTAAATGTGTGTGCTATGTTTTAATCTGTTTTGAGCATGTTTAGCCCCTAAAAAACATACTTGTTTTTCATGTCGAAGAGTGAGTGCTACAGCAATAGCCTTTGACGAAACAACAACATTTTGATAACTTTTAATCACTAAGGTTTTTACATTGTACTGACCAAATTTGAAGTCTATCTGATGATTTACCTAGGAGGAGTTCGTTCAAATAAAGAGCCTAGAAATAGGCATAAATGAAAGGAAAAATCCCACAGAAATCAAAATGGCCATCTTCCGGTACGGTTTAGAGCATGGTACCAAGAGACTTTGTTTTAAGTCTACGTGTGATACATGTGCCTATGAAATTTGTTATATCTATGTCAAACGTACTGCGAGGGCTGCTTTGTCAAAACTTTGTAGGGGGCGCTATCGAGCAACGTTTCCAATCTGAAGCATTACAATCATGTCAGGTAACTATATTTATGACTTTAAATGTGTGTGCAAAGTTTAGTTATGTTACAAGCATGTTTAGTACCTCAAAAGTACCTTCGTTGTTGACGGCGAAGCATGGGTCGCCACGGCAACGGCGTTACACGAAAGCTCAAAAGCTTTGTGAGCTGGCATTATGAACTTCTGACATATGTGTGGTAGTAATTTGATATTGATCTGATTTACCTAAGAGAAACAGGACAAAGTATATAGGCTTTAACTTCCTGTTACCAGTAGGTGGCGCTATGACTTTGATTCAAAATTGGACTGCACTTGTCTTCAAGCCTGGAGTCTCATCAAACATGGGAAATTTGGAAAGGATCTGATCATGTGGAGTTGAGTGAAATCGGTTAATTTGTTCATGGCGAAGGATCAACATTCTCAGAGCCGCAACATCGCCGCCCTTTAACGAATTCTTACAATCTTCACAATGAAGCATTAGCAAAGTCTTACAGCTTTTCTGACAAACGTTGAGAGGGATCTGGTGAATTTGCTAGGAGGAATAGATCAGAGTATAAAACTTGCCATTTTCTTTTGCCAATAGGTGGCGCTCTGATATTATATTATATATATTATTATTATATATAGATATTATTATATAACTTTTTGCATTGAAATGTGCTCAGGCCTTAACTACCATCATGTACAAGAACCTTCGGGCAAATTGGATAATGTACCTTGGACTTACAGCAACATCCACTTTTGTGGCGAACCGCAAGAAATGGGCGTATACTTGGAGCCCCGCAACGTTAAGGCTGTTCAAAGACAACTCGCCATTTTGAGAACTTTTCATCATCAAGGTCTTCAGATCATTCTGACCAAATTTGAAGTCGATTGCATGAATTCTGTAGGAGGAGTTTGTTCACGTACAACTTCTGAAAATGATGAAAAATGGCTTAAAATGCAGAAATTGGGCAATTTACTGCATCGCCCCCTAGAGTTTGAATATAATGAAAATGACAGAGTAAGTTAAAGGAAGCGATGTGGACATATGCTACAAATTTGGTGATGATAGGCCAAGTGATTTGGATGTTTCGTGGATTGAAAACTAAGCCACGCCCCTGAGAAGTTGATTGGTCCTTTTTGTTCTCAACACGATGAGATATCAACAAGCTTTTGATAAATTGTGATGACATTGAACCAATAATGAACCACATAAAATTTTGTAAGAATCGGAACCATCATTTAGGAGGATTTGGAAATAATGTGTTTTTCACAAAATTCAAAATGGTGGAAAATCTAAGTAGGCGGAGCTTAATGTTACCTCGTAACTTTTCATAGAGCAGACGGAACTGGACATGTGTGTCGAATTTCAAGTCAATTGGTGATTGGGGGCGAATTTCATTGGCTTTCAAAAGAAAAAAATTCTAGGGGGTGCTATAGAGACATTTCTTTCTACCCAAATGCGAGACTCCAAAAATATCAAATCTTTCACCGGTCCTGATAAGCATGTCAACATTGGCAACTTTTCAGATATGATAAAGCCCCCAAAAAGGCAGTGATAATAATAATAATGATAATAATAATAATAAAAATAAACATTCCAGTTTCAATAGGGTCCTCTCGGACCGACTTCGTCGGTGCTCGGACGCTAATAAGTTGTTGATAGAGACAGCTACAGGTATGCTTCATTACAACTTGGGCTTTGCTGTGGAAGGTCTGGCCATCAATTATATCAGTTATGGTAACATTGTACATGACGAGTTATTTGCTGAGCCAGATTGATGAGAAGTCAGGTTTTAAACAAGCCTTAGGCTAGCAAACAGTATATGGAAGAGAAAACAAAGGATCAAGGTGATGTTACAACCCAAACTGTCCACTGTAAAAATGCACCCCAGTTTCCATAGATGTGCACCCTTTCAGTTGTCCTACATTGGCAATCGTTAGTTTTTTGAATGCAGTCACTTTCAGTTTTACCTCCAAATAAAGATAGTTTGAACAGGATAAGAAACAGGTTTTAAACAAAGCTATTTTTTTCCAGTTTTTCAAATCCTTTTAAGTGATATTGCTGCACTCTGAGATCTCAGTAATCACTTCAGTGAGTACAAAGTTATCATAACTGAAAACTAATTACCAGAGCTATGAAAAAAACAGCTTGTAATAAATGATAGTTTCCTTTAAGTCAGTAAAGTTAAAAAGTAGCCAGAATTTAGTTTGAATCACAACTTATATGCTTTGGCTTGATTGTAATCATTTAATTTATGTGTCATTAAGTTCCTTATCATAGCATCACTATGTCTGTGTCACTTAGTCTGTGTCACTTTGTCCTATCACTTCGTATGTCTCTCCAAAGTGGATGCATTTGTTTGTCCAACAGTGACCTTGTACTTGTATTTATTCTTTAACCTTTCTGTCTAAAAGCCTTGGTTGAAAGGCTCTCAAGTGGGTTGTTCCTTTTACTGAGATGCTTTTAGCTGGGACCTGAGCTGCTGTTCAGCTGTCGATGGCCACAGGGGAGTTGCTGTAATGTGTCACCCCATTAGCATATACTCACAATAACTTTGACTCAATTACTCTGCCTCACTATGCTCGCTGACTGCATTTTACAGAGAGGATATTAACACCCAAAGATAGAAAAGGAGAGAAACACTTGGTCCCTCAGAGGCTCTGTCAATTTGTTTTCTTCAACTCTGTTAAAGACAGTAGACCTCAGTGTGATTTAAATGGTAAATGGACTGTACCTGCACTTTTCTAGTCCTGTGCTTAACACTACATATCATAATTTACCCATTCATATACATTCATGGCAGGGGCTACCATGCAAGGTGCCACCTACCCATTAGGATGCACCATTCAAACCCATTCACACACCGCAGGCACAGCCTGTGGGAGCAATTTTGGATTAAGTGTCTTGCCCAAGGACACAACATCAACGTGGACTAGCAGAGCCGGGAATCAAACCGTCGATCCTCTTATTAAAGGACGGCCCTGCTCTAACACTGAGCCACAGTTGCCGAAAGTGTGGATTGCAAATATCAGGTTGCATATTTAAAATAGAGCCCTTGTCATTTATTGTACAGTTGCATTGTTACATGCTCTCAATGGTTAGTCTGGTTTCAAAATGGATCTCAACCACTTGAAAAATATACAATTCTACAATGACAAACCTTCACAGGACGACAAATACAATTCTATTGTAAGTGTCCAAACACATTCTGACTCCCATCTCCTCAAATACTGAGACTTGGTCAGTGGCCCTAAGCTTCAAACTAGGTACCCCTCTAGCATCAGTTTGGTGGTGTGTCAATAAATGCTTGTCTCATGCTTAGTGTCTATTCAAAATAAATTTCTGATTTTGCAGGAAATTGGGCTTAAATAACAAATATTTTCAGTTATTGTAAGAAAGAAATTGTGGTAATAGGAGGCCTCCACTGGATTCTTTGGGTAATACTCTCCTCCAATCATGAGCACATGTTAGCTCACTGAAAATGAACATACGAGTAGCTGGCCAATCAGGACATACCATATATGTGCAGACCTCACAGTTTATAAGGCAGCACACCCGCTGCAAAACTACTCTACACCATTTTCAGCATTCAGTATCGGAGTGGCAGGGCCCCCTTGGTAGAGGGCTACTTCTTTGCTTATAAAAATAGGGTTACAATATTGTTACCTTCATTTGAACTCACAGAGGTTCTGCCCTCTATTGGACTTGGTTGGTTGCTGCATTCCACCTAGTTCTTCATTACCTTAGATGCCACAGTGGAGGAGCAGGATGCCCCAACCAACCAAGGTAGTACATAACTGAACTGGGAAGAGCAATGGTCTAACCCTGCAGGGGTCAAACAGACCCGTTAGACCCCCTTCACACCATATTACCCAGGTCATCAAAGAGCACTGGGACATGTAGGTGTATCATGCCCAGAGGGGTGTCAGGTGCAACACCACCGACACAGATCCACACTTCATCAGTGCTGTGAGAACAGACCCTGAAAAGCACTACTACTACTAAGTAGTACTACTACTGAGCCACAGTCGCCCCTATGAATGGACACGGCATTGACCACGTCTCCACTGCTGTGCATATGTCTTCGACACTCAACCCACTGAACAAAGGCGCCGACAAGACACTGACACGGTATGTGTACAGTGTGCGCAGACCACAATGGGAGGGTATTTTTCCAACCTGCTTAAACCGGCTTGGGAGATGCACTAACAAAGCCATCCCACCAGGCATTTCTTGGATTGTGAGCCATCCAAGAAGCACACAAACAGCTGTTCAATATGTCTGATGGGGGCTGTGTGGTCAACATAACATGCTAACACAGTAACTGGGTAAAGCAAATCTTTGCCTTTCTGTCCCCAGCAGGAGATGAAAGACAAAACCCATTCAGCTATATAACTATCGACCTGAACAAATTCTGTAAGCTCTTAAGAACAAAGAAGGATTTTGGTCTGAGGGTAGCCCCACTACAGTCACAACAGAACAACAACAAACTGGGGTGTACTTACAGGACTGTTAATTCAAACACACTCTTAGCTGAGGTCACTGCAAGCAGCAAAGCCGTCTTGAATGAAATAATGAAAGGGCTGCTGCATAACTTTACATGACCAGCGACTCACAGGACTCATGGGACTAACGATACTAACAAGTCACATGATTAACGACTGCCATGACAAAAAGTCAACATCGTCTTTGAGTTTCACATGGTACACATACAGCGGTCTCCTGGGTGAAAGTCCTCACATACACCCTAAATGGACTATCATACACTTTATACTATGATGTGGGAGGGATTATATTAGAGTTAGATCAAAGCCAAGTGTGTCGCATACTATAGGGATACTCTGTGCGTCGGTTTCAGAAAATATGGGGAACTGACCAAATTAAAGTTTAAATTAAGAGTAAATATTATCACAGCCAACACATGTAAAATAGCAATGCAATGGAAAGATGAATAACTACAAACATTTGCGAGATGGACTAATGAATTAACAGCATGTATATATGTACAAAGGAAAAAATAAGTTATAAAACAGAGGTGCAGAGAAGATCATTGGTGCCAGCCTGCCCTCCATTCAGGACTTGTACTTATTCAGAGTCAGGAAATGGGGAGGAAGCATGATTGCAGACCCATCACACCCTGGACACAACCAGTTCCAACTCATGCCCTCTGGTAGGCGCTACAGAGCACTGTACGCCAAAACCACTAGACACCAGAACAGCTTCTTTCCACTGGCTTTCACAAAGATTAAATAGGAGCTTGGCTGAGCATCGAAGCTCTCCACATCTGACTACACCAAACCCTTCCACCTTGATGTTTCTGAATCAAATGGGATGATATCCGCAATATTGTTTCAGAAAAAGGAGGGAGGGAGAAGATCACTGATGTGCAACAGCTCAAATTTGAATACATCGAAAAAGGCCACGCAGGTTGCACAAGACACTTAGCAGCCCTGAGAGATTCAGATATCTACTCGTGATGGCAGGAAAGAAGATGCAAAGACAGTTGTAAAATGGCTGAAGAATGAACTGATACCAAGATATGGTGTACCAAGAAGAATCAGATCTGACAATGGCACACATTTTGCAAACAAACACCTATAGGAGGTTGAGAGATATTTAGGTATCACACATTCACATGGAGCAGTCTATCACCCACAATCACAGGGTATAGTCGAGAGGGTTAATCAAACGATTAAATCAAAAATAGCTAAAATATGCCACGGCACTAAGTTGAAATGGGTGGATGCACTACCACAAGCACTAATGTCGATGAGATCCTCAAAAGGAGGGAGAACATTTCTCTCTCCGCATGAATTATTGACAGGAAGAGAGCTAGGAGAAAGTCCAATGTTAGATATATTCCAAGTAAGAATATTTTGGGATATTGTCTGACCAAATTGGAGTTTTCTTCAAGCAGGTTGCCAAAGCCCACCAGGTGCCAGCTGATGAGAACGTGCCATCAGCCGAGCCAGGTGACTGGGTGAGATTAAAAGTCCACAAGAGAAAGTGGACTGAGCCCAGGTGGATAGGGCTGTTTGAGGTCGTTGCAAAGACCTCAGGTAAGAGGTCACACCAAAACCAAGTGGCACCATTTGACACATTGTGAACCGGCAGATCCGCCGGCTAAAACAGTACAACAAAACTCTGAAGATTTGGCTAATCAGGAAGAAAATTCTTAGTAAAATGGAAGACCCAGAGAGGCGTAGAATTTTGAGATGATCATATAAATGGTTACACTGCGAAACAGTTTTAAGGAGATGTTTACATTATGAAGAGAATGTGAAGACGTTTTAAAATAGAGAAAATTATAAAGAAATGTGAAAATGAAAGTATAACCTGTATTAACTGAATTTTTTCTAAGTCAGATATCTCAACCACAGTCAGAGCCAGGTCCGGAAAACCTCTCCGTCCTCCATATCCAACCACTTAAGCCACAACAAAATATCCACCGCTCCTGTCTCTTCTCCACCGACCTCCATCATGCTCCTGCTCCAGTCTGATAGGCCTCGCACACTCCAGAACAGGTAAAATGTATGAAATATCATGTGACCTTAATGATCCCAGTGTTGATGATTTTCATTGATTTAAATACAGATTTTTAAAATATAACAAACACTGAGTAGGCTGGCAAAGGTGTGTCTAGCGGAAAACACAAACATACACCTCACCTGCAGCGAAGGTAATATAAAGCAAATAAAAATAAAGGTAAATTAAAGACAGAAGTCCATTTTTGATAATTAAGATGATAAAGATGATGTGTTTGAACCTGTATGTTCTGAGTAGTGTTTCCAAGGCAACCAAAGACTGGAGGCAGGTGAGGCCGGGGGCATGGAGGGGAGGGGTCGAGAGGGAGAAGGGGGTGACGACAGGAGGAGAGGTGAGGCCCTGCAAAGTTTACAGCAGGAGACGGACGGAGGATGGAGAGAGGAGAAGGACATCAGGACTCACACGCACCCACACACACACCCTGATAGGCACACATAGACTGTTACAATAAATAATGTATTACAAAGATGTATACACTAAGAAATAGTGTATAAGGAGGGACTGTTAGGTTGTAATAAAATAAAATGACTTACACTTGTAAATAAGGAATGTCTATGTATAAATTACGATACTTAAAAAGGATAATTAATAAGGAATAGTGAGCCTTATGGGAAGGAGTATGCGTAACATAGAAGAAAGCCACATTGAGTTTCTTACTTAGACTTTAGCAGGTATGCATGGAATGAGATAGAGAGAGGGGGACTCTCTCTCTATTACATCCTTACTCTCTAAGTAAGGATGACATATACTGAAGTCTCCTACAGAAACACAAAGAGCAATAAAACAACTCCACTCAAGGGGGGTTGCGGAGCTGAACTGTGTGAGGGGGGAGAGATGACATCAAGAGCCATGAAGCCTAGAAGAGGGCATATGGACCGACCAATCCGAATGCTGATTCTAGCCATGTGAAACCTTAGCCGAACCGTATGTTGTAAAACTGAGCCAATGAGAGGCGACGATGCACATTTTCATTGGACTATATAATCAAATGTACTGGTCAGTTCGAGGCTCTCTTAGGTCAATGTGCACAGACAGTTAACTGTCGCAGGCTGCTTTTATGGGCAACTGTGGGGGCCTGTGGAATGCCATTGGCCTATGATCCATCAGCTGAGAATTATGCACTGTATTACCAACTTTTATTAAATTGATTTTTATCATAACCAACTGAATCCAGAAATTCTCTTGCAAGTCCGCCCAAATATTTTGAATATATATATACACATATATATATATACATATATATATATATATATATATGACTATTTTCTGCAAGCCTTTATTTTGTAAGTGCCTTTTTATGTTTCGGGTCTTTTATTTTGAAGCCCTTCCGGCGAGATTTGCATCTACTTCGGTTTCCAGAAGTAGATGCAAAACTCTTAACTTGACTTCATTTTTTGGACGGATAAGCACCTAGCTGGAACGGGAACAAGGTACTTTGTGTTTTTTTTGTGTTTTGACCCCGTTTAGTGACATTTCATCTTGTTTGAATTTGTAAAAGTGTGATTAATGTCCATATGTATAACTGAATGTCATCTAATTAATGTTTAAACTCGTAAGAGCTCATTTGTGTTTTATTTGTTCCTTAGCTCTTCTGGAGATTGATATATTCATGTTCATCAAATAAAGCTAACTGTTGAACAAGAATAAAGGCCTCAAGAAATATCAGTACGCTTCACCATTAACCGGCTGGGGTCCGCTACAGTAAGAGCTTGGCCCTCACCGACCTGACGACTTGCTGCCTCTACTACGGGCTGTGACGGAGGGTCTTCACTGCTGCAGATAAGGTGAGCTCCGCATTAACTGCCTTTAGACTGAACCAGTGAACATTTCATACTGACCTGCTCATCTACATTAAAGGAAAAAACTGTTGTTTGCATTCAAAGGACTCTTAATAATTATGGACATTTTACTATTTTGGAGGCTACTACTAGAATTGTGTTAACACGGTAGTTATCTGAATACTTAAAGTAATTTGAGTGTCTGTATATGAACGCAACTTTGTTACTTTTTACTTTTGATCTGATATTATAAGTTTATGCTGTTTATTGCAAAGGTTTGATAATATCTGCTAAATGGGTTTTCATTGACTAAATAATTTATGAAATCTAGCTTATAATGTCAGTCAGGTAGATTCAAGGAGACGGAGGAGCCGATGGCTAGTCCCCAACGCACACGAGATCTCGCCACACCTTCCACTGATGTGAGAAGACAAGTTGATATTTGTGAATCAGTTACCACGGAAATTGTCAGTATTGCCTATAGTAGAGCAACAGACGAAGACGGTGAGTTTATTGAGGACCAGGAAAGAAGACGCCTTCATGAACTACTCCGTGACTGTGCAAAGTCTGTTTACGGATCTGCCGCTTCCTCTATAAGTCACAGAAAATCTGAACACCACTCTGACTTCATCCATGGCAGCTAAGCGTGCGGATGCAGCTGCTGAACTTGCAGTGAAGGAAGCAAATTATGAGATGATGCTGGCAGAAGAAAGACAAAGGGAAGTGATCCGAGAGTTAGAGGAACATCAATGGAAAGCTCTAGAGGCACAAAGGCATGAGTTGGAGCGATTGCAGGCAGAGAAGGAAGTGCGGGCAGCTCAAGCTAAACTTAAGGTGTACGATAAGGAGACGGAATGTGAAGCCGCTGATTGCATTACCAACAAAAGGAATGAGGACGCAACTAATGAGCCTGTAGCCACAGTCCCTCTATCACATGCTGCAACACCCTCTCATACAGAC
Source organism: Ophiodon elongatus (assembly GCA_016806645.1). Taxonomy (NCBI): domain Eukaryota; kingdom Metazoa; phylum Chordata; class Actinopteri; order Perciformes; family Hexagrammidae; genus Ophiodon; species Ophiodon elongatus. The sequence continues at coordinate 121,017 of JACSYO010001652.1, read as the reverse complement.
ATTTCCTTTCTCGCTCAGGTCTTTCAAGACAGCATAGTCTTGAATAGGCTCCCTCTTCCAGAGCCATCCATCTTCAGTGGTGATGCAATACAATTCATTGAATGGAAAGCAGCATTTATGTCACTCATCGACCAAAGGGCAATCACTCTAGCTGAAAAACTCTACTATTTGAAGAAATATGTCAGTGGTCCAGCACGTCAGGTGCTAGACGGCACTTTCTTCCAAAACGATGATGAAGCGTATCAGGATGCCTGGAACAAGCTAAATCATCGCTTTGGCCAGCCATTCACCATTCAGAGAGCATTCAGAAAGAAGCTCACCAATTGGCCAAGGATTCAAAGTAAGGATGCTCAAGGACTCAGAAGCTACTTAGATTTTCTGAGTGCCTGTCAAGATGCCATGCCGCATGTCAAGGGTATCGACATATTAAATGACTGAGGAAAACCAGAAGCTCACCCATAAACTACCAGACTGGGCAGCTTCAAGCTGGAACCGACAAGTCACACATAGCCTAAACCAGAAACAAGAATTTCCAAGTTTAAAGGATTTTGCAATCTTCGTGTCGACTGAAGCCGAGATTGCCTGGAATCCAATTACATCTCTCCATGCTCTTCATTCATCAGACTTTTACACCGAAAAGGGAAATCTCAGAGACACAAAGAGAGATAAGGCCAGTGTTCTCATCACTCACACAGCTACAGACAATGCAAACCAAAGGTCAGATCAGAGAACGGTCAAGACGTCCTGTATTCTCTGTCAAGATAATGCACATCAACTTCATGCATGTACAAAGTTTATGGAGATGTTGTTGTTAGAGCGACAGAACTACGTAAAGGAGAAGAAACTTTGCTACGGATGCCTGACATCTGGCCACAGTGCAAACGACTGTCATCACCGACACTTCTGTGACAACTGCAAAGGAAAACATCCTACAGTCCTCCATGACTGCAACTATGGAAAGGAAAGAACTTCATCAGAAACAGTGACAAATCAAGGTGCCACTGTAACGTAACTCAGTGTAGCAGGCCAGGGCTTATCCTACAGGCATATGGTAATGCCTGTCTAGGTGTCATCTAAACACAACCCAACTGTTGAGAAGCTTGTCTACGCTCTACTCGACACTCAAAGCGATACTACATTCATCGACCAAGAAGTAAGTGACAGTCTAGTTGCTGACAAGTATCCAGTGAAGTTGAAGTTGACCACTATGACTGGAAAGAACATGATTCTCCCAAGTGAGGGTGTTTCCGGCCTTCGTGTAAGAGGATACAGTTCATCCATTCATGTTGATCTTCCAGTTACCTACACGAAGGACTGCATACCTGTAAACCGTGCTCACATTCCCACTTGTGAGAAGGCTAAATAATGGAGTCACCTCAGAGAAATAGCTGACGAAATCCAACCATTGAAAGACTGAAGTAGGACTTCTGATAGGCTACAATTGTTCCAGAGCAATGGCACCAAGACAAGTCATCCTAGGAGGAGATGAGGAACCCTATGCTGTACGAACAGATTTTGGATGGTCTATTATGGGACGCTCCTCACAAAGCCATGACTCGTTGAGCACAAGTCGCCTGTGTCACAGAATCACCATTAAAGAGCTACCTCTGATAACGCCTGCAGATGCTATTCACATTCTAGAATCCGACTTCAAGGATGGTAGTGTAGACAGCAAAACAGTATCACAAGATGACATCACCTTCCTCAACAAGCTAGATGAGAGCATACGGAAAACTATACATGGCCACTATGAAATGCCTCTGCCCTTCAAAAGTAGACTCAGCTTACCTGACAAAAAAGATTCAGCCATGATATGCCTCAACCACTTGAAAAGAAAATTGCAACGGGACGAAAGGTATAAGGAGCATTATGTCAAGTTCATGGAAGATGTCATCGAAACGGGAGATGCAGAGCAAATCGTAAACGGTGGGAGTGAAGGTGAGAGATGGTACATTCCCCATCACGGTGTTTATCATGCAAGAAAGCCGGATAGACTTCGCGTAGTGTTCGATTGCTCTGTCAGATACAAAGGAACCACCTTGAACGACCACCTCCTCCCTGGGCCTGACATGTTGAACAACTTGAGTGGAGTTCTCATCCGCTTTTGACGGCACCCTGTTGCACTGATGTGTGACATTGAGAAAACGTTCCATCAATTTCATGTGGATGAGGCCGATCGCAACTATCTGCGCTTTCTCTGGTGCAAGCAAGGAGTCTTGAACTCACCACCCAGCGAGTTCCGGATGAAGGTGCATCTGTTTGGTGCGGCCTCCTCCCCTGGATGCGCAAACTACAGATTGAAGCATCTAGCTAAGGAGAATGCAGACCTTTACCCTCAAGGCTCACGGTTTATCATGAGGGATTTCTATGTTGACGACGGGCTCGCAAGTGTTGAAAACACTGAAGATGCTATTCAGCTTGCTAGAGAAGCTTGCGAACTCTATGCTATGGGTGGTCTGCGACTACACAAGTTTGTGTCAAACGACAGAAATGTTCTGGAGAGCATACAACCCTCTGAACAAGCAACCAATGTAAAGAATATGGATCTTGCGTTCGATGAACTGCCACTTGAAAGAGCCCTCGGGATTCAATGGGATGTGAAATCCGACCACTTCCGACTTAATGTCAGCCTCAAGGATCAGCCTGCAACACGTTGCGGCATTCTGTCGACAGTGGCCTCCCTGTATGATCCTCTTGGGTTCGTGACACCAGTCCTGCTCAAAGCAAAGATCATTCTTCAGGAGATGTGTAGGCGAGGCACAGGTTGGGACGATCTTGGGAACAGTGGAGAAGAGATCTATCTCAACTAGATAATGTCACCATATCTCACACTTACTCACCTCCTGGATTTGGAAAGGTCACGAAGACAGAGTTGCATCATTTCTCAGATACTAGCTTAAAGGGTTATGGTCAGTGCTCATACTTGAGATTTCAGAACAAAGATGGAGATGTTCATTGCACCTTAGTTGTAGGCAAATCTCGCGTCTCGCCATCAAAAGTCACAACTGTCCCAAGACTGGAATAGACAGCTGCAATTATTTTTCCATGAAGACAAGTAAAATGCTCAAAGAAGAATTAGGATCTGCTGACAAAGGAATTCTTCTGGACCGACTCAAAGGTGGTTCTAGGATACATAAAAAATGAAGCACGACGATTCTACACCTTTGTGGCTAATCGCAGTCAGAAGATTCACCTCGGCTCGTCCCCTCAGCAATGGAGATACCTTCCAACCACTGAGAACCGTGCTGACCACGCTTCTAGAGGCTTGACTCCCAGCAAGCTTCTGTCAATCACGTGGCTAACTGGACTCAAGTTCTTATGGAACAAGGAAATAAAGCTGCTAGCAGACAAAATTGCAGCGTTATTCGGATCGGAGATCCATAGGTCAGAAATGCTCTAGCATTAAGCACAAGGACGACAGACCAAGTAAGCCTTGTTGATCGCCTGTCTAAGCTCTCATCTTGGTCACTGGCTACTTGAGTTGTTGCACGCATATTAAGGTGAATCAGCCAAAACCGCTCAAACACTCTTACCAATGTAGCAGAACGAGAAGATGCAGGACATTGCATAATCAAGGAACTGCAGAAGGATGTGTATCAAGAGGAGTTGAAACTGCTGCGCAAAGGGACTCCCCTTCCATCTCTCAATCCATTACACTCACTTGATACGTTTCTCGACAAAGATGGCGTCTTCAGGGTGGAAGGAAGGCTTTGCAACTCTTCTCTTCCCTGCAATCATTCCTAAAGATCATCACATTACGAAGATATAGCTCATCACCACAAACGGATGAAACATCAAGGCAGGGGTCTTACTATTAACGATATCAGGTACCACGGCTACTTGATTCCAGGCATCAACCGAGCAGTAGCTTCCTACATTCGTCAATGCATCACCTCTAGACAGCTTCGGAAACCAACGGAAGAGCAAAGGATGGCCGATCTACCCCCTGAATGTGTGGAACCATCAGCCTCCTTCACCTTCTGTGGAATGGACTGCTTCGGCCAATTCCTCACGAGACAGGGAAGAAAGGAGAACAAGAGGTATGGTCTCCTCTTCACTTGTCTTAGCTCCCGTGCCATTCATATGGAGATGCTTGACGACTTGTCCACCGATGCCCTTATCAATGGCCTTCGATGCTTTATTGCTATTCGTGGCGCTGTTCGTCAGATCAAATCCGACCAAGGAAGAAAGTTTGACGGAGCCAAAAATGAATTCAAAGAAGCCTTAAAGGAAGTTAATGCAGACCGACTGGCTGCATATCTTGTAGAGAAACAATGCGACTTTAGTATGAATGCACCCTATTCAAGCCATGTCGGAGGGGTTTGGGAGAGACAGATTAGGACAGTGAGAGGCATCCTAAGGTCCAAGCTTACTCTTTCCTCTGGTAGGCTAAATGATGCTTCTCTGCGGTCTTTTCTCTATGAAGCTATGGCAATCTTCAACAGTCGACCACTGACTGTTAATAACCTCAGTGATCCTCATAGCCTCGAGCCACTCACTCCTAATCATCTTCTGACTCTGAAACCTGTCAAGGCCTTGCCTCTTCCGGGTGAATTCGTCAGAGAAGACGTGTATGGCAAGAAGAGGTGGCGTCATGTTCAGTACCTGGTGGAGCAGTTCTGGAGTCGATGGCAAAAGGAATACCTCGCCAACATTGCTCTCAGACAAAGTTGGCATGTACCAAGGAGCAATCTGCAAGTTGGAGATATTGTAATGATGAAAGAAGAGGACGTGCACAGGCATGAATGGAGATTGGGCAGGGTTTCAGAAACCACTACTGACAAAGACGGACTAGTGAGGAGAGTTAAGGTTTGCCTCGGCGACAAGAAGCTTGGGGAAAAAGGAGAGCGTCTCCACAAGATGTCTGAGGTCGAGCGACCAGTCCAGAAGCTGGTCCTGCTGCTGGAGACTGATTAAACCTGCTCACTCCCCTATGGTTCATAATACTTTCTCCAAACGGCTTGTGAACTCACTTAGTTTAAAAAGGTTTTCCACCTTCTTACTTGTATAAAGAATGTCATTTTCAGTTAAAAGTCATTCGTGCTTAATGTAAATTATATACTGTTCCATTATTTACTAATGATTGGTGGGAGTGTAAATGACCCTCAAAAGGTTCCTTAATAGGGTGACTATTTTCTGCAAGCCTTTATTTTTTTTTTTAAGTGCCTTTTTATGTTTCGGGTCTTTTATTTTGAAGCCCTTCAGGCGAGATTTGCATCTACGTCCGGTCAACGGAAGTAGATGCAAATCTCATAACTTGACTTAATTTTTTGGATGGATAAGCACCTAGCTGGAACCGGAACAAGGTACTTTGTGTTTTATTGTGTTTTGACCCTGTTTAGTGACATTTCATCTTGTTTGAATTTGTAAAAGTGTGATTAATGTCCATATGTATAACTGAATGTCATCTAATTAATGTTTACACGCGTAAGAGCTCATTTATGTTTGATTTGTTCCTTAGCTCTTACGGTGATTTCTGGAGATTAATATATTCCTGTTCATCAAATAAAGCTAACGGTTGAACAAGAATAAAGACCTCAAGAAACATCAGTACGCTTCACCATTATCCGGCTGGGGTCCGCTACAATGTATATATACTTTTTTATATACATTTATATTTGTACGTAGTAGATAAATGTTTATGCTTACCTCTGTTCTACTTTGTTGTTCTTGTTTTGTTTTTTTGAGAGCAACAGAAAATCCGGAGTCGAATTCCTAGTATACATGGCCAATAAAGCTGATTCTGATTCCAATGCCGTTTGATCGATGTTGGGTCAGGATAATCTTATCTAGGACAGGGGAGACAGAGAGAGAGGTGGTGGAGGGGTTACCTCCGTAGATGATGTTGTTTTCTTTTACCGACAACAAAACAAACAACAGTTTTCTCCATTTTGAATTACCAATGTGTTTAAAAGTTGTGATGTCACTCACAGAAGAGTACGGGCAGAGTTTTACACGTACACACATGCCTTATGTTACATACACAAAGACAGACCTGTGTGTGTGTGTGTGTGTGTGTCGTGTTGCGTATAGTCCACACAAAGCCACACGTATCTCCACACTGGAGCACTGGAGACATTGCGAGTGACACAAAAGACACATTGCGATCCAATCTGAGTGGCCAGAGTTTCTGTACTGGGAGGCATCTGTAGAAAGTCAATTGGAATTGCATTTCAAACCACCTCTAAACGTGGTTCAGATCCAATTTGCTAAAAATCACATTTCCCTTGTTTTGTTGTCCAAACTCTTCATCAATCTAAATACAATATGCAAGGCTGAACAAGGCCTTAGAAACCTGCATTCATTTTGACATGTCAATATTATTTAGACCACACAAAAGTAAAATTTTACATATAATGTATTATCAGTTACATTCAACTACACATACTGTAGGTCTTCTGACTGCTTTATGTAAGGATTGCTGAAGGTCATCATTGTAAACAAACAAGCTGACATAATTTTATCTAAACTCTTCCTATCACTTTACTGTATGATTGTTCATAATATAGACTCACATAGTTGACAGTATAATTAGTGACACTGTGAATTGAACTGTATTGGTACAGGTGCATCTGTGGAGAATGTAGGACGATGAAAATGTCTAGTGCAAAGAGTTTAATGCTGTATGTAAAGAAACACATTTACCTGCCACATTGACCAATAAAAGTATAAATACACAACCAGTAGCCTACTTTATCTCACATAGTGAACCATGCATAATGCCCTGAACACATACCAGGCAAACCATGGGCCACTGGAAATGGAAGTTGGAAAAATAAAATGGTTCTTACTGATTTAGAATGTGTGGAAATTACATTTGTATTGATCAAATGGCCTTTATTTCAAAACACGTTAAGATTTAGGACTAAAGAGCCAAGTCGCACTGTTTATGCAATTGTTTTAGTGATGTTGATTGATATATTCAGGAATATCAGGAATAAAGTATGAGAGGGACCACTACGTTACAATATCTTGAGGATCAATGCACTACAAAACCCAAATAATCTGCTTTTAATATGTAAGAAAACAAAGATTAATAAGCAGCGATGTACGGGTCCTCGCACCTTGGCGCGTGTCGGGGGTGCTGGCGGGATGCCGGCTCACGCGGCCGAGAATGTCTGCGACCATCGGACAACGCGACAACATGAGCAATTCATGTAAAACTCAAAATGGCCGTCTTCTGATACGGTTTGGAGCATTGTCCCATGAGACTTATTTGTAAGTTTACATGTGTTACATAAGCTTACCAAATTTTGTATATTTTCGTCAAACGTACTGCGAGGGCTGCTTTGTCGAATTTTGTCAGAATTTTGTTGACATTTTGTAGGGGGCGCTATTGAGCCGATTCTTAATTTTGAAGCATTCCAAACGTATCATATAACTACATTTAGGTCATTAAATGTGGGTGTTATGTTTTAATCTGTTCTGAGCATGTTTAGCCCCTATTTTTGTTTTTCATGTCGAAGAGGGAGTTGCTACGGCAACAGACTTTGACGAAACAACAAGATTTTGATAACTTTTAATCACTAAGGTTTTTACATTGTACTGACCAAATTTGAAGTCTATCTGATGATTTACCTAGGAGGAGTTCGTTCAAATAAAGAGCCTAGAAATAGGCAAAAATTAAAGGAAAAATCCCACAAAAATCAAAATGGCCGTCTTCCGATACGGTTTAGAGCATGGTACCAAGAGACTTTGTTTTAAGTCTACGTGTGATACATGAGCCTACGACATTTGTTATATCTATGTCAAACGTACTGCGAGGGCTGCTTTGTCAAGATTTTGTAGGGGGCGCTACTCGAGCAACCTTTCCATTCTGAAACATTAAAATCATATTTATATTTATGACTTTAAATGTGTGTGCAAAGTTTAGTTACGTTTCAAGCATGTTTAGCACCTCAAAAGTACCTTCGTTGTTGACGACGAAGCATGGGTCGCCACGGCAACGGCGTTACACGAAAGCTCAAAGCCTTTTTGAGCTGGCATTATGAACTTCTTACATATGTGTGGTAGTAATTTGATATCGATCTGATTTACCTACTAAGAGAAACAGGCCAAATTATAGTGGCTTTAACTTCCTGTTACCAGTAGGTGGCGCTATGACTTTGATTCAAAATTGGACTGCACTTGTCTTCAAGCCTGGAGTCTCATCAAACATGGGATATTTGGAAAGGATCTGATCATGTGGAGTTGAGTGAAATCGGTTTATTCATTCACGGTGAAGGATCAAAGTTCGCAGAGCCGCAACATCGCCGACCTTGAAACGAATTCTTACAATCATCACAATGAAGCATTATCAAAGTCTTAAGGCTTTTCTGACAAAATTTGAGAGGGATCAGGTGAATTTTCTAGGAGGAATAGATCAGAGTATAAAACTTGTCATTTTCTTTTGCCAACAGGTGGCGCTCTGATATTGTGAAACTTTTTGCAATGGAATGCGCTCAGGCCTCAACTACCATCATGTACAAGGAATGTTGGGCAAATTAGATAATGTACCTTGGAGTTACAGCAACATCCACTTTTGTGGCGAACCGCAAGAAATGGGCGTATACTTGGAGCCCCGCAACGTCAAGGCCATTCAAAGACAACTCGCCATTTTGATAACTTTTCATCATGAAGGACTTCAGATCATTCTGACCAAATTTGAAGTTGATTGCATGAATTCTGTAGGAGGAGTTCGTTCACGTACAACTTTTGAAAATGATGAAAAATGGCTTAAAATGCAGAAATTTACTGCATCGCCCCCTAGTGTTTGAATATAATGAAAATGACAGAGTAAGTTAAAGGAAGCGATGTGGTGTTAGCGTGTTCTGATTGGATGCCTGGTGAAGCCTCAGGAATAATTCAGCCAACAACTTCTCTCGTGCTGGTACCAAGATTTATTCTTTGGTCACATGCAAAGTTTACCAGCGCTGCAATTGCAAAAGCAGGGAGTCCCTCTGTCAATACGCAGGTTGAGAGGAAGGAATACCGCGAAAGACGGAAGTTCGGCCCTTTCATATACCGATTTCGTCATAGGTTTGTATCTTACCATCCTCACCTCTGGTTGGCTCTGAACTGAAAAGGGGGAGAACAATCCCACCTCTCCTCACCAGACTGGCACGTGCAACGGCCTGTCTGCTTCTCTACTGTAAATATACTGATAACGTGCATGAGTATTGTGATCCAAGGCGTGTATCTATCCTTGAGGAAAAGACAGAGCGTCTTTTGCTAGACACAACTCTGGACTCGAGTAACCTTTAACCTCTTTCACAGACAGTAAGAATAAGAATATACACACAATATAAGGATTTATATTATCAGTGGTCATACGCCCCTTAGAAGTTGATTGGTCCTTTTTGTTCTCAACACAATGAGATATCAACAAGCTTTTGATAAATTGTGATGACATTGAACCAATAATGAACCACATAACATTTTGTAAAAATCAGAAACAGTGTTTAGGAGGATTTGGAAATAATATGTTTTTCACAAAATTCAAAATGGTGGAAAATCTAAGTAGGCGGAGCTTAATGTTACCATGTACCTTTTTTGTAGAGCAGACGGAACCGGACATGTGTGTCGAATTTCAAGTCAATTGGTGATTGGGGGCGAATTTCATTGGCTTTCAAAAGAAAGAAAATTCTAGGGGGCGCTATAGAGACATTTCTTTCTACCCAAATGCGAGACCCCAAAAATATCAAATTTTTCACCCGTCCTGATATGTATGTCAACTTTGGCAACTTTTCAGATATGATAAAGCCCCCAAAAAGGCAGTTAGATTGCAGAATAATAATAATAATAATAATAATAATAATAATAATAATAATAATAATAATAGGAATAATAAACATTCCAGTTTCAATAGGGTCCTCTCGGACCGACTTCGTCGGTGCTCGGACCCTAATGATGTACATGATTAACTAGCTTTGTGCTAATAATAAAAATAAGCAGCTTGAATTCATGTAGTGTTTTATATCCAAAAAAGGAGACCGGCAATCTGGTATATGATTATCATTCTGAAGCGATCTTTCAGGTGGGTTTCTCAACCTGTACAATCAACCAGCACATTCAATAAGCAGATAGAGAGACATGTATCTGATACTTTGATCGATGAATAGATGGCTAGACCTTATTGTTCTTATCAATGTAATAAGCAATCCCTGGATAATTAGTAATTCTGAAACTATAGCTGTATGGCCTACAAATGTTTAGTTTCCTGGTACTGCAGATACCTGGGAAAGCACAACTGGGGTTTCATACCTTCTTGTGTTGTGCTCCGTATTCCTCAGGACTACTTTGAAGATGGGGAGTACAAAGGATTTGAACCTCCAATTAGATTTTTTCTTCATTAGAATATTATTGTACTTCTAATAAATTTCACAGAACTCTTCGACAGCTGTCGACCCGTTTTTGAGTAATCACATGTTTGTATGTTTCTCAACAAAGATTAAGCACAAATACGGGAGCTACATTAGAGTTAAGTATATATTGGGGAGGGACTGTGGGTTTAAGGATGGCTAGTTCAAATCTGTGTTTTGGCAAATCCAGAATGTATCCAGATTGATTCAAGAAAGTCTGCACAGCAGAAAAACACACAAAGAAAATCCCGTCCAAACAACATTTGGAGGTGTTTTGAAGTCTGGCCACTCTAATCGGATTGTGGAAGTGGTCAGCAGAATCCATGCTGCTACAAGCAGAGCACTATGGAGGACAACAGAGTTGCGTCAGTCGCGCAGTCTGTGACTGACGCCAAAATAAATTGTCTGCTGGCACTTTCAATTTCACTCTGCTTTCACTTTCTGCTGCTTCCCCCTTGCAACATACCAGCCTCCTCCTGGTGCAATCGAGGAGTTTTGACAGCGCGATTGTTTCGAGGGCAAATGCTTCCCCATTAGAAAGCTGCGTTACCAGTTTTTTTCTTTAACTTGTTCTGGGAATGAGCTTCACTCTTAAAAAAATACAGCATTCCTCCCTACAAGCGGGTTACCTAAATACTGTCGGCTAATATTTTGCATGCATGCCTTCCAATCCTCTTTATGTGCATGACTATGGCACACACCTACTCCAAAATCCCCCTCTTCCTCTCTGCTATCTCAGGACACTGTCTCCTGTGCCCCCCTATTGTCCACCCACGGCATTAACACTGTCACCAGTCCATCTCCCCATTCAAACTGGACCTTCAGATCCTCGCTCATTGATTCCCGTCATCACAAACTGCCAAAGAAATGTGTGCCTGTTAATAAATCTACAGTAAGTGGTAGCAACCTGATCAAGATTGCCTGCAGTCATTGCAATGAACTCCAATTAAGATGGCGTTAAACAATGAAAGATTGGTGCATTATAAGACTTATCTTTGCTTCACATGATCTTGGGTCTCATTCATGGAACAGTTTTTAGGATTCATTGAAATCATTCTGATTGTTGCATAGGATAGCTTCTTTCACATTGTTTTGTATACTGTATATATCCCTATCAAATAAACAATAACTAAATATTTCTATTTTCCCCACAAAAACTCTATGAAAATTAAACTAAAATCATACTTTGAGACTGAGAAGATAGTATTGAAAACTGTTCACTGTTTTCAATTATATAAAGCGATTCCCAAGCAAAACAAAACCTGGAGCTCTCTCTCACTCCTTCCGACAACGACCTGATCAGATAAGATCAGATCAGATAACTCCCACCATCCTTCACGCCAGCAACCTCGGCCGTGATCAGCTATCGGACAATTCCAAAGTCATTAGTCCGTTGCCGTCCAACAGCCCAAGGGGTAAATCCCGACTCCGGCGTCCGAGGGACATCTCTCCCACCTGTTCGAGATAGAGGCCGCCTGAACGACGACCGTGCCGACACTCTGACAGGCCCCATACATCCCACGTTTCCGAGTGAACAGTCTACCAACTGAAGAATGCACTCACCCAGCGCAACATCCCCTTCCACCAGTCCGACAGAAAAGCAAAACTCCAAACTACTTGCTCGCCAAGCCTCTACACCACTTCCGGATTCCCAGGGCCGTGTCAGCCGCTACGCTGATGACGTCACAACACATACCATGGCCGGAGAAGCCCAGCCACCCATACCATACCTTCCAGAGGACCAGGTCGTATTACACCCCCTCCAAACTCTCCCTGACCCAGGGACATTCCACCCTCCAGAGACTTTTATCCAGTCTTCACTTCTACCCTACCTTATGCATCCCTCCATCCCAGCATTCTTCCCTCTTCCCCCTCTCCCAACTCTGCTCTTTCTAACATAATACCAGCTACCTCAGGTGCTCAGACCGCTCCAACAGCAGAAATCTAGAATCCTGTCCACGCGCCTGACTATTTACTCTCCACACACACCCCCTCCTCTTCTTCTATGCTGCTGCCCAAAAGCAGTTTCCCGCGAAAGCTCCCCCTACTGGCCCTACCTGTCATTAACCCCCCCAGCTGCAGCTCTCCCCATTCAGACTATTGTCTGAGACAGGCTGCCACTTCCGCACTGCATTCAAAAAGCCATAAACAGAAATAACCTCTCTTATATCCGTCCCAGTTATGTCCACATCGGCTCCCAGTGGAAGTTCATCATCTGCAAACCCACTTCTGTCAACTCAATCCCGTCTCTGTGGAATCAGCACCGGCGCACACCCTTATTACATCACCATAACAAACAGCACGTGAATCAAGCCGACCTCAGGACCCTACTCCTCAAAAACAATCACAAAACCCTCCTTGAAAATTGCTCTGTTCAACACCTGGTCACTAAGCAACAAAAGCCTAATCATCAATGAATTAACAACCTCGATATCCTCTGTCTCACTGAAACTTCCCAAAAACACCAGGGGTGCATCCCAAGTCTCTTAATTGTATCCCTGTTTCCCTCACTTGCGTCTTTTCCTTGCGTCTTAGTCCCTCCCACCAGAGATGCATGGAGAGATGCATGGAGAGACGCAAGGAAACCATGCGAGGAGAGAGGAAACAAGGAAATATGTTTCAGAGAAATGAGACTTCCTTTCCTCTAAAGCGTCACGTGAAGCGACGTCTGTGATTGTATATAATGTTTTCAGTTGATTTAATGGTGTTAAACTACTACTTATACTAATAAAGACACAGTTATCATCACTCTAAGAGTAGAGATGTTTTCTCTCTGTAGCCTGTTACCTGTTTAACAAACTGCATTGAGTATTTATACTGTGTTCTGTTTATAAGCGCAGGGCCGATTTCTACCGGCGAAATGCATTTGTCTTATTTATTAATTATTTGCGTCTGTATGTTTTAAAATTCTGATTGTGACGTCATTATAACATAACCCAGAATATGATTATGGTTTCTCTTGAACACTGGAATTAATTTATTAGGCTCAATGTTTCAGGTTAAACTTAAATGACATAACTCATCAAACCCTACAATCAGGAATGATCAGCCTCACGTGACTAAATGGAAATGATGATAAATGATGTAAAAAGTGTTTCGTCTCTCCAGCTCTCTCTGACTTTAATTGCATCCATAATAAAAGTTAGAGGGAAATAACAGATCATGAAAAGACAAATCTTTCTAATAAATGAAGAAAGTTGTTTGTGGTCCTTTTGTTGTTCTGACCTACAATGAACATATTTTAACCAGATGGTGAATCAGAAAACAAATCAAATATAAAACTTGAGTTTAATCTGTGATCCGTCTTCACTCTCGTTTGAAACTCCAGTGATCAGTCCAATCAGCTGTAGCATCCAATCAACTGATCAACAGTGAGGGGGCGTGTCGAGCCTTAAAACACTTCCTGGAAGCCTGCTCTCGTGAGTCCTCGCTCATGGCTCCTCAGACATCCCTCCTCGCTCCTCAGAGCAGAAATAAGAGCTTTGGGTTGGCCTCTTGGTTCTGCACCACTAGAGCTTCTGAGGAGACGGCCCACACTCACAAGTTTCCACTCCACCCGTTCCCACCAGCCACCGGATGCAAGTGGTCTCTCATCCCCCTTCCAAACTTCTCTACCCTCCTCATTCCTTCTCCACTACATCCTTCCATCCATTACCTTTCATCCCTTGACCCCCATCCCTTCCTCCCTCAACCCCTTTCTGCTTCCTAAATCTAACCCTCTCGTTCCATCTTGCAATAAACCATTTGAAACCCTTATCGCTATTAGCATGGTCTTTGAATGTGACACGAGGATCCAAGGACAAAGGATGTTGTGTGTTGTACAGATCGTAAAGCCCTCTGAGGCAAATTTGGGATTGGTGATATTGGATTACATTATATCCAAGGCAGGTGAGTGCTCCAAGAAAAGAGGTTTGGGGCAGAGCAATGCCTCAAGGTCCTGGTTAGCCCACTACGTCTGCCCATTAGTCTGAGGATTATAAGCAGAAGTTGGATTCACCAAAGCTCCGAGGGCCTGTAAGAACACTCACATACACACCAGTATGTCAGTGTGGCGGAGATGTTCTTTAACTGGTCCATGACTGCAGCATCTGCTCATGGTGACCCATGTTGGCGATTGCCTGCCTCAGGATGTCATATTCTGCTGGGTCTATTGAAGCCACGGTATTCTTCCAATCAATAATGGGTCTACCCAAAGGCAGATTTAGTTTGTGGAGTAAATTAAGTATTTTTTGTAGGAACCAAGGGTGATGAGGATAGTGAAAGGTTGAGCTGAGCTGGGCAGGCTGGTGAGTCTGTGGCTAGTGTGATATCTAGGGGTTATGGTAAAAGGGTGGCAGGCAGGCAGGCATGCGAGTTGGAGTGTAATGATTCACTGCGGTTTCAACAACAATCTGGCGAAGAGTACGTTAAGAACTGGGGTTGATGTACTGCGGATCAATGAGTTTGATGGAAGGCACGTGTGGATAATAAGTGGTAACTGGAAGTCGGAATGGAGCCAGGAGAGGAGCGCCAAGGCCACAGCAAACAGGGTAAATGCAATGAAAAGTCTTAAATTTACATATATCGTTAATCAGCTTAAATAAACATTGGTGAGGTAGACATGTATACAACCAACAACAACAACCTACAATTGGTTGAATACAAAAAATGTACAAGAGACTTGACGAAAGGTGTACACTTAATCAAATACTTGAATGAAAGAATCTTATTTCCTTCAAATACATTTTAATGTTATGCAGAGGGGAATCCTTTTGTGCTCAACATTATATTTTAGAGGCCTGGGTTTGACAAGACCATTGTAGCACATTTCTCTTCTCCAACCCTCATTGTATCCCTGTTCAATGGCCAAAACAAATGCTCCAAAATCTGCCAACTCAGCATTTGCGATTAAATTCTTCCGATATGCAGAGTAGAGCGCAGGTGGAAATACCATGGAGTTAAGTGGATCTGCGCCTCTATAAAATGAAGTAGCTTCAGGCAAAGTTATTATGTAAAGTACTGCATACTCTGAATACTAGTGCACTGGAAAAAAATAGAAACGTTTATAACAATTATGTTTTCCATTTGCTCTTAATGCTGTTCAGCACAATTGTTTCAGCAAAACAATCTAAAAAACAATTTTGACCTATGAATGAGATGGTGTTTCAGCTAAGAAACTGATACGTTGAGGTAAATGTGAAGGAAGTGAATATGCAAAGAACAATTAAACTCAGATCTCTGTGCTTCCCCCAATATGGCTGCAATCTGCTGTGAATTAACAGTTAGCCCTGGGTGATCATTACCCAAGCACCCTCTCTGTGGGAGGCTGGCACTGACTAACCGACATATCCCAATAAGAGAAATTTAAGTTTAAACTCTCCCTCTCACTTTCTGCACCCCAGTCGAACCATGAAATTGTAATTATTTGACACATTTCATTGCTCTCATCTAGAGACAACACATGTAGCATTTTCTTTATTTCACCCTAAAAAAATGATTAAATTAAACTCTGTTTTGAAGTGTGGCTCAATTATTAATGCTCAGAGACAAAGTGGCACAAAATGCTTTAGCACATCACTGATTCCATTCTGGAGATTGGTTGATACTGCTGTGAAGTAATGGTCCTTTATTACAAAACAGACTGTGTGTGTGTGTGTGTGTGTGTGTGTGTGTGTGTGTGTGTGTGTGTGTGTGTGTGTGTGTGTGTGTGTGTGTGTGTGTGACAGAGAGCTCTCCTTTGATGTCAATGCAGGATTCTTGCCAGCACCTGTCATCCAGAATAGCTAGTAGTCTATTCCGTAGGCCTTTCCTCTACTCTGGTGATTCTCTTTACAGCCATCTGAAGGCAGCAGTTCCAATTTATTTAACAATCCTCATACAGCAGTTTGTATGATATCCTACAAAAAGTTACTCCCCATCTGGAGTCGTCTGAGCAGGCTGATGTATATACGTTGGAAGTTGGAGAGCCCAACTTTTTACGGTGTGTATGCGCGGTCGGAGGGCTACTCTCCTCTTGTCCACTGCCTGGCGAATCGGTTGCCCCTTCCGGCTGTCTCCCTTTCTTGACCTAGCCTAACTGTAATTCGCCAGTTGCATTTGGGCTAAACTGAAGACTGGGTGCCGACTGCGGGAGGCGATTTAACCGTCGTCTCGCCCCAACTGGCTGTGTAGCTCCGGGGGGCTAACCGCTCTGGCCGGGTAAGTGAGGAGGGGCTCCTGTGTGTCCTGCCGGCTGCACTACATTCATTTTAGCTGTGTTTTCAGCTGTTGATCTTTTATCTGGCAATTGTTAACCTTTTTTAGAAGGGTTAACCTCCTTTGACGCCACACAGCTCTCCGGCTGGTCCGGAGAGCGATAACCCAAAAGTTATGAAATGTGATCTATGCGACTTGAAGATGTTACTGCTAGTGCTTTTATCTGCTCCAAATGTACCAGGATCAACCATTTACAAGACCTGCTTATTGAACTGAAAGCCATTTTAAAAAAGGAGCAATCCAAAATACAGGACAATTTTAACAACGCTGTTTTAGTTGGTTCTCCTGGGCTTCGACCTCTTCATTCTACTATGTTTTCTACTACCTTGCCACTTCAGGACCTTCTTGCCATCACTACCACACATGCAGTTCCTCATGACTCTCCTGCTGCTATCCCCACCAGCACCACCACACACGCTGCTTCCCCAAATCTCCCCTGTTCACATACCCCGGCTGGTCCCATCAACTCCACAGATCCCCTCCTGGAAGATGGTACCTTGGCGCCACGGAAGAAGATCACAAGGACAACATCCGTCACATCACCCTTCTTTCCAGCTCTCAAACCGGTTTCGAAGCACTGACCTCAGATGAGGACCGGTGCTCTCTGTCATACTTCCCTCAACCTGCTCCTGGCCCCCCTGCTCCCAGACAGCCTGGACCCTCCAGACTCCACCCCAACCCCTGTCATCCATCTTAGTACCCTCAGTCTAGGCTGTCTGACCCACATTGCCCCGTTCCCCACCTCTGTGGACTCTACCACCTCTCCCCGGGTCATCGGCAGCTCCATGGTTCGCAACATTCGCCTTCACCCCTCATCTGGCCCCTCTAGGACCCTACGCTTCCCTGGTTCCTGGATATTCAGCGCAGACTCCCCACCATCCTAACTAGATATTCCTACATCAGCACCATAATCATCCACATTGGAACTAATGACATCAGAGCGGGACAGTCAGAGGTTTTAAAATGAGACTTTCAGGCACTCCTCAATTCACTGCTGGACACTGTAACAAGATCATCATCTCAGGCCCCATCCCCATCCACAACAGAGGAATCGAGAGGTAGTCCAGACTGTTTTCACAACACACCTGGCTGAAGGACTACTGTGCCGCCACTGGGATCCCATACATCAACAACTTCGACCTGTTCTGGGCGAGGCCCATCCCCCTGAAGCGCGATGGCCTCCACCCAAACAGGAGGGGATCCCAGATGCTGTCTGAGCACATGGACTCTGCCCTGAGGAAATGACACGGCAGCACAGTAGGATATTTTACCATCACAGAGACATGGTTATCTGAGGGAGACTGTTGTCCTCTTATAGAGGCAATCCCCCCCCCCATGATTTTACACACCTTCATCATCACCTGCCCACTCTCAATGATGTAGCCGAGAAAACCGACTGAACAGGCATGGAACTCTTCATTTCTCCGTTTTCACGAATAGCCTGTCCTCCAAGTCCAGTCCAGTCTCTGGAGGACCTGGCGGACATGGGAGACATGATCAGACCTGTTCTGGGAGAAAATGAGAATGTCCTCCAGGTAAACAAACACAAAACGATTGAGGAAGTCTCTTAGCACGTCGTTGACCAAGGCTTGAAAGACATTAGGGGCATTTGTGAGGCTGAAAGGCATTACCAGATATTCAAAATGTCTTAGTGGAGTGTTGAAAGCTGTTTTCCATTCGTCCCCTTCTCTGATTCTGACCAGGTGGTATGCGTTCCTGAGGTCCAGCTTCGTGAAAACAGTGGCGCCCTGGAGAGGCTCAAAAGAAGAGTTTAAGGGTTAGGGGTACTTGTTATTAATGGTTATGTTGTTTAACCCACGAAAATCAATACAGGGTCGCAGAGAGTGGTCTTTCTTGGAAACAAAAAATAACCCATCCCCCACAGGGGATGAGGATGGTCGGATTATGCCAGATGCCAACGACTCCTTGATGTACTTATCCATGGCCTCCCTCTCAGGACAGGACAAGTTATAAAGCAGACTAGAGGGGAGAGGAGCGCTGGGGAGAAGATCAATGGCGCAGTCGTAAAGGATGGTGAGGAGGCAATGAGAGAGCCAAGTCTTTACTGTACACCATCCCTAGGTCGTAATATTCAGCTGGGATGGTGGACAGATCTGGGGGCTGAGAGCAGGGTGGTGATGTGGTGACCCCTGCATGGAGCAGGGCTGACTGCAAGCAGGAAAAGAGGCAAAATGGGCTCCAGCTAAGAACTCTCTCTGCCGACCAGTCGATGTGTGGGTTGTGCAACCTTAACCAGGGATGACCCAAGACCAGCGGAGAGTTAGGGGAAGAAATTATGTTGAGCCGAATAATTTCACTGTGGTTACCAGACAGAACAAGGGACACAGGAGCTGAGCAATGGATGACTTGGGCCAAAAAATTGCCATCTAAGGCGGTAGCTGTGAGGGGGGAGTCTAATTGTTCCAAGGGAATGCCAGATTAGAGGGCCATGTCTCTGTCTAAAAAACTATCCTCTGCACCAGAGTTGACCAGGGCAAGGAGAGGCAAGGAGAGTTGGTTGTGACAGAGAGTGGCTTGAATCTGCATCCTAGGTGGAAGAGACTGGCTGGGGGGAACATATTGGCTCGCCAGAACCCCCACTGCTACTGGCGAACCCTATCTTTTGGGCAGACTGGACAGAGAGCACGAAAGTGGCCGCACTGGCCACAGCAGAGGCACTCACCCACCCTCATGCTGCGCAGTCGTTCAGCGGGAGAAAGGTGAGCTCAGCCCAACTGCATGGGCTCCTCACTGGGAGAAACAGAAGGTGGAGGTGAGAGGGCTGGATGCACTCCCCATCTCACATGAGGTGGTGAAGATGAGTGGGAGCTGGCTAACTGATGGGGATGGCCAGCCCTCTCCCTGCGTCGCTCCCGCAGGCGTTTATCGAACCGGATAGCTAGGGAAATTAGAGAAGCAAGGTTAGTAGATTCATTACGAGAAGACCCCCCCCAATGCCTCATCGTTCCATCTGGAATCCCCTGCCAGAGTTCTAAATTCCACAGAGTAATCAGCCACACTTCTGGAACCCTGACGGATGTTAAACAAGCATGTAGCCGCATTTCCCACATGGTCTGGGTGGTCGAAAACCTCATTCATCCTAAAAATGAAGTCTTCATAAGACAGGGTAGCAACTGCCAGATTGGAATTGACAGCTTCCACCCAAGCGAATGGCCTTCCTCTCAACAGTCCCAAAATATAATGTACCTTAGAAACATCAGAGGGGAAGGTCAACGGGCGCTGGTTAAAAACCAGAGAACACTGGAGAAGGAAACCTCTGCATTTACCCAGGTCTCTAGAGAAGGGTTCGGGGTCCGGAACGTACGAATCTCTGAGCAGAGAGGGCACTACTGGGGATGGAGCTGGGCAGGGCTGCAGGCTGGGATGTGCTAAATCGGTTGAAATGTTAACAGTCACCTGATTTGTTAATTGAGAGATTTGGTTTACCATTGCATGGCTGTTGTCGAAGAGAGTCTGGAGATACTGTTGATGTTGTCCGAGCAGAGCTCCTTGGCTGGAAAGAGCTCTTTGGATGGCGAATTCC
This sequence comes from Ophiodon elongatus, assembly GCA_016806645.1. Lineage (NCBI taxonomy): Eukaryota > Metazoa > Chordata > Actinopteri > Perciformes > Hexagrammidae > Ophiodon > Ophiodon elongatus. Next base: position 100,899 of record JACSYO010001652.1, on the reverse strand, counting down.
TGTACCGGTTCTGCTGGGTCCATTTTGGCCTGATCGTTTTGTCGTGGTTGTGCGGGGCTGGACCCAAGAGCAAGAACACAGGAGCAGGAGTGCTTCACAGTAGTTTTATTGATACTGAACAGGGGTGAAAATGGTAAGGATCGGAGTTTGGCATCGGATGTGGCCTGGACGTGGGACGTGGGAGCTGAGTGGCAGGCGGGTGAGTTGTCGGGCAGGTCCAGGGGAGTTCTGAGAGGAGCAGAGACCCTGAAGCTGAAGGAAGCACAGGTTAAACAAATGTTGCAATTCACAATTGCCGGGAAATACATAAGGCCGTAGCTGTAGTTTACTGCATGAAGATTAACGATCAGGCGAAGACTAAGGTGAAGAGCTGGGGTAGATATGCTGTGGGGTTTGATGAATGGATGGGTTGCATGTGTGCCGGTTAATTGACAGCAGGAGGGGAAGGGTAGGCCACGCCCAGGCACACACACACGCAGACACACAGGACAAACAGGGGACCAAATTCAGGAAAAACTGACAGGATGGGAGAGGCACAGCAGAGATCATGACAGGTCCAAGTGACTCACTACATTGAAAAAACAATCAACATCACTGAGAATGTAGGAAGAGACAAGAAAGCAGAAAAGAAAGAGAAAACAAAAGAAGAAGAAAGATAGACACAAGAGAAGAGACAAAAAGAAGCGATCAAGGACAAGAATAGACAAAGAGGACAATCTTTGGGAATCTTCTGATAATTACAGTACCCTCTCGGTCGGGGCCTATCAAGCAAAACGTATGTCTGGAATGTGGGGGGTTAAGGCAGACCTGCCTTAAATTGCAACTTCTGGACAAAAATTTGCACCAGTTGGCTCTTAACCTTATTTTGGTCATCCTCTGAGTCCGGCTGGGTGTTTTCTGACACATGGGTCTTGTAAACAGGACGGTGCATGGAATGTAATTCTCATCACCACTTGCTACACTTTCCGAATTTATTTATTAACAACATATTAAAGATTAACACCCTCAAATTGTCTTCACCTTGATGAGTGAACCCGAATACATTTACACGTGTGCTGCTTGAAACAAAATTTTTAATAAAATAAATAAAAATAAAAATCATCCTGCAAATATAGCCTACCTCAGTCACCTCGGGGAGCTGGGGCACCCATACTGCCTGTGGTATGTCTCTGTTTGCAGCCTTCCCACAAAAATACTGTAACATCAAAAAGACCCATCAACATCAGTCACTGTGTTTCGGAGAATTCACAGATGCATGTAGCATGTGTGCTATTAATACAAGTTTGTATTTATGCAGGATTGTGTTATTAAACTTCAAATTAAAGTGATACTAAAGAGTAAATGAAGTATAATTTCCAGTTCTGGTAGATTATATTCAAACTACCCCATGCAACCAGCGTCTGCCTCATCTGGTGAAAAATACCCCAGGAAGAAGCAATGATCAATCATCACGCTGCAGGTGACATGCTTGCCAGGTGAACCTTAAAATATACATGTAATCATATATCACATGCATGATAGGTACATTAGAGAGGGCACAGGAGTACGGAAGAGTCAATGTTGAATCAGTCCACTGCCACAGAAACTATTAAAAAATACACTTTATTTCCTGCTGACCATGAGTGCTTGACTGACTGAGAAAATATGATAAATATGAGTTGTATTCACATACGCATGAAGTGTAAAGGCTATACATTCAATCCTGCTCTGTCAGGGAAAGCTCTCACAATAACACATAGTTTCAGTCTCACAAACACATGAGGAATTAAATTGACCTTGAACAGCCAGGAAAAACGTCATACTTAACTAAAACATGTAGGTTTAATGTCATCTCACTCCACAGAAATACGAATTTCTGTGTAATCTTTCATGGCACATCTCCTTTGCATAACCACAATACTGCAAAAATGCCCCATCACATTCAGGCAAGAACTTTATTTTTCACATCTGGACGACCGGACACTGCTCGGTAAACATAACATCCAATCATTGACTGTAGCACTGGTGTTGCTATCCTAGCCTAAACTGCTTTTAGCAGAGAAGCTAACTAGCTAGCCAGCAAACTGACTCCTGGGCCGTAAACTCTAGTGGTAACCAGGAAAATGACCACAGCTCTGATCAGTCGTGGAACTCAGACTGATCACAAATACTCTTATTACTTTAGACCTCAGTAACTGCTGCTGCTGACGCTGGCTTGGCCAGGCTCGTCTTTAATCTGGTGGTCAAGTTAGCCGGTTGACTGAGGATGGGTGTGTGTGAGAATTGCATGTAAGTCTACATACTGATTACTGAAGACATCAGTCACTTGCGATAGGATAGGATATGAAGAAGGATTAGCTCTTCAGGCACTTCTCCACAATGGCCACTGCCCTCAACACCACCCTGCCTTGGTCCGGGTCTATCTTGGCGATTGTGTCAGTGGGCCCAATCTGATTCCCCACCTGCTGTGGGTAGGATGTATGATGCAGAAAGCATCGAAGCAAATGCTCCTCTCACTGCTCTATGCCAGAGGCTCTCTATCTGTAGAACAAGTTTCAAGCCCTGGAGCCCACCATCAATGTCCGGGACAAATGGGAATTTTCCCTGTTGCTTGAACAACCACAATCCTTCGTGCCATCTCCCCGTCACTCAAAGACACGCGCCGCTGCTATGGCTCACTCTCACTCCATAAGTCGAGCATCAGAGAGGATATCCTTCTCTCTCCTCTGTAAGTGGACACCCTGGCTCCGCTCTACAGCTGTTAAGTAAAGCATTCACCACGCAAAGGTCAGTCTCAGTGGGTCAATAATTTGAATAAATTGACTGGCTCTTCTCCTATCTAACAGGCCAGACATTATTTCTATCACTTGGCATCTTAAAAGCTGAACATTTTTAAATTTGCTGTCCCACAAAGTTCAATTCTAGAGTCATTACTGTCCAACCTATATATGCTGCCATTTTATTCCATACTATTTTAAGGGCCTTCTTGCCAGTCAGGCTTCAGCTAATTCAAAATGCTGCATCAGGGGCACTCATTGGGACAAGAAAATACAAACGTATTACACAAACACCTCACTTAACTGGCTTCCGATGAATTATAGAATAAAAAATATTGCTCATTGTTTACAAATAAATTATAGTCTATCTTCTGAATACATCTCTGACCTTCTTACACTTCTTCCAGAACTCTCAGATCATCAGACGCTGGTTTCCTAACTGTACCTATGATCAGTATCTCTGGTGAAGGTGCATTCAGTTACTAAGGGTCCCCTCAAACAAACGACCCTGCTCACCACTAAGCCACAGTCGCCCACGGGTGTCAGGAAGGGCCACGTCAGTAGGCACAATCATGTCCAATCAATCTTTACCAGGTCACCAATTTTCCAAAGTGCTTGATCTAATATTGCTTCAGATGAGCTTACATTGGAGCATCAATATGTGACACCCAGGGAGTGAGACCAGGCTGGCCAAAAAGTAAATAGGCATATTTCCCAGAATGTCGAACCATTCCTACAAAATGAGTGTTTAGCACACTGGATGATCTGTTGCCCTTGTTTCAAGCCAGAATTACTCAGAATAAGGCCTGTTAAAACAGGGCAAGTGACATTTACAAACAGTCCCGCATTGCCAGCAGATAATCCAATCAACATATCTCACCCAGAAATATAGTTTTCACAGTGAATTAACTTGTCGACTAGCTGTATAAAGGCCTGTGTCCATTCCAGTACTCAAAGCCAGCATACATCATCCTGTATGTAGTTAGTGCCATGTTCATCAGAAGAGATCCAAGGACAATGACACCATTAAGGAATTAGGTTTCCAATCTGCTGCATTAGCATAACAGGAAACTATTCAATTTGATTTTATGAAAGGGTTTTATAGGAAGGGGAAATGATTTGAGGCTTAGTCTCCATTCACTGCTGGCATATGTGGAATGATTGTTATGGCAGTGAAGGAGGAGGAGGCCTCTGTCAACACATTTCTCATCAGGCGTAAAGCACAGGGGAGGGCCTGAGAGCATGCAGCTCACACAGTGTTCTTTGAATTTGCTGGTGTGCTATGTTTACACAAATGAAGAGCACACTACCGACTGACTATATGTGATAAAGAGTTAAGCTGTATTATCATTATCATTACTTCCAATACTAAAACCAAACATACAAATCTATAAAATATGTCCTGATCAATTATTTCATTTTTTTCCACCCCAGAATATCTGAAAATGTATAAACTAGGGATGGAATGGTTCCAGAAATGCACAGTTCTGGGGTAGCGGGTCGGTATGTATGTTTTTGGGTTTAGTAGGGAAAACAAAAATGTCTTTATTTATTTAAAAATAAAAATATATAATATTAAAGCTGCAAGCAGCGATGTACGGGTCCTCGCACCTTTGCGAGCGTCGGGGGTGCTGGCGGGATGCCGGCTGACTCGACCGAGTGTCTGCGACCATCGGACAAAGCGACAACATGAGCAATTCATGTAAAACTCAAAATGGCCGGCTTCTGATAGGGTTTGGAGCATGGTCCCAAGAGACTTATTTGTAAGTTTACATGTGTTACATAAGCCTACCAAATTTTGTATATTTTTGTCAAACAAACTGCAAGGGCTGCTTTGTCGAATTTTGTCGGAATTTTGTAGGGGGTGCTATCGAGCCGATTCTTAATTTTTAAGCATTCCAAACATCTCATAACTACATTTAGGTCATTAAATGTGTGTGCTACGTTTTAATCTGTTTTGAACATGTTTAGCCCCTCAAAAACATATTTGTTTTTCATATCGAAGATTGAGTTGCTATGGCAACAGCCTTCGACGAAACAACAACATTTTGATAACTTAATCACTAAGGTTTTTACATTGTACTGACCAAATTTGAAGTCTATCTGATGATTTACCTAGGAGGAGTTCGTTCAAATAAACAGCCAAGAAATAGGCAAAAATGAAAGGACAAATCCCACAAAAATCTAAATGGCTGACTTCCGATACGGTTTACAGCATGGTACCAAGAGACTTTGTTTTAAGTCTACGTGTGATACATGTGCCTACGAAATTTGTTATATCTATGTCAAACGTACTGCGAGGGCTGCTTTGTCAAGATTTTGTAGGGGGATCTGATCATGTGGAGTTGAGTGAAATTGGTTTATTCGTTCACGGCGAAGGATCAAAGTTCGCAGAGCCGCAACATCGCCGCCCTTGAAATTAATTCTTACAATCTTCACAATGAATCATTAGCAAAGTCTTAAGGCTTTTCTGACAAAATCTGAGAGGGATCTAGTGAATTTGCTAGGAGGAATAGATCAGAGTATAAAACTTGTCATTTTCTTTTGCCAATAGGTGGCGCTCTGATATTGTGAAACTTTTTGCATTGAAATGCACTCAGGCCTTAACTACCATCATGTACAAGAACTTTCGGGCAAATTGGATAATGTACCTTGGAGTTACAGCAACATCCACTTTTGTGGCGAACCGCAAGAAATGGGCGTATACTTGGAGCACCGCAACGTTAAGGCCGTTGAAAGACAACTCGCCATTTTGATAACTTTTCATCATCAAGGTCTTCAGATCATTCTGAGCCAATTTGAAGTTGATTGCATGAATTCTGTAGGAGGAGTTCGTTCACGTACATCTTCTGAAAATGATGAAAAATGGCTTAAAATGCAGAAATTGGGCAATTTACTGCATCGCCCCCTAGTGTTTGAATATAATGAAAATGACAGAGTAAGTTAAAGGAAGCGATGTGGACATATACTACAAATTTGGTGATGATAGGCCAAGTGATTTGGATGTTACGTGGATTGAAAACTAAGCCACGCCCCTGAGAAGTTGATTGGTCCTTTTTGTTCTCAACACAATGAGATATCAACAAGCTTTTGATAACTTGTGATGACATTGAACCAATAATGAACCACATAACATTTTGTAAGAATCGGAACCAGCGTTTAGGAGGATTTGGAAATAATGTGTTTTTCACAAAATTCAAAATGGTGGAAAATCTAAGTAGGCGGAGCTTAATGTTACCATAACTTTTTTGTAGAGCAGACGGAACATGTGTGTCGAATTTCAAGTCAATTGGTGATTGGGGGCGAATTTCATTGGCTTTCAAAAGAAAAAAAAATCTAGGGGGCGCTATAGAGACATTTCTTTCTACCCAAATGCGAGACCCCTAAAATATCACATTTTTCACCCGTCCTGATATGTATGTCAACTTTGGCAACTTTTCAGATATGATAAAGCCCCCAAAAAGGCAGTTAGATTACAGAATAATAATAATAATAATAATAATAATAATAATAATAATAATAATAATAATAGGAATAATAAACATTCCAGTTTCAATAGGGTCCTCTCGGACCGACTTCGTCGGTGCTCGGACCCTAATAAACATTCCAGTTTCAATAGGGTCCTCTCGGACCGACTTCGTCGGTGCTCGGACCCTAATAATTCTTACTTTAACAGTTAAGGCACTCAAAAACTGGCAGATTCTCAACAAGAAAACCTAAATAACAAGGCTATTGATGATTACTGAACTGCTGCTTGTGCTCATTTATACAAGGCAGGTACACCAGACTGAGTAAACTGCACACATGAAGGCACATTGTAGTTGGGTTTAAGCACTTTGATTTGATTGACGTTTTGAATACTTGAGTATGGTCACATATATTCAGCAATAAACACTCTATAGCATTAATTATTGCTTTGGCACTTTCTAATGCTGTCGTGGGAGGCTGGTTGAACCTTGTGGGGGAAAGGACGCCAGTGTGTTTGTGTTGTGTTTTGCTAATCATCACATTCAGTTGTGAATTAAATGTTTCAAGTGTATCCACAGATATACCTGATTTCAGTTGATCAATGTTGGTATAGAGATTTTAAAAAAATCGTTCTCCACTGATCTTGACTATTCGGGCTAAGCTGACAGCTCTACTAAAACTTTGTGTGCTGCCAAAACATTCCGGGGTAACACGCATTGTAGAATTTCAGTTTTACGCATGCAAGTAAAACAGCTGTGTCACAGGGTGTAACAAAAGGATGTTGCACGTATGACCTCGTAATATGTTTTTCATTTTTATCTGTCTACACGCAGTACTTTTAACAAACCCTTGACGTCGGCCACTTCTTTTTTCTTTTTTTGAAGGGTTTGCTTTGCAGTCGCAAAATATTTCCCTCTTAACATTTCAGTGTGCTGTAGGCCTACATAATAGTTCTAAGCTTCATTTATAATATTGACATTTTTATTATTATTATTAATAACTTATTGCACCACCCCTCTCTCTCTCTTTTATATACTGATATATATATAGATAGATAGATAGATAGATAGATATATTTTTTTATTAGACTCACAAAACACTAATAGAAAAACAATATCAACATACCAATATACAAATCTAAACCCACCCTTTACCAATGCACCCCTCAAGGAAAATCAGTCCTAAACATGATGGCTTTCCTTCAATTTTCACTCTACTTTCATCATACAGCACTGGTAACATGCAATAATACTGTAGAACAGCACTGACAGAGCATATCTATTTCCTCCACATGGTTCTAAACATAGAGTCCGTGGCTCGCAGCTAGCGGTGCTGGAAGAGCAAATAGTCACCATAGGGTGGGCGCTATGCTTCTGCGACTACACCGTCAGTCGGGACGGCATTATAAACTGTAACCGCCATATGAACACGGTGCAGAGCAGCATCCATGAGCTAGCCAGTGGGGCATGTTCAAATGCACAAAATGGCACCTGTGGCCGGCACAGCTATATAAATGGTAAATGGTCTGTACTTCTATGACGCTTTTCTAGTCTTCCGCCAACTCAAAGCTCTTTAACACTACATGACATAATTCACCCATTCAGACCCATTCATACACTGATGACAGGGGCTACCATGCAAAGAGCCACCTGCCCATCAGTACTCTAACTAACATTCATACCCATTCATACACAGTAGGGACAGCTTGCGGGAGCAACTTGTGGGTTAAGTGTCTTGCCAAAGGACACATCAACATGGACTACTGGAGCCGGGGATCTAACCGTGGATCCTCTGATTAAAGGATGACCCACTCTACCAATGAGCCACAGTCATCCAACAATTTTGGAAACAAAGCACAGAGAAGCTTGTATTACAACACAGAGAGAGATAGAGTGACTCCATTGTCTGTTCAAGTAGACATTACTCCACCATATTAATGCCCTGAATGTTGCATAGAGAACCTTTAACCTGGCGTTAAATTGTGATTTGTTACATGAGGGGGCCTCTGTGTTCTGGGTAGGGAGAAATTAAAGGACTCTCTATCAGGGAAATAAAATGATAAACAAGCTCTATTTTTATGCTCTTTAATGTACTCTGGCACCTTATTTATATTCAAAGTACGTATCTTAAACATTGAAAAATTTAAATATGTTCATGAATTGTAATGATTAAAAATATTGTAGTTAGTGATTAGTATGGAGTAGAAAATATAATCATTCACAACTTTATTGACTACAGTTACATTTACTCAAGTACTGTACTTAAGTAGGCTACAATGTGAAGTATTTGAGATCTGTGTACTTTTTCCACCTCTGTATGTTAACATTAGTTAACTGAAATATGAATAGGTTTTGTTCACACACAGTTTTCAGATACAATTCACACATTGTAACATGTGCTCGGTTTACCTCTCCATCTGCTGCTGTCTGTCTTTCTCTCTCCTCAGAGTTACAAAGCAGGGACGAGGACACAATAAAGCTTCAGAGCCTGAAGGGGTTTATTCCTCGGCTGAAGATGAATACCAAAATAATAAGGATCTGTTTGAAGATGGGTAGGTGTATTTATGTACAAAAGCGTTTTGCAATAGCACAGTAATAGTGCACTTTGTAAATGGTCCTGTACTTGTATAGCGTTTTTCTAGTCTTCCGACCACTCAAAGCGCTTTAACACTACATGACATCATTCACCCATTCATACACTGATGGCAGTGTTGAAGATGCCACCTGCCCATCAGGAGTAGCTAACATTCTACAACTTTCAGTCCCCAGACTGCTAGCCCTCAGCCTGCTAGTCTCCAGCCTGCATCTCAGCCTGTTCCAGACCCAAACCCTTTCCTGGGAATCCACCTGTCAGCTCCCGTCAGCTAGCCACAAGACGACTATCCCCCTGTCCTTCCCTAGATGGAAGCATGGGTCTAGGAGACCCATGAAAAAGCCATGAAGATGAACTTGTTCCCGTGAACCAATCCAATTGACTCCCCACCAGCCTCCAAGCCTATACCCTGGCCTATACCCAATCCAAAGTCTCTGCAACTCAGCTCCACGATCAACAAGCATGTTTTTGCATTGGGGTTCCCAGCAAACCAGTTCTGGAATCAGCAGTCAAGCAGACACCTGTTACTGGTGGCCTGTCTGTGGTACAGTTGAGACCTGCTCCTCGTGTTCTTTTAGTGGTCTGGCCCACTCCTGCTACTTGTTTTCAGTTAGCATTCCAGCTGACACCTGTTAACTCCCCAGCTGCAGAAATCCTCAGTACTTGTAGGGCTATAATCTCCAGTTCCTGGTTCCACAAGCTGCCATTCCTTCTCTCAAATCACCTTATGCTTGAAAGGGGTCCAATCTTCATGGTCATTTTCTACTAGTGTCACCTCTCTGTAGCAATGTTCCAGTGGGGTCCCGTCTCCATAGGTGTGTTCTATTGGGGTCTTGTCTCCGTGGACGTCCTCCAGTGTGGTTACACCAGTCAGATGCGCTTCTTGATGCCCTGGGCAAAGAGTCCTGTCCTGAACTCCACTTGCCAGATCCAGGTTCTTAACTCCTGTTGCCAGAGTCTGTTCCTGAACTCTAATTTCCTGAATCTGCTCTGGAACCCCATTATCCAATCAAGAACTCCAGCAATAAATATATAGATAGATAGATGGAGTTCTTGATTGGATTCAGGATACTGGGGTTCCAGAGCAGATTCAGGAATGTACACGTCTCAACAGTAAGGGCCATGATTTGCCAGCCTCCTGCCTATTCTCCTATATAAAGAAATAATTATATATTCATATTTACACATCAGCAAGTTAAAGTTGTGATGACCACTGTGGCAGAGCGTGTTGGGCTATTATTGCAGAAATGATATGTCATGTCATGACTATGGAAGGGAATGTCTCGACAGTGAGGGCCATTCACCACAACCTGCAGGACTGTGCTTAGCACAAACACACTGACATTGGAACAATTTAGAAACAATTCAAAAGAGAACTAGAATAACACTCTAGAGGAGAGCGTACACAATGGTGCATTCACAAGGTTGAGAAGTTGTTCTTCCAACTTCAGTGTGTCAATGAGCTTTAGGTCGTGATGTTAGAACATAGACGTTACAAAAATTGCTTAAACAACAGGTTAGCTGTTTTTGAGTTTTTTCGACTTAAGGGGGCTCGTATGATTTTTCCCAGTTGGGAATTCATTTTTTTTATGATAATTACTTGATTATGTTGACCTAATGTTTGCAGATGTTTTTTCTTATTGGAAATGCAATTGTGACATGAGGACAGTACTGTACCAGCCTAATTTCACCCCTGGTAACAATCTGATTGATATAACATAACGAGGACTTGGATGTCATCATCATACAGTGATTTTGTATATTTGACTTGAATTTGTGTGCCATTAATATTATTTTCAGATCTTATTTTCTCAGCTTATGGTTCATTATAGGGCGCTGCTAACCATAAGCTAAAAATACATTTGCTTTATTAGGAAGAAATAATAAATATAAAAAAAGAAGATAAGATTTTAATTATGTATTGTAAACTGCTTAGAGCTGGTGTTAGGAAGATAAATAGGTCATAATGCTTCTCTAACATCTATTTTATATTGATGTGAAAGCATCTCCTTCAGACAACCGTATATTATATTATTTGCATGTCTTGTTAATGGCTACTTGTACAAAACTGCAATTCTGGGACAGTGCATGCAGGAAAACTGAGATTACATACAGGGTTTGCTCAACAAAATTCAATTAGTGGTCCCATTTAGCTATATAAGAAAAAAACACAAATAATTATATTATGTGGTGCAGGGTGGAGAATGAATGTAGGAAGCTAAGCCTGAGGAAAGAAGATGCTCTGATGTGTAGCGGTACGGCAGCTGATACTAATGTATCGCTTGCTAGATGGCAGCAGGGTGAACAGGCTGTGGCTCTCGGCCTTACCACCATGCGAGTATCAAATGTATTAATAAATCACTAATGTGTCTACCTTTTACCCAGACCCTCAAAGTGCAATATTTGTTTACTTTATCTCAGCTTTAACATGGATTCAGAGACACATAACTTGGCACATTTGAGTTATTAACTGTAGTATCTGTATTAAATAGATTCATTATCTTAAAATCATTGTTGTAATAATACATTTTTATTACAACAATGATGTCAGATCAGAATACCCCAAGAGAAAAACTCTGCTGCAAAACAAGGCATCATGTCTGACTTAACTCTCAGGGAAGGGTACTGTACTTAAACCATTTAGAGCTAATTATCAGCAGAACCTCTCCATTATCTACTGACCTGTGCCTACAAGGCTGCAATTTATTTATTTATTTCAGCCCTCGCAGTGAGCACATTGTAATCAGTTTAATTAGATCAAATAGACTTCCTCCATCTCCTCTATGGGGCCCAGAACACAGGTCTGGAACCAGAAGGTCATCGGAGTAACTCATAGAAGTCTATTATTCTTGCACTGTGATAAATGGTGTTTAAGATTATGTTGGATAAAGAGTAGACTAATATTCCATGTATGCGGCAGCCAGGGTAGATTTTACTGAATGCTAATATATGCAGTGCTTGGCATTTGGCCATGCATACTTGCTTTCTAATGTAACACAAAGGCTATGTTTTATGCAAAGGAACCATTTGTCTGTTGAGAGGCTCCCTGAGAGAGAGGCATACTTCACATCATGCAGGAAAAATAACTCATCACATGAGTTTTACTCTCTAGTCTCAGAAAGCCCTATGACATGAAGCAGGCATTTGATTCCATGCCTCCTCTGATCCACATGATTAGGCTTGAGCTTTGAGAAAGGAAGCTCACTGAAACAGAGGTCAGAGAGTTTTTATCCATTTGTGTTGGCTAAAGCTCAAACAAATTTTAAAACAAGAGGACATGAACAAAGGAGATGATAATCCATGATCACTGTGCATAAAATATTAATCACAAAAGGTTTTGTCTAAATCTGAAAGTAGGACATAATGGTGAAAGTTAGAGATTCTTCGTACAGATGTCAGCAATTTCCATATAAGTAATTGTTTCCTGGAAAAATTCATTCCAATGCTATTTTTACTCAAATTTCAAGAAAATCAAAGAAAAAGCTAAGGAAAATGTGACAAATAATGTGCATTTCCATTCACTAATGTTATGTGAATGTTAGGAGTTGGTTCATGGAATAAGCAGCTGGTGGAACTAGCAGCTGACAGAAAGGACACAAGGAGAGGATTAAAGAGATTAAAAGTGTGCTAGTCAAATGTCTAAAGATAGAAAAACATGTTGAACATGTGATGGCAATGTGATTTGTTTTTTCATGTATTTTATTTAAGGAAGGTAACAGTCACCCCATTGTTCCACAGAGATAATGTTTTAGTTTCCCACTATTTTCCATCTCACCCACATAGTAGAAGCTTCAGTGGACATTTAAGCCAGTAACTTACACTGATGAAGCTCCATATTAGCTTTGTTTGAAATCTTTGCAAACTTTTAGATAATGTTGGTCGCACATGAGCCACTGTGCTCTTAGACAAGGGCAGAGCCAGACTTTTTCTGTTTATGCAGTCCCCTCAGAGAAAAGTAGAAGAGAAAATCCAAACTTGACTACAAAATAATGAGTCCGAGACATCTGAAGCTGCTCACCTGTTCAACTCTCTTGTCATGCATGGAGGTGCAGAACATTCTGAGGTGTGTTTGATGTACTAATGACCAGGTTTTTGGAATTACACATGTTCAATGTTCAGCTGCAGGTATTTTGTCTGTGTACCATTATGTGAAGTGAGGAATAGAGTTTTAATAGGCTGTAGCAGAGTTGTTGTCATTGAATGGTGACGGTATCAGAGTATTTGAAGTATGTGGTGCTGGGTGAAGGGCTGATACAGTAATTTGTGGAGAGGGTGGAAAGGAAGGTTCTGGGACTGACTTTCAGTCCCAATATGTTACTTTCTAAAGGGGCTTCTGTGTTGGTGATGATGATTGATAGTTAATGTGCCTATTCTAACAGCCTGTGGTCTCTTATTACGTAACTTGTCAACCCAGTCGAAGAGAAGTAGAGGGATGTTGAGATTGTGATGTTTCCTTCTTTGCAAAGTTGTTGGGGTCTGTCAATGTTGAATGGTTAGGTCATGATAAACAAAAAGTTCAGGATTTTACTTTATGAAAGGCTCGTTTTGTGTTCAGGTTTCAAACTCCTACTTCAGTTTGTCCTTATATTTGAGTTTAACCCTTGATAGTGTAATTCATTTCTGTTCATTGTTTTAAGGCACTTTTTAAGTTTGTTGAAATCACCCACAATGAACAATGGTATATAGCCAGCATTGAGCAAACTGATCAAAGCTGGATCAACTGTTAGTCGGCTTTAACAGCTGTAACTTTTTTATGTCTTTTATGAGTTTGTCTGCACACGTGCACTGTACTAATGAGACTGATAAAATAATTCAGTATGCCAGACTAGCAGTATTTTCTATCTGTAGCCTGTTACCTATGGGGCATAAGCTGCTACGCCAATGTGGGAGGGTCTCTTCCCGTCGGCCTTTTGCCTTGGGAGAAGCACTCACGAAGCCATCCCGTCATATGATAGGTCTTAATCGGCCACTGCATCCCTGAAGCACAAGAAAAACTGTTCAGTGCACCAAATGGGGGCTCAGCATTCATCATGCCAGTGCACAAAACTGGGCAAAGTAGATGTAGCTTCACCTTCCTTTCCCCTGCATGGTGTGGAGGACAAAAATTATCCATCTGGATAACCAATGGCAGTTCCTACTGAGGGGAGGACACACATCACCGGGTGTTGTCTACTGACCAACTTTGTAACCGGCAATGGTTGCACCAGATCTTGCCGCCTGGATGGTCTGCAACTCGGAAGCAAAGACTGATAAAGACGCCCCTGATTGGGTAGTGTGCCTATTACACCCTACTACTGGTACAGAGCCCCCCCCAAACTGTGGGTCTGGGACTGGGCCACCATCATTTGAGTCATTTCTGCATACCATGAAGCCGAACTGCTATCTGGGTCTACCAGAAAGACCAACAACTGCTCCTGGCCCACTCTCTCCAACAGGGGATGGATGAGATAAGCAGAAAGGCGAAAAGCAGCTTTCTTGGTCATGCCACATATGCATAGGCAAACACCCCCAGCATTGGACCACCCTGCTGTGTCAGTGAGAACCATGCTGGGCAGAGGGTGTTGTGGACAAATCACTGTTTGATTATGGGAAAAGTTATCCCAAGCAGTGATGCATACTGCCTTCTATACTGTGGGGTCTGCACGTACGTGTGGTGTCCGGTGGTCCCACCTGCTGATTGGGTCGAACCACCGATCCTCTTTTCCTATGAAAAACAACAACTTTTATTAACAAATATAAATCCAAGTTTAAGTAATTTGTAGTAAGGCCTGGTAATATGCCCTAAAATGTTTTCACAATGAATATCAAATCATTATTTCTTTCAGGCTGTTTTTTTAGACAGATTTCAAACAATGACAGATACTCCCAATATCTTAGGCTAGGTGAATGTTTTAAAAATGAACATCTTACAGGTTGAAATTAACAGAGTTGAAATGGCCAAATGCAGGAAGGACAGCAGGCAAGAAATCGCCAACTGTGTGAATTTGTAAATTAACACTGCTTCAATAGATCGGATTATAATAGCATGTGTGTATTCCATTAAATGAATGGGTTGCTTAGACCAGTGTTTTTCAACCTGTTTTGAGCCGCGGCACATTTTTTACAATAAAAAAAATCCCGTGGCACACCAACAACCAAAAAAGTTACAAAATGTCACATTGTAGCATAATACAGCATATATGCTGACAATTTAAGTCTCTTAATTTGTTGATACTTACTCAGTGTGAAACCTGGGCCTGTTTGGATGAACACAGAGCTGATATCCTGGCAGAAACTGAAGAAAGGCACACAGGCAGGAAGCTCTTCTTCAACAGCTCTCAGTCTCTCTCTGTTTTTAGTTTTTATAGCAGCCATGCTTGAAAACCTCATCTCACACGAAAATTGTGTTATCTGAGAGCGGGACTTTAGCTACTTCGTTAACCGCATCAGGGTCGAGCATCTCGTTCACAATGGCTTTGCAGCAGTGGTGGGCCGTCAGGGCCAGCAAGGCCTTCTCTGCTGGCCTAAACATCATCAGAATATAAATTAAATTTTTATATATTTTTTCCACAAATATGTATTAAATTATTCCCCATAGTCTATTCTCTTCATTTCATAGCTTTTCTCTTGGTTGCGCTGCTTCCAGCCTCAGGTTGAGAGCAGAGGGCTGGCCTTTACGTTAGAGGTTTTATCCAATCATATTTCAGCCGTCATGTGTTGCTAGGGTCCAAGAACTCTGCCCTTAGGCCTTCAGAATCAACAGTGCTGGAGTCTGTAGCTTAAAGTTAACGGAATCTAAACTGTGGTGTTAACCAATCAGATTTCGAGTTGGCGACACCGGGGCCAGCATGCAGGCGTACAATGACGTCAGCACGGATGTCTTTTGATTGGATGCGCACTGGTGAGAGGCAGAGCTAGCAACCTGAACCTGATGACGACCTGAACGAGCTAGCGTTAATTTGTGTAGATAGATATAGAAGCGTTGTTTTTGTGTTATTTTTTTAACCCACAATGGCTGATGGAGAAGAGATAGATTTGGTCGCAGAAATACAAACAACGCCATTTTCAAGACGGACTTCAACAAAAGATAGACATTGTGAGAAGAGGTCGGCCAACCCCGAAGCTAGCGAGCCTGACATGGGCGCTATGTTAAGGTGATGCAACGTCTAGTTATAATGTGTTTGTCTAAATGTATAGTTTCTAGAGCCATGGCATCATAATGATGATATTAAGAGGTGGATTAATTCAGGGAGGACTGTGTAGGACATCACTGAAGGCCTAGGTGTGAAATGCACGGCCCGCTACTGCTTTGCAGGCAGGTAGTATTAATGTCTCTGCCACAGTGTGTGGGCTTTTTGATTTGCCCACCAGTTCAGCTACTAAGTAGCTTTGAGAGCCTTCTCAGAAACATTTGTGGATTTCCTCATAAAAGTTACCGATTTCTCAGTTTGTGTGCACAGGCGAACAAAATAGTCCCTGTTCTTGTTAAGTGACGGTGGTTGGTCTCGAGATGACGTTTCAGCTTGCTTGGGGCCATGGCGCTGTTTGATAGCTTTTCCCCACATACCAAGCATAACAGAATCGGTGCGGTCGGATCCCCGGTGAAAGTGAATCCAAACGAAAGATAACTTTTACTGTACTGCCTCGAGCTCAGTTTTTTCTTTTACCACCACTCCTACTGGGCTTTTCATCTGGGTTAGACGGTTGCCCAGGGCCCAGTTCAGAGTCTGCATTTTTCTTTTTGAAATATTTCTTCATTGTTGTTCACCACAACCTCTCCCGCGCATCATTTAATTCTATCTTAAATTAACAAGGTAATTATTGCGCTAACTACTGCCACGCACTGGCATGGAAGAGTATTTCATTACTAGGCCAGCCACTATATTGCAGGCTCAGATGCTCAACAATGGCAAATTATTTGCGTCAACTAAACTATATTTTTTTGGACCGATTAAGTGAAATTGAACATTTTCCCACGGCACACCGGTGTGCCGCGGCACAGTGGTTGAAAATCGCTGGCTTAGACAACCCGGCAGTGTGAAATGGATTTTGGGGCAAATAAAAAAATATAATTAAAAGCGGTGAGAAGGTTTCCTTTTTTTATAACTTATATTCACCCACAGCGTACCTTAAAGTAACTGGAGCAAATTAACACTGCATCCAGTAAGACACGACTTCGACATGTCACACTACAACACACAGCTCAAGAAGCTGACGCACGTAAATTAAAATATGATACGAATACATACTGACACACCACCAGGGTTACAGGTGATAGAATAAGGCCAAAATATCGTCGCACACCATAACAATCAATCAGCATCACATTCTACTATTCTATTCACAGAATACACAAATGTAATCAGTCAGATCTATCATGCTCTAGATGATATTTATTACCAGCTGTCTTTTTTTGCATGTGTTTGTTTAGACTGTATTACTTCTTTGTATTTGTGTAATATCAAATGATCCATGAACCGAGCTTTGATTGGTCAGTAGGCGGTGCTTTTATACCAGTTGATCTGTTATCTCAAACATGATGTTCAGCATAACAAGCATTGCCATGGTGATCTACCTCAGTAAGAAGTGAGCCTTGATCATAAAAATGAAAACCCAGAGTTAACTCTGAAGTTACCTCGCTAACCCCAAATCTTGCTTCGTACAGGCCTCGAGAGAGTCACTTCCTTTAAGTGCCCCTTCTTAGTTACATTATTTGGGGGGGAGGGGGGGGGTCCTTTATTGATGGTGAGGAGGGATGAGAATGGCTGCCGACCGCACTGCTTGAGGTCTGCAGATGAGGAAGTTGCACAGGGATGATTGTGTTAAATGCTTAATGTAGATGACTGAGGTGAGCTCCTGTGGAAGATAGAAAGGACAGTATTTGAGGATGATGAAGAGCTCTAGGTTGGAGCAAGAGCTCATGAAAGACAACATTCCTGCTGTTGTACCACTTGTTATTTACTATGAGGTACACTCCCCCCTCCCCTTGATTTAACAGTTAGCCGTTCTGTCAATGCATTGAACCAAGTTTGGTAAAGAGGGGATCAGCCATGTTTCTGTAAGGCAGAATGTTCTAGTCCTGTATGCCTCTCTGGTGCATAATTATGAATCTCACTGCTCTTAATGACAGGACCCGCCCTGCGTAGCTAGTTGAGGCAGAGACGATTGGTTACGGTTCGGCATTAACCTTGAGCAGTTAGAGTCAGGGTAGCCTATTGGTCAGGACGTAGGAGCAGAACAAATTAGGTTACCAATACCTCGGCGAGGATGGACACCTGGCCAATCCTAGCGCTTGAACGCTGCACAGGACGGGTCTTGTTAAGAGGAGCAGTGGGATTCATAACAGCGCCTCTCTGGTACTTTATCCTGGCCCTGACGTCATTCAGCTAAGGGGGGACGATGTGCTTGGGGGCTCAACCTGTTCCTGATTCCCGATAGTTTCACTCTTATGGAACAATTATGGTCAAGGCTAAAAGAAGCCGACGTTGACTGTTGGTAGGAAACAGGCAACAAACTCCCAGTCCAATGTTATGTTGACCCATCCATCTACTCTGACCGCCTCTCTGTGGACTTGGTCACTTGATAATGTCAACTGACTTCCTTTGGTCAAGATAGATAGACTGAAAAATGTATCTTTTTCACAACATTTTAAAATCTTGTCTGTAAGAATTTAAACCTCTATGCAGAGTTTGGCATCTGATAGCCCTTCCAACTCATGTATGTATTACTGAAACTGGACATCCTGCATTGTAATTCATACAACACACCAATAAAGTCACTTGGATTCTTTAACAGTTCAATTTTCAGTCTGAATGCCTGCCGACCCGTGTGCCTTTTGCATATTCTGATATAGCAGCGGTATACTACCAACAACTCAAATCTCAGCTGCACATGAAGGTGGTTTGCAGGAGGATTTGTGCATGGGTGAAAGCAGTGAAACATGAATAAAGTTCCTGCTGATGACAGATAAGGTGTCTCCAGACTATGACAGATTGGTTCCTGGAGAATCACCTATATATATCCAGCACTGAAATTCCATTTCATCAACCCGATAAGAGACAAGTGATAGCAGATAGTGATCTGTGTCAACACAAACTAAATTAAAAAAATGTAGAGACTTAAGAGTTGATAGTATCTAAAAACATAATGCAATTCTGGTAACATTACATGTTTAACTCCAGGGGTGATGGGCAGGAGGGAACAATAATGGCAGTTGATTGATGGTTGTTGGAAAATGTATTTACAAAGACAATGACCTCTGTTAGTTGATGTAACAGACATTAACTTTATTGGGTTTGCCGTTTATCTCAAAGTTATAATTTGCATGCAAATTGTATGACAGGTGAATGAATGTACTTTATTGATAATTGAATAATTATCAAAGTATGAAATGTAAATTGTTTCTAAAACACAGAAAGTTTTAGAAACAAAGAAACATTAGCTTTCATTTTTAAATTTTGGAAAAGTAGTTTGAAGGACTCAGGTAACAATGCGAGTGTTATTCAAACCAAAGCATTTTCACTGTATGGAGGCTACTGTACAAGTGACATGCAAGTCTGAGATGAATACTGCTAAAATTCTTTCTTAACTCTTATGGAAAAATAATTTTCCTGTTGCTGGAAAATGTAAATCATAATTTTATTGCTCAGACAATAACAATCTACAAAGCTGGTTAATTAGATTGCCAACCAGTCATTGTTTTATTAAAATCAGCTGCAATAAACACTTAACAATGAAAAGAAACTGACTAAATGAGTAGAGTATGGTACAATTACATTTGAATTTATTTTAACCCAGATATAACATGAATGATTAGTCCTGGTCGGCAGGTGGAACCTTGCACGGTAGCCCCTGCAATCAGTGTATGCATGGGTGTGAATGGGTGAATGATGACTTGTAGTGTTAAAGCGCTTGGAAGACTAGAAAAGCACTATACAAGCAGTCAATTTACCATATTGTATCCATTTCAAAAGAACATATACAATCTGAATTTCAGTATACATTTCACCTCCTGGTTTCAAACAAAGATGACAGCAGAATAAGTAAGTAGCTGCCATTTCTAGTTATTTGTGCAAAGGGTTAAAATTATGAAATAGTTTGTACTCTATGACAGGAAAGCAATCATTAAAGCATAGATGAAAATTACACGAGAGGCTTAAACTGCAGCTTGTTGAGCAATGCTGTAATTCTGTTGCGTCGGCCCAAAGTAAAAATCAATCCAATTATATCTAAAAAGCCACTTATTTTCTCGAAAAATATAAGGCTACACAATTAACCACACTAAAGGGAAGGCAATGTCTGTATAGAGATGTTCAGTACACAGAGTACATGTATGAATCTTTAACACTGAATCTTCAGAATATACTGACTATCGTGAATCAGTATAGCCTTCACTGGTGACCATAGTGCATTGGAACCGTGGGTGTCATTGCTTGGCTTGATTAAAAGTGAACAAATGACACTAATCTGTCCTACAAAGACTTGACTTTTCCTTTAGAGCCACCATCAGCTTGGAGTTTGTGGGGGGGAGGGAGGGGGGGGGTTCAGGTTGAAATGGCTTTACAACTATTAGATGGATTACCTTGACATTTGGTTCAGTTATGCATATTCCCCTCAGGATGAATTGTAATAACTAAAAGGTGATCGCCTTACTTTTCATCTTCATCATCCATCAGGTCAAAATTTGATTTATGACTATATAATAAAATAAATGCCCATCAGCCTCAACTGTATTTTATATTTAGTGCTGGTTAGCAAATGATAACATGCTAATACTCTAAACTAAGATAGCGAACAAGGTAAACAGACAGTTTGTATGTGAAACCGAGTAGTACAGACAAAACAGTGACCAAGGTGAGCCCGAGACCTGCTTTTTGCATCATCTTAGTGAGTGATTAAAGAAGAAAAAAATGTATAGCAAATATTTTTGTATTGCCATTATTGTGCAGGCTGAGAATGTCAGAAAAGGGGTGAGAGAGAAGGCTGACTCAGCCTACATGGGGCACATGCACTACTGGGTGAGCTAGAGACCGCTCCAGGTGACTGCATTTTTTACTAGACTAGTGCAGCACACTACTATAGTAAGTGTGTGACAGTCAACATGTGGTACTACAGGGAGAGTGAAAAGCTGTTTATTACTAGCTTAACTCACACACACCATTTAATGATGTTGTGACGCCTGTAGGTTTAGAATGCAAATACAAATGCAGACACGGGAAGTAAAATAAGTGAAAAGGTTGGGTTTTTTTTAGGGATAATGGGTGGTGAGAATGGCAAGAGGTTGAGAATATTAAGATACAGATTCAATAATCTGAATCTGAAATCACTTGCCTGTACTTACCTTGTCTCTGTGCCTCCAGGATCATCCTCGCCAGTTCCTCAGCCTGCCTGCTTCGCCAACTCATTCCACAACTTGCCCCGCTCACACTCCGCCTGCCCTGCCTTTCTCTGCTCAGTCATCCACTATTGCTCTCTTACCCTCGGTCTCCGCTGCTCCTTCTCAACCTCTTGCCATTCTCACCACCAATTATCCCTAAAAAAAACCAGAAGGAATGAATACAATCATGCGCTTCCCAGACCGACTAACCGCCACTGAGGTTGCAACAGCAATCTGGCGATAAGTGGATGGAAAGCCGGGGTAGATATACTGCTTAGTTGATGAGAAGATGGAAGGCAGCTGAGCAGACTGGAAAGGTGAGGTGAATGAGCCGTAATCAGGAGGGCGCTGGGAAGAAACCAGGTAGGAGCCACACCACACACAGAAATGACAGGGAAAAACAAGAGATACAGGGGTAGAGGTTAACACAGTGGAAAACAGGAGGCCACGCGTTACCGTGTATGTTGAGCAGATGTTTAACTACTTTTAGGTCAAAGAAGATCACTGCAATTATTTCAGGTTCCTGTGTTTTTTCATCGATAATTACCCCAGCAAGGGAGTCACAGAGTTCCCCATGAAGGATTAGAAACAGCCCTTCACCAGCTCTGGCCATTTATGGCCTGAGACGAGCTGCTAGCCTGGGTAAGAACGAACAGAAGTGAAGTAGTTTGTCATGCGCTCAGAATAAAGTGATATGTGTCTTTTCAGACATCTATTGAAGGTAAGTGAACGGTACTGAGCCAGGGATCGAAACGCCGATCCTCTGATTGAAGGACAACCCTGCTCTACCACTGACCCACAGTCGCCCCAAGGTGATGCTATTGACCTCTTGAAACGACAATAAACATGATGACATAGTCCAGCATAAGGTCTTAAAAAAATGCTTAAAATAGCAACCAGGTAATGGATGCATTCCAGCCAGAGGAGGTAGCAAAGGACTTCAAAGACGCTCTGCATCTCCAGCAAAGTCTTGGGGTGAGTTAGAAATTACAGACAGATGGCATATTCCACGTGTTGCAAGATGGAGGAGGAAACTTCTTCCTCACATCAATATAAATGTGACGAACCTCTACCAACAGACGGTGAAGCATGGTGGAGGACGTGAATTGATTCACTTGCTGGCATTAAACAACTCCGATGTAATGCGCTCAGAATAAAGAGATATGTGTCTTTTCAGACGCGTCAAAAAGGGCAACAGCAGCCGTAGTTTATTATAGGGTTAAAGAAACTGATTGCCAGTGCCATGTGGGATACATCATGGGCAAAGCAAAGCTGGCACCTATACTGGTCATGCGATCCCTCGCTTGGAACTCTTCCTCTTGTGTGGCCGTTCAGTAAAAGTGCTAAAACTGATTGCAGATGACAGTGACATTGAACAGCAAGTTCTCCACACATTGTTGAATAGTCCAAGGTTATATTCACAACACCTCGTCTGCAATTCTATGAGTATGTTGCAAATACTGGGACCCGGATTAGGAAATCCACAAAACAAGAACCATGGTATCATGTCAGCACCGATCAGAATCCATCCATCATTCCAGCAGCTCACTTGGCTGTCCGGTCCAGACAGGTTGATTTAGAGGCACACAAAGAGGCTGAATCATTCAAGGTTGTTGAGCCATCATTGAATGTAGATATTTGTCCTCAAGTGACCGCCCTTGTCACAAAGGCTACAGTTGCTTGGGTCATACATGTTTTAATGGTTCTCAAGTCCCTTGTGAGAGAGATGGCCACACACTCTTGCAAAGTAATTTTTACAGGATTTACACACACAGAAAACTGAACAGGCTGGCACTGCTACACAAATTTGTACACTGCAGAAATACGCAAAGACAACCATCATTCGGTGTGTACAGAGCAAAGTTTATAGGTGGAGTTCAAGAGTCTCAGAAAAGAGTGGATCTCCCACAAAAGCCCTCTTAAGAAACGTTATCCCTTTATGGATGAGGAAGCGCTAATGAGGGTCGTAGGTAATTTGCAGTTAGCTGATTAGTCTGATCGAGAAAAACACCCCCTCAGCCGGTCACCATGTAGCCAATCTACTTGTCAGACACTACCACCAACAAGAAGCTCCCCAAGGCTGTCAAATCACGGAAGGCCCATTGCAAACAGCAGGACTCTGGGTCTTTGGAGGCAAGAGGATTGTTTCCAGTGTAGTCCATAAATTCGCAACTTGCAGGACATTGAGAGGATGGCTCGGGGGAAAAAATAAAGTGGCCAACCTACCGGTAGACAGAGTCACTGTTGATCTGCTATTCACTCGTGTCAGCCTAGATGTTTTTGGGCCATGGGGTATCACATCTTGCTAAACTAAAGGGAGTCTTGCAGAAAGTATTGTATTTGAGAACTTTTATGGCTGAAGTCATGGCCATAATAAACGCCTCTGTCAGACAACAACAAACAAAATCAAAATTGAGGCAACTGACCTATGAAGCCTCATAATAATCCAACAATCGATAATATTCCAACAAAAACAGTCTTGTTACATTGGCAAAGGTCCAGACGATCCAATCCACTAAATGTTTTTGTCCAAAATACATTTCATCAACAAATACCCACGGACTACTGCATCATTTCAAATTAGCCAGCAGCTATGCCTAATTATTCATGCATTTTCGCTCTTAACTCCCGTTCATGTAAACAATGCCGATTGCCTGGTATCAAAATGGCGGCTGAACTCTGCCCTTTAGATTGACACCTCACTTGATCCAATAGGAGCTGGCATATCATTTCCACAGCCTACAATAGCCAACGAGAGTCCGCGTTGAAGGAAAGTGCCTGCCCCTCTTCTTTCATGTAAAGACCGAGCCAATTGCAACCGATTGTTCTGATGACTGGCGCTTCATATACCCAATGAAACTGAATAAACTGAAAACAGATCTCCGCAAAGCCTACCAACTTGTCACGGAAGCTGCTGACAAGAATCACCAGCGGAACAAGAGAGCCATGACAAGTTGGTAAAGGAACAAATCTTGGCAGAAGGAGACCGGGTGCTACTGAGAAACGTTGGTGTCACTGGAAAGCACAAGCTGAAAGATAAATGGAGGTCCGCGCCCTACATTGTTGTTGGAAAGATGCCAAACCTTCCAGTCTACCAAGTGAAACCCGAAAGTGGAACAGGAATTGTAAAAACATGGCACCGCAATCATTTGTTACCTATTGGCTATTTAGTGAGATTACCTGCACAGAATGATGATCAAGAGCTGCCCCAGAGACCTGTGACAAGGAGACAGCAGAGACAGGATCAAAGCGCAACACAGATTGTTGGTGAAGATACTCCACTCTCCTCAGAGTCCGATTATGAGGATGTGGACCCACCAAGACCACTAGCAGTGGAGTGGAGAGATATTTTGTCACAGCCCGAGGTTTTCATCAGACCGCTAGGTCAAGTCCCAGATGAAGTCCAAGCTGCTTCACCAGTCAGAAACCTGGCAACCGCTGACATAAAACAAGAGACTGTTGCTCTGCCTCTCCCCACTGACCCAGAAGCAGACGGAGATCCAGAAGGGGGAGCAGAGGTGAATGAGGAAGAAGTAGCTGAACTTCCAGCGGAACGCCCAAAGGAAATCAGGAAACCCGTGATTACACTGGGTTATAATGAGTTGGGAACACCCTCCAACCAGCCAGTGACTGGCCTAAGCCACGGTGTGTTTGTGGGAAGCGGAACATTCCGAGCTTCAAGACGCCACCCATGCCAAACCGTCTGGTGCCACCCTATGGCATTGTGTCCAGATTGTTTTAGTTTGAATCCCCGTAATCGGCACCCACAGATTAAAGCTCTCTAAACCTTTTAGTTTGATGGGGACATCAAATATTCTAGAAGGGGGAGGGTGTAGCCCTGTGGGAAAAGTTAGACAAGTTGGTTTCTAGTAAGTTATATAAAATAACTCTGTAAAGTAATTAAACGGAAAGTAATTTATTTTAATAAAAGTGGTTGAATTAGAGATAATTTAGTCCTAAATAAGGTATGATGTAAATCGTTAGTTATGTAAATAAACGGTTCGAAACAATATTGAAGGCACACAATGGGTTAAGTTATTCCGTCTCACCTGGGGAGATTGGTCGTTGGAACAGGCGGGGGCGGGGCTTAACGAAAAATAACGTAGAAGAAGCGGAAGAGGAGAGCGCCGCAGGGTGGACAAAAGGTAGAGAAGACGCAAGCCTAGAAAGTTTGGTGTTCTACGAAGAAGGGGAAAAAACTGTAGCGGGACATTACAGCACCTTTATGATAATCCTGAGGGGTTTTGTCTAGGGTGTGATGTGTGATTGAACCTACGTTTGCTGCGTCGCGGATGCCGAGGACGTCACTGCTGGTGTGTGTACGGATGAGGACTTCAGGCTGTCACCTTCACCGAGACGGTTTCTCTAACGACCGAACCTTCGAACTGTGATTCAGACGTTCTATGGTTTTTACTCTGCTGAGGATTCGGGAGGCAGCACCGCACCCAAGCTACACAGGCCTGAAACGTTTCTGACTTTGTGTGCATGCGTGAGTGTGTGTGTGGGCCCATTTAGCGTATTATATTAAGTGTTGTTATTATTATTTATAATTAAGTACTGCTTCTTAGTTCAAAGACTGTTATTTGTATTTTGCGTATTGTCCCCCGAAAGGGTAAATATTATTTGAGTACTCGTCAGTAAACCTATTTCCTTTTAACCAAAAGCCGTTATCTGTGGTCAGTCATTTAACATCTAGTGTTATTTAAAGCATAGTGTGGTCTAGGTAAATCAAAGCCTCAAAGCCAAAGCCTCAAAGCCAATGCATTTCTCTCAGTTTCAATAATGATACAAACATAATGGATATAAATGGCGGTTTCACCACAAACCCTCGAGGTCTCTGCAGCCAGAAAACATCCATGTTGTCGCTTCATTTCCTCCACGAGACACCAGAGCAAGTTTTCTTCACTTCAGACGAGCGTGAAACACCATTTCCATTTCTTTTTTTTTCTTCTTCCTGTAAATTCAGAATACTCGAAGGCAAAAGAAAGATGGAAGCAGGATTTAATGAAGATGTAGAGCCATAGCTAAACTGGAGAATGTCTTTATTATTAACAGGGTAATATAATTTCCACCCAATACAGGTAAACCCTCTTTGTAGCTACCTTAAGAAACGAACCCAAACACCCCATCATTCCAGTTTAAATAGGTGACTTGGACCTACTATAGAGTGTTGGGGTGCTACAAACAATTTCTACTTCTAAATCTTCTACCTGTCTCTTAGACCCCATCCCGACGAGGCTGCTTAAAGAAGTTTTACCTTTGATTGGCAACTCTCTACTGGATATTGTCAATCTGGCTTTACTAACAGGCCATGTCTTTCAAAAGTAGCTGTAATTAAACCTCTTCTCAAGAAGCCCACTCTTGATCCAGAGGTGTTGGCTAACTATAGACCGATCTCTAACCTTCCCTTCTTCTCTAAGATCCTTGAGAAAGTAGTCGCAAATCAGTTGTGTGACTTTCCACATAATAGTTTATTTGAGGATTTTCATTCAGGATTCAGAAAACACCATAGCACAGAGACAGAACTGATGAAAATTACTAATGACTTTCTAATTGCATCAGATAAAGGACTAATCTCTGTACTTGTCTTGTTAGACCTTAGTGCTGCGTTTGATCATCACATCTTATTACAGAGACTAGAACGTTTGACTGGCAATAAAGGTACCGCTCTAAGCTGGTTTAAATCCTATTCATCAGATCGATCTCAATTTGTATATGTAAACGATGAAACCTCAATGACCACCAACATTAGTCATGGAGTTCCACAAGGTTCTGTGCTTGGACCAATTTTATTCACCTTATATATGCTTCCTTTAGGCAATATTATCAGAAAACACTCCATAACCTTTCATTGTTATGCAGATGACACTCAATTATATATATCGATCAAGCCAGACGAAACCAACCAGTTCGCTAAACTTCAAGCATGTTTTAAAGATATAAAAACATGGATGACCTGCAACTTCCTAATGTTAAACTCAGACAAAAGTGAAGTTATTTTAATAGGCCCAGAACACCTCCGAAATCAATTATCTAATGATATAGTTTCTCTTGATGGCATTGCCCTGGTATCCAGCACCATCGTAAAGAATCTCGGAGTTATCTTTGATCAGGACTTGTCCTTTAACTCCCACATAAAACAAATCTCAAGGACTGCCTTTTTTTCACCTAAATAACATTTCTAAAATCAGACACATCCTGTCTCAAAGCGATGCAGAAAAATGTGTTACTTCTAGACTAGACTACTGCAATTCCTTATTATCAGGCTACTCTAATAAGTCTCCTAAATCTCTCCAGTTAATCCAGAATTCTGCAGCTCGTGTACTAACAGAAACTAAGAAAAGAGATCATATTACTCCTGTATTTGCTTCTCTGCACTGGCTCCCTGTAAAATCCAGAATCAAATTGTAAATCCTTCTCCTCACCTACAAAGCCTTAATTGGTGAGGCACCTTCCCTCTTTGTGTTGTCTTGCCTCACAGGTTTCCATGGATCGTGGTTGCATCTGGACCCTGGTCCTGCCTCCTGCCTCTGGGCGTGGTCCTGCTGGCACCCACCCTTCTCTTTGCTCCTTCTCCGGAGTCTTTGTTCTTTCTCGCCTCACAGGTTTCCATGGATCGTGGTTGCATCTGGACTCTGGTCCTGCTTCCTGCCCTGGCCCTGCTGGCGCCCACCCTTCTCTGTTTCCTTCTGTATGAGTTCATGCACCATTAATGCACATTACTAACTCTACTTCTTCTCCGGAGTCTTTGTGCTCTGTCCTGCCTGACACCTACTGCTATTATCATTGTTATTAATAGTTGCATTGCTATTAGCTTTTATCCAAAGCGACTCACAATGAGTGCATTAATCATACACTGATGGCAGGGGCTACCGTGCAAGGTGCCACTTGTCCATCAGGATTCTAACTAACACAAAAATCTTGTTTGGTAGTTTTGTTTTCAATTTTCATTGTTCCACATAAGTACAAATAGCTCCCCTGACTATTTAGCTGGAAAAAGCAACATTGAGATGTAATAAGCCATCAGGAAGCTCCCTACAGCCTCCAGCTGTAGGGAGCTTCAGAGCTAGTACTGGCAGAACTGTAATTAGATTGACCTTTACCTTGTGCTACAACACAAATTCTCAGCTTGTCTACTGTACCTTTTTTCTTTTGAAAACATCATTGTGAGCTTTCAGACAGCAATGTAATTTTAACGCTCAACTAGTCTGGCAGCAAATCAGGGTGCAGCCACTGAACAGTATGTATGTGTTTTCCTGGTAGTTTTAATGAGCCGGGTGTGCTGTACTGTTTGGTCAGTGTATGGTGAAGTGAGGTCCTTTGAGGCATGGACACCCAGCACTGCTGAGCAGCTGCTGTGCCACTGTGCAGATCGATCTCAGGTGTGATCCTGTTTTGTGCTTCAGAATCGCTTCATAAAAACACCCACTCTTACCTCCACCCTTCTTCTGCACCACTGACCATTCTGAGTAATCAATACCTGTTTAGAGTCGGCATTTTAGGCCTGCCCTCCACTTTTATGAAAGTCCCTGGCCTTTGATTTCTATATGTACACCATCACACAGAGTTATTGATCACAGTTGCGTTCTCTCTCCAGACCTCAAGATTGCTTCTCTCCGTTCAACAACTCTCTTAGAGTTCTGTGGAGATGCTGACGTGTGTCCCCGAAGCCTCTCTGGCTCTCCAGCAATTTGATTTGCTGTGGGCATGCCGGAGGATGAATAGATAATGGGATGCTTCTGATTGACTTGCTCGTGCTGACGCTGAGTCTAACATAACAACAAATTGAAAGAGAAGTGGGAAAAGTGTGGATGAGCTTGCAGTGCTATGCTTGCATGCCTGAGAGTGTGTGTGTGCGTGTGCGGTAAATCCTCCAATTTAGATGACAGAGAGGCAGGACTGCTTTGCTCTAAATGAGCTCCCAAGAGTGAAGAGTCCTCCAGTTTTTATCCCTCCCTGTAGGTATGCAACGCTGAGGAGCTGCCAGACACACATCCACTCATGGTCACACACACACACACACACACACACACACACACACACACACACACACACACACCCCTTTAGCACATATACTACGTGCTTTAGCAAACAAACAAACAAGGTACGGTACATGGCATAAAGTAAGTGGCCGAATGAACTCTACAGCCATGTGTGGTAGTTGAACATGTCATTCCAAAACCATGGTAATTAATCTGCAGTTACAACAGCCGCCACTCCTCGAAGATGGGTTTTCCAGATTTTGGTAGCCGGCTGCAGCAATTTGCTCCCATTCCAGCCCTATTGCCATACAAAGAGGTTCAAGGTTCAAGGATCATTTATTGTCATTATGCAACACAGCGTTGCACAACAAAATTCAATTGTGCCCATTTTCAATACAGCAAACACATGACTAACAAAACAAAAACAGTAGTACATTCCTGTAGTGCATTTATTGAATTAGCATCATAAGGAATGTAAACAGCAGCAACAAAACCAATTCTTTGAGCAGGTAATACAGTCAACATCTTCACATTAAAAACTCAACATGAGGAAAACATTGGCCATCAACTTTCAATATATTTGAAAACCATGCATAATGATGTAAACAGAGTCCACCTCCTCTCGTCCTGCTCTCTGTCCTGCTGTCCGCCCATCTACTGCAGCTTGATCCTGGACCACAATTGATCCAGGTCTCAGTGAAGATGTGAGCTCAATAGTCACTGACCTCCCACTGCTTTTATCCATCTTGTCACGATTTACACGTGGGGGCAAACAGGTAGCAGGGGATGGACCCAAACACAGGTAGACACAGGACCAAAGGGATATATGACGGTGATCTTTAATACCAAACAAAAATGTCCAATACAAAATGTCCAAATACCAAACATGTATAACAACAAAAATCCAAGGAAAAAGAGGAATGGGCAAAACGCAAAACAAGATAAGGTCATTTAGAAAACAAAAATGAGGGATGCATACATGACAGCAGGGAACGCACCGGGAAACATCGCAGAGCAGAGCAGGGACATACCAGGAATGATCGCAGAGAATGATAGCAGACAAACAGAGACAGGGGAACACAGGGTTTAAATACACTGGGGAGGTGCAGGTGACACAGGAGGATTCAATCAGGGGTGGGGCAAACAATCACAAAGGTGTGAAAACATTGAAAGGCAGAAAGTGAAGTTGACACGGGACACCAGAGGCAGGGAAATTCTAAATAAAAGAGGAAAAAAAATAAACAAAAACCAAGACCGATGTGTCACATCTAATTTTTCTGCGACCGGCATCAGACAGCCAGCAGTAGGTTGAGTAGTGGACTAGCCACAGGATCTAGCTGGGTTAGCTTAGCTTTCATCTCGGGTCTCCTCCCTGGGGCAGTTTGGTGTTTGGTCTAGCAGTTCTGGCTGGTTGCTCGGTCGTGGGCGGTGATCATCTCAAAGTGCGCTGCACTTAATCCTCACACTTCAGTTTTCAATGAATACCAAGTGACTGGTGTTGATATTTGATGATTCTGCAAAAACCCAGAATGTGTTCAATGATGTTTACATCCAGTGACAACATAAATACATATATCTTCACATGGCAGCTATGGTGTTACCAAAATAAATACTTTGTATGGATATGATTAAGCAACTGAAACACTGAGAAAACAGGTTAGCTTTAGTCCGTCCCAGATTGATCATCTTGTCGATAGTGCTACAGGCTCTCTGAGACTGACACTAGACTCTATAGCCCCTCTAAAAACGATGATAATAAAACAGAGGAGGTTCGCTCCATGGTATATCCCTCAAACCCGCAAAATAAAACAAGGATATGGCGTTCCACCAATTTAGAAGATTCTCAGTTAGTTTGGCGAGAGTCTTAAAACCTATAAGAAGGGCCTCCGTAATGCCAGAGCAGGCTATTACTCATCAATAATAGAGAAAAATAAGAACAACCCCAGGTTTCGCACTGTAGCCAGGCTGACAGAGTCACAGCTCTGTTGAGCCGTGTATTTCTATAGACCTCAGTAGTAATGACTTTATGAACTTCTTTAATGATAAGATTCTAACTATTAGAGACAAGATTAATAATATCTTGCCCTCAACCAGTACCGATCTATCCTTGGAAACAGCTATAAACCCTGATGTATGTATGGATGGCTTCTCTCCCATCGACCTTGAACAAGCTGTCTCTTAGACTCCGTCCCGACGAGGCTGCTTAAAGAAGTTTTACCTTTTGATTGGCACCTCTCTGCTGGATATTATCAATCTGTCTTTATTAATGGACCATGTACCACAGTCTTTTAAAGTAGCTGTAATTAAACCTCTTCTCAAGAAGCCCACTCTTGATTCAGAGGTGTTGGCTAACTATAGACCAACCTCTAACCTTCCCTTCCTCTTCAAGATCCTTGAGAAAGTAGTCGCAAATCAGTTATGTGACTTTCTACAGAACAATAGTTTATTTGAGGATTTTCAGTCAGGATTTAGAAAACACCACAGCACAGAGACAGCACTGGTGAAAATTACTAATGACCTCCTAATTGCATCAGATAAAGGACTTGTCTTTGTTCCTGTCTTGTTAGACCTTAGTCCTGCGTTTGACACCATTGACCATAACATCCTATTACAGAGATTAGAACAGTCAATTGGCTTTAAATCTACCACACTAAGCTGGTTTAAATCTTATTCATCAGATCAATCTCAGTTTGTATATGTAAACAATGAAACCTTGATGACCACCAATGTCAGCCACGGAGTTCCACAAGGTTCTGTGCCAATTTTATTCACCTTATATATGCTTCTTTTGGGCAATATTATCCGAAGACACTCCATAAACTTTCATTGTTATGCAGATGATACTCAATTATATCTATCGATCAAGCCAGATGAAACCAACCAGCTTGCTAAACTTCAAGCATGTCTTAAAGATATAAAAACATGGATAACCTGAAACTTCTTGATGTTAAACTCAGACAAAACTGAAGTTATTTTACTAGGCCCAGAACACCTCCTAAATCAGTTATCTAATGATATAGTTTCTCTTGATGGCATTGCCTTGGCATCCAGCACCATCGTAAAGAATCTCAAAGTTATCTTTGATCAGGACTTGTCCTTTAACTCCCACGTAAAACAAATCTTAAGGACCGCCTTTTTTCACCTGAATCTGGCACTTCCTGTCTCAAAGCAATGCAGAAACATTTGTTCACGCATTTGTTACTTCTAGACTAGATTACTGTAATTCCTTATTATCAGGCTGCTCTAATACGTCTCTTAAATCTCCCCAGTTGATACAGAATGCTGCAGCGCGTGTACTAACAAAAACTAAGAAAAGAGATCATATTACTCCTGTATTTGCTTCTTTGCACTGGCTCCCTGTAAAATCCAGAATCAAATTTAAAATCCTCCTCCGCACCTACAAAGCCTTAATTGGTGGGGCACCATCATATCTTAAGGAGCTTATAGTAGCATATTACCCCACTAGAGAGCTGCGCTCACTGAATGCAGGGCTACTTGTGGTTCCTAGAGTCTTAAAAAGTAGGATGGGAGCTAGAGCCTTCAGCTATCAAGCTCCTCTTCTATGGAACCAGCTTCCACTTTCAGTCCGGGGGGCAGACACAGTCACCACATTTAAGAGTAGATTTAAGACTTTCCTCTTTGCTAGCGCTTATAGTTAGGACTGGCTCAGGTTTGCCCGGTCCAGCCCATAGATATGCTGCTATAGGCCTAGACTGCTCGGAGACATCTTAGGATACACTGAGCTCCTCTCTCCTCTTCTCACTCTCCTTCTGTATGAATTCATGTCTCATCAATGCACATTACTAACTCTACTTCTTCCCCAGAGTCTTTGTGCTTTCTCGCCTCGCAGGTTTCCATGGATCGTGGCTGCATCTGGACCCTGGTCCTGCATCCTGCCTCCTGGTTCCTGGTTCCTGCCGTGAACCTACTGACGCATATTCTTCTCTATTTTCCTTCTATATGAATTCATGCATCATTAATGCACATTACTAACTCTGCTCCATCGTTGGAGTCTTTGTGCCTTCTCGCCTTGCAGGTTTCTATGGATCGTGGTTGTGTCTGGACCCTGGTCCTGCAACCTGCTGTGGTCCTGCCCGACACCTACTGCTATTATCATTATTTTGAAGTCGCATTGCAATTTATATGTTCAATACCATTAATGCTTCTATTATCATTATTATTCTACTATATCCACTGTTGGTGTTATTATTGGTAGATGTAACTTTTTCATCATGACTACTACTCTCATTATATGAATCATTTATGTCATATACATTGAATGTGTTGTAACTCTGTTATGCTGTTCATTCTGTACACATGACATCTATTGTACTTCTGTCCATCCGGGGAGAGGGATTCTCCTCTTTTGCTCTCTTGAAGGTTTTCTTCAATTTCTTTCCCCCATTAAAAGTTTTTTTTTTTGGGGAGTTTTTCCTGAACCAATGAGAGGTCCCGGAACAGAGGATGTCGTATGTCTACAGATTGTAAAGCCCTCTGAGGCAAATTTGTAATTTTGGGCTATACAAAATAAATTGAATTGAGTTAGCGAAATATTGTGGTTACTGTGCAAATATTGGTGACTTCAATTTTACTTTCTGATCTGGTCTTTGGTATCGACCCTTTAATTTCTGTGTTATTCTGAGCTAACACATACGACATATAGGAAGTTTGTTTTAACATGCTGATTTTAATGCAGAAACCCCAAAAAACAAACCAGCAAGTTTGTGTTTGGGAATGCAGCTGGGCCCGGCTTGAACTCAGCTAAATCCCTGAGCCACACTAAACGTGCTTAAGGGTGGCATCCAACAACTTAAAAAAAGAGACTTTAACCACATCTAGCAAACTCTGCCACCATCTCTCCAGCCAAATTGAGATGAGTGAAGATCTGGTTACCTGCTGAGAGGGAGAGATAGAGAGTCTAACTCAAGCCGTATCGCCACTTGAGACAGAGTGTACCTGAGAATGTCTGCAACTCCAGGCGGCCAACTCCCTCTAGCACAACATCTTCCCTGGCCATTACAACCCTTGGTGAAACAATACATTTTCCTGTGGTAGTGTGGTTGTTGCTAATTAGGCAATTAAGAGTGAGTGTTGCATTGTAGTGTTCACGAGTCAAGATCTCAGTAGCAAGCTTCAGAACTGAAACTAAATTATTTAATTGGTTAAATTCTGTTATTTTATTATTAAATGTATTATTCCTGATAGCGGAAGCTCAGTGCAATCACTCTACTTCATCTTTTGTATTGGTTCATTCATTCAATATTTATAATTTCGTACACTCTCGAGGTTCTTATTTATCCGTATATATTTTTACATCATTTACAAATTTTCGCTACAGTACAGAAAATAAAAAAATGGAACATTAATTGCATGTCTATGACAGGATGCAAACTCCGGTTTCCTGCATGACAGATGCATTTAACTCATCAAGAGTTCCAGTTAAACATCAGAGGATCATCCAAACAAAATCTTTCAAGATTTTCATCAAATGTTTTCCTTTCCCATGTCTGGATAATTTGACCTCTTTAGATTAATTAATACAAATAGGGGTAATAACCAAGTATTAGTAGTATGTGGTGACTGCAATGATGGATGCTATTTTCTCTGTATCGCTCCCTGGTTTGTGCATGATGACAGTAGAGGGGCTGTGAGTGGTTGCCACTGGGGGATCTCTAAGGGATCATTAATATTCCAGGTAGACCACAGACCAGCCAGTTACTTCTTAAATGAGGTTGACAGAAGGTCTTTAACTTCTGTACAAGCTTTGCTCAAACAAACCAATTGTTTACAAGAGTGCTAATTGATTCATCAGTCTTAATCAGTAGAGATTTACAGCAGTGGAAAAATAATCAGTGGACCTGCTGTATTTGTACTTGGATGTAATGTGTGCAGATCAGCAGTCCTTGCACGCATTCACACACATACACACAGAGTCAAAATAGACAGGCAGTGAGGCACTCATAGGTTAATTATGTTAAGGTTAATCTACAAAAACACTCACTGCTGAGGTCAGAGGGGACACCGAGATGGAAATACATGCAAGAATAAACAAAGCGACAGAGTAATGGCACTACAAAAATGTAATGTATACTGACACACAAACAGCAAGCCAGCGCAGTTAACACGGCCAATTGGTATTCAACCGATGGCCTTGTTGTGTGAATTCATTCACTCAAATCAGAGAAGGAGAGTGCTAGAAGTACTAGTTTCCCACAAATGGACTGCCTTATAAGTAGCTGAGTGGAGCGATGAAAGTAGTGATTTGGATCTGAAAGAAGAAAGCCACATAGACACCAATAACAAAATACATTTTACACCTGCTCTTGAAAATGATGGGCAAAATGTCTAACAGAGATATGAGATTGAAGCTGGGCTAATTTCACCTTAATTTCACCTGCCTCAGCACCACTTCAACTTCACAAATGTGAATACTGAAGTCTCTGCAGTTGAATCAAATGTTTGTCTTTAATCTGGATTTTGAAATGATGGTCACTTTTCCTTCTGTCAGCTGAATTTCAAAACTGGTAAAATGTTGCAAAAAAAGGTGTATTCCATCAAATTTTGTTTTTATACACAATTATTTCAAAAATGAAAGCACAAAAATTATATGTGACAATATTGAAGTATATCAACTAATGGCAATGATGGATGGAGATTCACATCACCAATGATCAGAGGCATTATTTACATCTTGGGTACCTAAATTGTGTAATAGAGTTTTGTAATCCTGCAATCCTTATGACCCCCTTGACTGTTGAAAGCTAAATATAACAAAAAGGGCCCTATTTTAATCACACAAGCACAAGAAGAGTAAAGTGGTAGGTGTTTGGCGCACCTGCTTTTTGAGTTCATGTGTGTGTAGCAGTGCAAGGTACTAATTTGTGCTCAGGGAGGCACAGAACATTCTAAACGACCCAACACATATTCTGAACCCAGAATTCCAGGTGTTGCCTTCAGGTAGATGGTTCAGAATGTCAATCTGCTGGCTGACTCGGTACAAAAATGTATTAATTGTATCCTTCAGCAAAATCTTGAATAGCAACAAGTAGTAATATATGATATGATGATTTTATTGGAGACGAACATATTGTGTAATATATTGAGACTTGATTGACATTCAAGAATGTGTGTGTGTTACATTTTATATAAGAGCAGCATGGAGAGTAGATCAAAAAACAGTTATACTATATTATTTATATATATATTATTGCTATAGCTTTACCTGTAGTATTGCTGTTTTTTTGGGGCACTACAGGAAATGTCTATAGCTATACTATATACACTTATAGTTATATCGTATTATTCAGCGACTCCGAGCCTGTAGCGGGAACTGGGGTTTGCTGTGGCTCGGAGGCAGCAGTGGGAACGGACCGCTGCCCGGAGGGTCGGGCCGCCGACTCAGGGACTGGGGAGGCGTACCCCTTGGCCCCAAGGCTACGGGGCCCACCCAGAGTCAAGCAGGTTCCCAGAAGCGGGTTAGGGGCTTCTGGAGCCGAAGAGGACAGTTGAGGGAACAGCACTCTGAGGGCCTTCACCATGTCTCTGTCAAGCTCCAGAGTTTGAGAGACTGATGGGTCCATAGTTAGGTGAGTTCGTCCTGTAACGGGTGGCAAAAAGGCAAAAGCCAGGACCCAAACGCAGACTCATCAGGAGACCAGATAATCGACTGCAAAAGGTATTTAATGATTCCAGCGACACAGGATCAAGGACTCAGACAAACACGGGAAACACTATGATGAAAACAGACAAACTCACAAGACAAACAGAGTTTAAATACACAGGGAGGTGCAGGTGCAGGTGATCAGAAACAGGAGGATTCAATTAGATAATCACATAGACAGGAAGTGAAGTGACCCGGGGAAACATGACACAGGGAACCTTCAAAACAAAACAGGAAACCCACACTTAACAAAACCCGAAACCGTGACATTTCTATGTTTTTTTTAAATGCACTATTGACAATTACTATAGAAGTACTATAGAATTGGCTATGGCACACAGACTTCAGTTATAGGACAATTGTTGTTGTTTTTTTGCATTATTATGATTGTTTTATCATGAACTGCAAAATCAGTCTTGCTAGTAAAACAATATACATTTCTAATTATATAGGCTCATTTGCAATTGTACAACATAATGTATCGGCCTACAGCTAACTCCCCAGATCTATGGAGAGGTATGGTTATTTTGAAAACGTATACCATCCCCATCATCCAATTACTCAAAGAAGAATTAATAACCCTATAATATCCAAGAGATGGAGGTTAAACATTTTAGTTTTAAGCATCTTATTCCTTATGAAATTATCTGTTGGCCATGGCAGCTATTACATCACAAATACCATCGCGCTTAATGGCATAGAGGGCTACAAGATGACAAAAGATGACATGTAAAGACAATTGTTTGGTATGATTATTTGTGTGGCTGTTTGTGTGTGAGAGGGAGAAGGATAGAAGCTTTTCAAGGTGAAAATGTCTACCCAGTATGAGAGGTTGAGTGCTCTCTGCACCAGACTCCATTCCACTGCAAAGTTCAGATGATCTGCAATAAAGAAAACTCTGCTGTGGCTCATCAGCCACAGCCGTACAGGCAGGAAGCAGTGCTGAGAGGAGTCTTTTGAGATGAACAAAAACATTATTTTGAAAAATGAATGATTCCTGCACCAACAAGAGTGCTTTGTCTTTGTTGGCCGGAGCACCTGCAGGGAGATGCCCTATTTTAACATCAGCTTCACAGATGGGTGCAGTCAAGAGGTCAGAGGTCACAATACCTGTAGCACACAGCACTCAGCGGAGGAAAGATAACACCAGAGAAAGATGGGAAATGATGAAGAAAAGGGTATAAATCATAAAGATACCAGGTTATGGTTTTAAGAAGAAAACTCACTCAACCTCTTTGCAGGATGTCAAAAAGTTTCTTTTCTTTCCCTTCTGGGGGACTAGATCAATACAACTCAGCCTCATGTTAAACAGTTTGCACTGGATTTTATGAGACAGAATTCATCGTTGTCATTTCTCACAATCATCATTGGAAGAGCTAAGTACTTAAGGTAGTATTTGTCTCATAGATGTTGATTGTTTAACTATGTTGATGTAGTGTGAACAATAAAAAAAATTGTTAAACCACTTACTCCTACTTACAGCAAAGTGCACAAGTAATGTTTAAGATCAGCTCTCAATAAATCACACAGATGATCCTCACATTTTATTAAAAATAAGTTAATTTGAACTGTGTGTAATCCTCAATATTCCCATAATTCCCAATGTCATAAATTTGTCATGTAAAAATATAAAAATAAAAGTCTTGGCTGAAAGGGAAACAAAAAGAAAACCAAACTGGAGCAGAGATTGTTGTGATTTAAGTTTGTAAGTAAGAGTGAAGGATTTTTACTTTCATCTTTCACCTTTAGTCAAAAATATTTCATCAATACATTTCATCTTATTACTGGAATACATTTGTTTCTTTGTGTACACTGTTCATTTCAAATGTTGTACTTTGCAACATTTCAAGTCCCATCCATTAAAGAGAAAGTGATGAACCATGGAACTACAGAAAAAAACCGTCACATACATACATCAAATTTGACCTCTGCGTTTAACCCATCCTTAAAATGTAGGAGCAGTGGGCTGCTGTAAAGCACCCAGGAAGCAACTTGATGTTCAGTGTCTCGGTCATGGAAAGAAGAAGCCAGGGATTGCACCGCCAACCTTGTAATTAAAGGAAGACACGCTCTGTTCTCTGATTCACAGCCGCTCAACAATACAACCCTGAAATGTGTTGAATTAGCAACTGCAGTCGAGAAGAAGCTAGTGGTATGTCTGTGGTTGCAGGAGGCTAGAGCTCCATGTCGAGTGAGGTGACACTAAGCACTCAGCTCATACTGCAATTAAAATACGCATTAATGTAACTTGGCATAGGTTTAAAAAAAGGTTACATCTTCCTTAATAAATCACTGATTTAATGCATGACCCGGCAGGCACACAAAATGACCCAGATTAAACATACCCATGACGTTGACCAAGAGGTACATGCTGGGTCTGGCTAACATGCTCATGGTGGATCCCCTAGCAGTAACTTTTACATTCACTGAGGAACTTCTACCTTCACTGAGGTGTGTGAGGCCTTTCTGATGTTTGTAATAATCCCTGATGTGACTGCAGAACCTCATTCAGCTCAAAAGATGTTGAAAACTTTGACGAGCCCGGTCCAACACGAGATGTCGAATAGATTATTTATTGTGGGACAGAGCAGAGAAGCTTTAGCTAAACAAGATTGAGATTAACACCAGAGAACATCAACAACTACTGCAAGGTAGAAAGGTAGTGTGTGTCGCACTACGTGGCGTGCCAACAGTTTTTCAGGCTGTCTTGTGTGTTTGTGGGCTGTTGAGTTTGCTCGCACAGTGGAAAGTTAAATTATTTATGTATCCTTACATTGCATGTTGCTTATGTATCCTGTCCATAGCTCTTGTTAGCTATGTATTATGCCATTTTTGTTGGCATATCAAAGCTATAGTGAAGAAGACAGCTGTATGCCCGGTGTACTGCTGACGACCCAAGGAAGTGCATTGTTAACTATGGTGCAATTTGGACATGCAACACATTTAGTATTAATAAACTTTGAATAAACAAGTGATATTGCTCTGTGCAGCAGTGGAGGTGGGGCTTCGGGGCTCTGCGACTGAATCTAGCATGTCGTCCGCAGCAGCCCTTCACAGGTCGCACGTAATTTACTTTTGCTGCTGGATGCTGGATATACCAACAATAAAACCAGTCTTCTTCACTTCCTTGGTATGAATGGAGTGATGAGCGGTTCTCGACAGTAGTAAAATACTTTCTGCACAAGTATTTTATAATTGATTAATAATCGATTAACTCAAACTACAAATGACATATTTTGCCAAATTAGGCCTTTGTAAACTGCTGTATGGTATTATTATCCTGACAATGATATTATTATTTAAGAACTGATTTTCATCCTGAAAATGCTGAACAAGGTCTGCTACAATTGTAAAATGTTTCATTTATTAAATAACAATTGTTTTAATATAGTTTTTAAGTTGACAGCTTAGCCAGACCTCTACAATCTTTGAGAACCTGCCCTTTAAATATACTAAAAGGTGTTTTGAGGTATATTGACAATGTTGATACACTCATCCACTGTCTGCTGTATTCCACATTCAGAATTATCATCAGGTGAAGGAGATGGATTTTGTCTATCGAATACAATAAAATGCTCAAATGTAAATTAGTCACTTTGTATAATTAAGGAGGGGCAATGGGAGGCGATGTATCGACACTGTGCTTCTTCTACAGAGCCTGAGAGAGCGCTGAAGCTGTCACAGTGGGAGATACATCCATATGTAATCTTAACTGGGATCTGCTTCATTGTGCTGCTGTGCCAACACAGCTACAGTCAGTGTGATAGAACCCAGGCTGGAACCAGATTCACCGTTTGATGATCCTAAATCACAGAAAATGTCCCATAGTATATACAAATGGAAAATAAAGGTCTGTTTGTTTTTATTGTCGTGGTGGTTATAGGCAAGCAGATATTAAAGCATTCTTTACTCATACTTAAGAGTCTTAAGTATGAGCTTACACTGACCCTTTTTAAAACAGTGTAAACAGACTCGGTATAATTAAGCAGACTGTTCCTTGTTGTGACATATGTAGGTATCATCTGTATGCAAATAGAGACAAAATGGGAGCATAATGTGGGTGTCCTATTTTTGCTCTCTCTCTCTCTCTCTCTCTCTCTCTCTCTGCTGAGAGTGTAGAGCGCTGCCACAACCTTGTTCAGCAACTTGTTCACCTGCTCCCAAGATTATTTTCAAGCAGTTTCCATTTAATTTAGCTTTGAGCAGTAGGGTGACACTGATGAAGTAGACTAGCATCCAGGTTGAGTCA
This sequence comes from Ophiodon elongatus, assembly GCA_016806645.1. NCBI lineage: Eukaryota > Metazoa > Chordata > Actinopteri > Perciformes > Hexagrammidae > Ophiodon > Ophiodon elongatus. Next base: position 59,837 of record JACSYO010001652.1, on the reverse strand, counting down.
GAAATCACAGCACACAAATCACAGTTACATGATACAGTATAGGTTCCCGAAGTGTAATTAATTCTCAATTTAGAAGCTTAAAAAAACTTGAAGATGACTCGGGTTCAACTTCCAGCATTTGTGCTCCTAGCTTGGTCAGATGTTCCATCAAAAACAATTGATAAAGCCTACTTTATCAGTGTCACACTGGCGATTTCTAGTTGTGCGTGACAAACTTTTGTGAATCACTGATTGATATTTTTAAAATCTAACCTAAATTAACAATGAGAAAGAAAGTATATTTTTTAAATGCTTTGGCTTCTGTTTTAATGTGAGTTGTCTAATTTGTTGTTGATGAAATGTTATGTTGTTTATCTTTGTAATATCTAATTGTTTTGCTGATATGGTGCGGTTGAATCACACACTTTAAAGCCACAATAGTTTTATCTCAATATAGATTTTACTGAGTGAGGTTTTTTTGTTGTAGTTGGTTTTGTTTTTAGGACTCATACATATTTAAGTTGCTTAAACTGTACAGATGAAGCCAAATTCAATTGTGAACATCCAAACTACCGAGGAAACTTCTTCCTCCTGTATGTTAAGAAGCCTTAATGCATGGATCACATATGTGACAGAATGTAACCTGATAAGATTGAGGTCTGATTGATTTCATTCAGTCTTTGTTCAAGTATGAATATTCCATCTTGAATTAAACACAGCCCTTTTTCCTTCTTGTGAAATGTAAATATTATTTATTAGGGTCCGAACACCGACAAAGTCGGTCTGAGAGGACCCTATTGAAACTGGAATGTTTATTATTATTCCTATTATTATTATGAGGGTCCGAGCACCGACGAAGTCGGTCCGAGAGGACATGCTTGAAATGTCACTAAACTTGGCACACACATTTAAAGTCATAAATGTAGTTGAATTATATGATTGTAATACTTCAAAGTGGAATGTTGGCTCGATAGCGCCCCCTACCAAGTTTCAACGATGCAGCCCTTGCAGTACGTTTGACATAGATAGACAAAATTTAGTAGGCACATGTATCACAAGTAGACTTAAACAAAGGTCTCTTGGGACCATGCTATAAACCGTACCGGAAGTCGGCCATTTTGATTTTTGTGTGATTTATTTGCTCATTTTTGTCTATTTCTAGGCGCTTTTCTGGAACGAACTCGTCCTAGGGAATTTATCAGATCCACTTCGAATTTGGAAAGTATAATCTCAAAACCTTAATGATTAAAAGTTGTTAAAAGATTGTTGTTTCGTCAAAGCCTGTTGCCGTAAAGACGCACTCTTTGCCATAAAAACAAAGATGTTTTTGAGGGGCTAAAAATGCTCAAAACAGACCCAAACATTGCAGACAAATTTAATTACCTAAATGTAGTTATATGATATGATTTCAATGCTTCAAAATGTCAAATCGGCTCGATACCGCCCCCTACAAAAGTTCAACAAAATTCAACCAAATTTCGACAAAGCAGCCCTCGCAGTAGGTTAGACATAGATATACAAAATTTGGTAGGCGTATGTATCACATCTAAGCTTAAAAATAAGTCTCTTAGGACCATGCTCCAAACTGTACCAGAAGCTGGCCATTTTGAATTTTGTGTCATTTGTTTGGTATATTTATGTCTATTTTGTAGGCGCTATTCTTTAACGAATTCCTCCTAGGGACTTTATCAGATCCACTTCAAATTTGGTAGGCATATGTAACACATGTCAACTTAAAATAATACTCCAGGGATAATGCTCCAAACCATACCAGAAGCCGGACATCTTGAGTTTTGTGGGATTTTTCCTTTTATCTTTGTCTATATCTCTGCACTTTTCTGTAATGAAGTCCTCCTAGGGAATTCATCAGATCCACTTCAAATTCCGTCAGTACAATCTAAATACCTCAGTGATTACAAGTTATCAAAAGCTTGAGTTTCATGGAACGGCGTGGACGTGGTGTGGCGGCTATTTTACATGGTTTGCGTTCATACATCAAGCTATTGATGCACCCTATCGAAACTGGAATGTTTATTATTATTCTGCAATCTAACTGCCTTTTTGGGGGCTTTATCATATCTGAAAAGTTGCCAAAGTTGACATGCTTATCAGGACCGGTGAAAAATTTGATATTTTTGGGGTCTCGCATTTGGGTAGAAAGAAATGTCTCTATAGCGCCCTCTAGAATTTTCTTTCTTTTGAAAGCCAATGAAATTCGCCCCCAATCACCAATTGACTTGAAATTCGACACACATGTCCGGTTCCGTCTGCTCTACAAAAAAGGTACATGGTAACATTAAGCTCCGCCTACTTAGATTTTCCACTATTTGTGAAAAACACATTATTTCCAAATCCTCCTAAACACTGTTTCTGATTTTTACAAAATGTTATGTGGTTCATTATTGGTTCAATGTCATCACAATTTATCAAAAGCTTGTTGATAACTCATTGTGTTGAGAACAAAAAGGACCAATCAACTTCTAAGGGGCGTATGACCACTGATAATATAAATCCTTATATTGTGTGTATATTCTTATTCTTACTGTCTGTGAAAGAGGTTAAAGGTTACTCGAGTCCAGAGTTGTGTCTAGCAAAAGACGCTCTGTCTTTTCCTCAAGGATAGATACACGCCTTGGATCACAACACTCATGCATGTTATCAGTATATTTACAGTAGAGAAGCAGACAGGCCGTTGCACGTGCCAGTCTGGTGAGGAGAGGTGGGATTGTTCTCCCCCTTTTCAGTTCAGAGCCAACCAGAGGTGAGGATGGTAAGATACAAACCTATGACGAAATCGGTGTATGAAAGGGCCGAACTTCCGTCTTTCGCGGTATTCCTTCCTCTCAACCTGCGTATTGACAGAGGGACTCCCTGCTTTTGCAATTGCAGCGCTGGTAAACTTTGCATGTGACCAAAGAATAAATCTTGGTACCAGCACGAGAGAAGTTGTTGGCTGAATTATTCCTGAGGCTCCACCAGGCATCCAATCAGAACACGCTAACACCACATCGCTTCCTTTAGCTTACTCTGTCATTTTCATTATATTCAAACACTAGGGGGCGATGCAGTAAATTTCTGCATTTTAAGCCATTTTTCATCATTTTCAGAAGTTGTACGTGAACGAACTCCTCCTACAGAATTCATGCAATCAACTTCAAATTTGGTCAGAATGATCTGAAGTCCTTCATGATGAAAAGTTATCAAAATGGCGAGTTGTCTTTGAATGGCCTTGACGTTGCGGGGCTCCAAGTATACGCCCATTTCTTGCGGTTCGCCACAAAAGTGGATGTTGCTGTAACTCCAGGGTACATTATCCAATTTGCCCCAAATTTCTTGTGCATGATGGTAGTTAAGGCCTGAGGGCATTCCAATGCAAAACGTTTCACAATATCAGAGCGCCACCTATTGGCAAAAGAAAATGACAGGTTTTATACTCTGATCTATTCCTCCTAGCAAATTCATCAGATCCCTCTCAAAGTTAGTCAGAAAAGCCTTAAGACTTTGATAATGCTTCATTGTGAAGATTGTAAGAATTCGTTTCAAGGGCGGCGATGTTGCAGCTCTGCGAACTTTGATCCTTCGCCGTGAACGAATAAACCGATTTCACTCAACTCCACATGATCAGATCCTTTCCAAATTTCACATGTTTGATGAGACTCCAGGCTTGAAGACAAGTGCAGTCCAATTTTGAATCAAAGTCATAGCGCCACCTACTGGTAACAGGAAGTTAAAGCCTCTATACTTTGGCCTGTTTCTCTTAGTAGGTAAATCTGATCGATATCAAATTACTACCACACATATGTAAGAAGTTCATAATGCCAGCTCAAAAAGGTTTTGAGCTTTCGTGTAACGCAATTGCCGTGGCGACCCATGCTTCGCCGTCAACAACGAGGTACTAAACATGCTTGAAACGTAACTACACTTTGCACACACATTTAAAGTCATAAATATAGTTACCTGACATGATTTTAATGCTTCAGAGTGGAAAGGTTGCTCGATAGCGCCCCCTACAAAATGTTGACAAAGCAGCTCTCGCAGTACGTTTGACATAGATATAACAAATTCCGTAGGCACATGTATCACACGTAGACTTAAAACAAAATCTCCTGGTACCATGCTCTAAACTGTATTGGAAGTTGGCCATTTAGATTTTTGTGGGATTTTTCCTTTAATTTTTGCCTATTTCTAGGCTCTTTATTTGAACGAACTCCTCCTAGGTAAATCATCAGATAGACTTCAAATTTGATAAGTACAATGTAAAAACCTATCAAAATATTGTTGTTTCGTCGAATTTTGTTGCCGTAGCAACTCCGTCTTCGACATGAAAAACAAATATGTTTTTGAGGGGTTAAACATGCTCAAAACAGATTAAAACATAGCACACACATTTAATGACCTAAATGTAGTTATATGATGTGTTTGGAATGCTTCAAAATTAAGAATCGGCTCGATAGCGCCCCCTACAAAATGTCAACAAAATTCCGACAAAATGTGACAAAGCAGCCCTCGCAGTACGTTTGACAAAAATATACAAAATTTGGTAGGCTTATGTAACACATGTAAACTTACAAATAAGTCTCTTGGGACCATGCTCTAAACTGTATCAGAAGCCGGCTATTTTGAGTTTTACATGAATTGCTCATGTTGTCGCGTTGTCCGATGGTCGCAGACATTCTCGGTCAAGTCAGCCGGCATCCCGCCAGCACCCCCGACGTGCGCAAAGGTGCGAGGACCCGTACATCGCTGCTTGCAGCTTTAATTATTATTTGATTTGTCAAAGCATTGATTTAGTTGTCTGTTAAATTGATTGATGAAATGTCTTGCTGTCTAGCTTTGTATTGTCTCACCATTTGTTTCATTACATTTTGTGTTTCTTTTATGTTGTAAATGTTTGTATTTTCACTTCAAGGCCACCATAGTGTAGCTTGGGCTGAACTCAACATATCTGGCTAGTTTTACTGGTGAAAGGTGGTCATTATAAACCCTGTGTGCCACAATGAAATGCATTCACGTTGAACTAAGTTTTATTCAAATCATCACATGAGAATGTGGGAAATTATGGAAGCAAAGTGTTATATTATCATATGGAATTATTATTCATGATTTTTGCCATTGTTGGATTCTTGGTGGTTATAATGTGTTGGGTCGTTTCCTGTTTGAGAGGGTATGACAGGCCACAAATGGGTCGGAACGAATGGTTACAGTGTCCACCAGGGATGTTGAAGTTATATGATGCGTCGTAACTATCAATCCGATCTTTAAAAGTTTGATTTGTTTTTTATGGAGCCCATATGGAGCCCATTTTTGTGTTACCTGGCAATAGGTGTTTTGATTACATCTAACATATTCTGTTTAATGTGTATTATGCATTTCAAGGCCCTTCAACACCCTACCCCACCCTGGCTACTGGAAGCTTTTCATTTGAAACCCTGAGTGTCACAATAAAAATGCAACATAATATTTGCGTCAAACATCAGAATGTGTTAGGACATACTGTAAAATATAAATGGCAGTTGAGGTTTGGTATATTCATGTCTTGCAGCTCTCACACAGTGATTTAATTTGACTTGTTGACTTTTTGTCTGTTTTGAAATATAAAAATCCAGCTCCTGTTTAGAGTCAGAAGACCAGTATGACGACCCTGCTCAATAGTTCACTGAGACCATTAACATCCTTGATAGAAAAGCAAACCATTTACACAGTTCGCACATGTAGTCAGCTGATTGGACAGAATTAACTGCATATTCAAGAATCTGTTTCTGTCAGTTTATCTGCAGGGTAGAAACTAATAATGAGCTTATCTTACCCCAGGCAACCAAATGTGACACCTCATTCCACGGCCAAAGAGCTGGGCAGGCGTGACAGGGTGTGTTTTGTGTGTGTGTGTGTGTGTGTGTGTGTGTGTGTGTGTGTGTGTGTGTGTGTGTGTGTGTGTGTGTGTGTGTGTGTGTGTGTGTGTGTGTGAGTGAGAGTGTGAGAGATAGGAATTGGTCGGAGAGTTACAGGGAGGCTGTTCTCTATCTAAAGCTGACCTTGACTTTGTCCTCTACTCTCTCCACCCTGCCTGCTTTCAAAAGAAACAGCCTCTTTCTCTCTTTCACAGTATGCTAATATTCACACATCCAGTTTAGCAAAAAAAAGTGCAATCTTTTTTCCTCCTGCCTGTATACTTGATCATTCTGGGATGGCTGCAAAGCATCAAGAGGCATATATTCATTATCTGTCATCATATTCATTTCTATGCTAATGAGAAACCCGTTCCCGATGAAAATCTGTTTTCAGTCCCTTAAACAGAAGTAAGTGGCAATCACGTATTGTTTGTTTTTGAGGTTTGTCTTTAAATGAGAGAAGACATTTCCAACACTGCCGTACCCAGGCTATATTCCATAAATCATATTGTACCCCAAGCACTACAATGCAAATACTAACCTCTTTCATCTGTAGCTCCCAGTGCAGCTCAAGCCCCTCTGCCCTGTGACGTTACATTGATTAAACAATATGTGAGCCGAGAGAGGGAGAAAACGCTGGTTTGATAAACATTGATTGATGGGGACAGCAAAAGCAATATCATTCTAAAAATGTTGTTTCTTTTTTGAGAGTTTTTGAAAATGAATAATGAGCCTGCTGGGGAGAAAAAGGCTCAGGCAGCCCCCCCAGTCTATTGCATGTGTTGTCTGCTGAGTGGATCATTCACAGCTTGGAGCTCCATGTTTTGTTCATGGTGGACTGATTTGAATTTTGACAGCAGTAGCATAAGCAGAAATTAACATATTGGGAAAACAAGTTTGGTGGGATCCTGCTAATCCGAGACTCAGAGACCCGAGGTCAGTCAACCGAGGAAATGATCCAATGAATTAGATACACTGATATACACAGACAATTTTGAAAAATAATAATTAAAATAACCTCAAACAAAAATTAACAAAGTTCAACTTGCATGAATCAAAAAGCATTAACAATCAATCTCAAACAGTTCCACAAAGATAATATTTCCTAATTGATAAATACTTTGCAATGTATGTCATTTCTTCTGTTGGAAAAATATTGTCATTCATTATTAGTTATAGGCATTATTTCTGAATTATGAGCGTGAAGTAACTTATTTAATGCAGCTTTAATTAAACAACAATATCAATTTTTTTGTTAGATAAATTGAGTGAACCACACAACATACTGTTAGCTTTCTGTATGTTATAGAGCAGGATATTTTGGTAATTTGCATTATTACAAATGTCGATAGTATTTTAATCCAGGATTTCAGATTTGTGGAGCAAAGTTTCCTGTTTCATTTTGGCTCAAATCAATTTGTGACAGCAGAGGCCTGAGGAGTCATATAGTCCATTAAATGATGGTGCAATGCCTCAGAACAGGAATAATCTGTCTGAAGACACAAATGACCTTTTGAGCTATTCATGTGACTAAAATTCACTCCCTAGATATATGTGCTGAATAGACATCATACCTCGGGCCATGTGGCTTTAATATTGTTCCTTGAATAGATATTCAGCACTGTTGGCGATTGGCTGGTGACACTTTCTCAGCTTCGCCAGCGGCTCACTCATTTCTTGTAATTATTTCTATACCACTTGGCCCCAAATTTAAAGAATGAATATAGACCTATATTTCCTCTGAATGCTGTCGTTTAAGAGGCTTTTTATGTGAGTAATAAAGCAGGGGCCGCCACCCTCTGTCACTAAGGAGCGAATCATTTCCCAGGGAGGAGAAAACATCTGTTCCCAATTGAGGAGCCTGCCTGATGAGAAATAACAGCTTTTCACATGATAATCCAGGATATAAAGGTTGAAATTGGGTCCGCAGTGTAGAGGAACTGGATAATGATGCTTCAGGCATGTAAAGAGAAGGGGAAGTAAGGGCTCTGCATGCACTCAGTTGAACGCTCATTCTCCCCACTGTGCTATTGAGCTTCATCTGAGTCATCAGTCCGGACCAAATGTGTAGAACGGTTTTCCACAAATTACTTCAATAACCTATATGTGTTAACACTTCAGTAATCACAAGATCAGCATCTTTTAATGTCTTGCCTTTAACCTCTTCCCCTCTTCAAATCTGCAGTCTTTTTAGCAAAATATTATGACTGCATACTGTCAGTCAGGGGTGTAATTATAGACAGCGCAGGCAGTGTGGTTGCACAAGGGCCTGTGGGATACCATTGTTGGTAAAATATCTAATATATCATAACGAGTAACTTGAAAAACTCGTTGGTCAGCCAACAACTCTGCATCAGTGTGGAAGAGCCTACAGGACATCACCAGCAACACAAGACCATCCCCCCCAAACTGTAAAGTCCCATCAATTGGCCGATGAGCTGAGTGTGTTTTACTGCAGGTTTGATATTCCAATATTCACACCCTTCACTGTATTTTGACATCAAACAGCTAACTGCACCTCCTGCTACGTCTTCGCCTCTCCCCACTGACCCCCCTACTACACTCAGGATCGGAGAAAGGAATGGAAGGTCACGAAGGCACCAGCCAGACATGGCGTCATATCCTGCCTGAAAGTCTTTGCTGACCAGCTCAAGCACCAAAGAGCACAGGAACAGACTACAAAGGACAGTCAGGACTGCAGAGAAAATGATTGGACTGTATCCTGGCTGAAAGATCGCTGTTTGTTGGCTGACTGGAGCAACTCAGTTTAGACCCAGTGCTGCGGCTGGCCAACAGCCTGCTGTGACCCCCTGCGCTAGCTGAAGGTCCATCTGACGCACTTCTTTTGTGTCATAACTGGAGCCTTCATTTTCACAGGTTTTAGACATTTGAAGATGTCATTTGCATGGTTTGAGATGTTGAAGGTCATTTTTTACTTTTGATGGTATTTTGTAAACTGTTGTCTAACACAACCAATACATAAATATGGACTGCAACTGCAGCTGAGGCCTTTTTATGAATATATGACAATTAGCTTTTTTAACAAGAACAAACTGGAGCTATTGGCTGTGTACATTGCACACCCACACACATACTTAATTTATCAGTCACTGTTTTTGTTGTCCTTTTTTTGACAAATCTACATATTCACACACTGATGAATCTGCACACAAAAGATCCAAAGAAACAGTCAGAAAAACACGGTTGAATTTCCATTGTATATATGCAACACACAGTATCATAAACGCACACACAAAAACAATGTGTTGATGGTGCACAACCCCAGGTGTGAGATCCCCTCGGGCTCTGTGGCAGTCAAAGCTTTTAAAGGTTTGCCTGACAGCTAGTTTTACCGTTTGATGAAGCGTTTCTCGACCATTTTGTGATTGCCCAGTGTGTGATTGCCTGCCTCTGTCTTTCCAGGGTGGTACTAGAGTGTGAATTATGTACCTCCACTCTTCCATTCCTGGTTCAACTTGCAGCTTTAAACTGAGGTATCACCCCAAAGCCCTAGCGCTCCAAGCTGGGACACTCTAATAACCGCCCCCATAAATGGACAGTAAATCTGAGGCAGTATAAAACACAACCTTATGAGAGGCAATCATTTGGAAGCGCTCACTGCCTCGTGGTCTCAACATCGCCTCTTTCTCTTTTTTTTTTCTATTCGTCTGCTCCTGTCTGCCTCCCTCTTTATCCATACTTCTTTGTTTTCTCTCCTCCTCCTGCTCTGTCTCACTTCCCCACTGCATGAGTTCTCACCTAAATTACTGCAGGCAGTGCTGCAGAATCTGAACTACACCTACAGGCTTGACTGGAAAGGTCAACAAGCTGCTTAAAATGAAGAATAGTGCAGGAACAGAGTAATCTACTCTCTCCATCTTCCCTTTCTTCTCCTCTTACCCTCTCATCCTCAGCTGCCAGCGTTTTTTTTTATCCTCCTTCCATTTTTACGTCTTCCCAGTTGCCGTGCTTTTTCTGCAGCATACGTAGTGCATGTGTGTTGATTTCTTCGTTGGTTTATCTGTCTCTGTGTCTTTCTGTTTTTCTATTTGTATCTCTTTCTAAACCCCCACTCCACCCATTTTTTTCCTATTGTCTCTTCTTTGTCCTCCATCTCTTTCTATTCTCTCCCTGTAGATATATAGGTGTTCTTACTACCTGAGATAAACTGACTGTATGGACTCCATGAATCCACCTCACAGCGGCCATTCTTCTTCTCGCCTCCTTTGTTCTCTTGTTCCCCCCCCTTGCTTGTTTTTTTTTTTCTTTCTCATTCTTATGTATTTTTCTTCTCTCTCCCTCTGCTTGAGCTTCTCCCTCCTGTGCTTCCACTCACACTCTGGATCAGACTGGATGTGGTTTTGAATATCAAACATATGTCAATATCTTCAGCCCCTCTGAGAAAATAATGCAAAAAAAAAAAGATACAAATGACACTCCTTCTCCTTGTTTCTAGCTATAGACGCTTTTTATGCATAGGCTTCAAGGTAAAGATCCAATACATGGCCAAAAGTACACATGATAGTTGAACATGTGATTTAACAACCATGGCCAATAACTTGCTGCTATACGAACCACTCTTCAGGGAAGACTTCCCCCCAGATTTTGGAACCTGGCAGCAGGGATTTGCAGCAGGGACCTGTTAGGGGAACCCAGGCCAAAAAAAAAAAAAATTCTGTTGAGCCCCTTCTCAATGCCGGTGCACTTTGTCAGTGCCATCAAACCGGTCAATTTCTTGCTGCCATTAGCACCACCTGCCAGGGGCCAACTTAATATAACTACTCCCCACGGCACCTCCTGCTGTGCTGAGCTTGTCGGGAGTGATGAGGTCAAAATCCAGATGCCAAATATATGTGTTGAACATAATGTACATTTACATATTCTATTCATTGTGAGTTGCCAGACTGAACTTTATTTATGAATATGAACCACAAGGGCACAATATGTACTAAAATAATGATGAGTTTAACATCTTGTCACAGGCTCAGGCCCAAAACAATAAGTTTTGAAAGTTGGAAACAAAAATACGGTTTCCAAAATGAGCCATGGTACTGGGCATAGGATCAGCTAACAAGGAAACTATTCAATTCAGCTAAAAAAACGTAACACTAATTATAAAACGTTTTAAGCTATTGTTGGCTATTTTTGTGGTAATTACCTATTCCTTATCACTCCCCAAACAACAACTGATTGTCAAGTAAATCTTCTAGTTATCACTGATCAGCATTCAGCAGTATTTGAGTATGTATTCCACCTAATTATGAACAAGGCCGTATTAAGAGCATCAAACATTGGATAGGGAGGAGATTGGTTTGGATCGGTGGGTGAAACACTGGACTTCTGTCAAGGAGACTGCTGATGGTGTCCCATGTTAACCAGAAGTCACAATGTTGATTTATTTGCCACTTAAATTCCATAATTATTTGAACCCAAACATTTTGGTTATTGTTCACATAGATTTCATAGTTACGTAATGTCACTTTTGTGGAAACAAACCACAACCTTTTCCTAAACCTTACTAAGTAGTTTGTGGCCTAAACCTGACAAAGTAGTTTACTGTGAAGATGGAAGCTAATTTAAAAAAAACTGTATGCAACGAGCAGAAATTTAAACAGGTTACTGGACATTCATAGGAAAACAGACAAAAAATAAGATTATATATGTATATAATATTCAAACTGTTGTTTTTTTCTATAGTAAACTTTCTTACTGACACTCCCATCTCTATGTGTGTCTCTTGTCATACTAACTCTGTATCAATATTTTTGTGTTGGGTTGATAAAAATAAAGAGACCACTGCCAATCCAAAACTTACATGATTTGTGAATATGCATGTCAACTCCTAAACAAACCAATTGGTGGGGAGAGATAGATGACACCACCCAGCACCATATATGCCAGACTGCAAAAAAGGAAGTGGTGCAAAAAAGCATAAATATGAACAACAGGCCCAAACTGCAATTAAGAGTATGTGTCCATATACTTTTGACTATAGTGTTTATGTATCTCGCAAGAGTTCATAGAAATATATCGAAAATATATCCAGAAAGATGTGGCATTTTAAAAAATTGATAATACCTACAAATGAGTTAGAAGAAGACTCAAAATATGTATTATTAGTTCTTAAGGCTCTGACACTCACTTTCTGATGACTTGGAGGGGAGTTGAACAGAAGTATGTTGCCCCCTAGCGTTTAGAATATGCACTGGAGCGCCTGTGCATTTGCACGGACACACAACAAAGGCTGTGTATGTACATGAGAGTGTCTGTACATGCATGTGAGAGTACGAGAGAAGGCGCTGAGGAGTGAGTACAGTGCAGCCAGAGAGTGTTGAATGGTTAGTCACTTTGCATAGATGAAACAGAGCTGGGCTGTGACAATGGAGAGGAGGGAGTCATACAAAGAAATGACATGCTTCACAAAAGGCTTAGAGAATAATAAACACACTTTTCTCAGTAAACAATTAATACAGTTCATCAGAGAATTCCTAAAATGTGATTTCTTAATGTCTTATGATTCTAATGTGTGCAGCAGCGGAGCCACATGTGACATTTTTATTCTTAAACTGTTTGAATCAAGATATATCAAATAGCTGACATAGCTGGTGTACAGTAATAAAACGTCTCCCCGGCAGTCAAGATGTATTTTGTTGGTATAGGAGCATATGGCCAAGTCATTCAACCATGCACGCTCACTTCCAGCTGTGAGTGCACTCTTCTTATACATCCTCACACGTAGCCATGCAGACATAATTTCTTAAGCTCTAAGAGCAGACTGTTGTTGTGGAAAGTTTTGTTATTAGATTTGACTCGGAACTTATCTGAGACAGGTGATCCATCATGGTGAAAAACTCACAGCTTTTATTTTCTGTGGATGTTACATTATCATAGCCGGTGGTGCAGTAGCAATCAGGGGTCTGCTTGTTCTGTTCAAAAATACCTGGGCTCCTGTTGCATTTCATTCATGAGTTTTGCTAGAAAACTAAAATGATCAGAGATAGACAATAACCAAACATGAACATTATACAAGGGTAAATATAATTTTATATTACATTTTTGTATTCAAAGTTTTGCTTTTCACCACCTTATACTGGGTTGGATCAATATAACTAATGCATTCAAGCTTTACTATTTGACAGATGACACTAAAATCATAGCTTTCAGTCATTGAACCAAGCAGAATGTTCTCTTTCTCATGGATTAGATGACAGTGGACAGCATAGTTCTAAATCTCCTCATAATAACGAACGATTTATCGGATCATTTAATACTGATTGGTCCAGACTGGAAGCTTCAGTGACTAATAATTTCTTCTCCAGGTACAAGTAGAATTACAGGACAGGACGGGCTGGGGCTAGCTGGTTAGCATGCTCATTTCAGTATATATCTTAGCAACACAATACGTCTTTGACATAATGTCAACAAACCTCTTCACATCCCGTAGGAGCCGAAATAGCAATTTTTGTTTGAAATTTATATTATTATTATTTCAAGACCTCTCATATTTTTAGGTTATAGTTCGGATTCACTCATTCTAATTGACAAATTGGCCACACACATAGTAATTGGTGGTGTGGTATGATTAATAAAGGGAGGTTGAAAACAAGCGGGAAAAGAGGGAGTCTTAGCTTTTAACTATTTAACCACCTTATTTTATCTCATCATTTAAGAATCAATCAGCATCATCTTCTATCTATCTATTATCTATTTGCCCTCTTTCTCACACACACACACACACACACACACACACACACACACACACACACACACACACACACACACACTTGAGTCTGATGTTGTTTATTGGTGTATAACATTTGGTTTATTTATAATTTAAGAATCAATCAGCATCATCTTCTATCTATCTATTATCTATTTGCCCTCTTTCTCTCTCACACACACACACACACACACACACACACACACACACACACACACACACACACACACACACACACAAACACTTGAGTCTGATGTTGTTTATTGGTGTACAACATTTGGTTTATTTATAATTTCTTAAACTACAAACGAATGGCTCTATAACAAACATACGTTAAAACAACTCTTCTATTTCTAGGGCAGTGGCTGTTACTTTGGAATGAAATAGCCACTATACATCCTGTTCATAATGTTAGTTAAATATCTTTATGTTTTAGACTAAAATTATGGCCAGGTCTTACAGCTAGCACCTTTAAACCTTTCTTTGCATGACCCGTGGGTCGAGAAACAAGCCTTCAAGAACTCAAGGAGGAAACAACTGGCTAATTTACTGTGGCTCAGACCAAACCCCAATCCCTTTTAAGTGCCAGTATCACATTGTCAGGATGATCTCTGGCTCTCCTCAAAGACTCAATTAGGAAATAAAGGACAAAGGAATTGAGTTTCTATTGCAAAATTGAATTTACACTAATTGATAGGTGATGTTTACACAATCCCCTAATCTGGAGAAGGTACAGCCCATGTGTTTCGATTATTTGCAGAGACTGAACGAAGGTAAATGTACATGTACATAACAAGTAAATTGATCATAGCATGCTTTGGAATGCCAAACTCTGTGTGTGGGTGTAATTCATAGCGTCCATCAGGTTATACTTAATGGATGATATCAGGTGATTGCTGTTGATTAGGTTTTGACCTACTGGTTTAGAGTGCAATAATAGATTTGGCCACCAATCGGCAGTATACAGAAATAAAAACAAATTTAAAAAAAGAGGTCAAATGGCTCCTACAATATACAAAATGTTAGCATTATACAGTAATTGATATTATACAGTAATGTATGGATACATTTCCTTTTTCTTTTTCCAGGCAAGTTGGAGATTCCCCCTGAGCTAGAGGCACCACATTTCAACCAATCCCCATACTCAGGGCCCCATTCTTACTGGACACTTCCTCGCCCCCAATTAAACTATTTTGTTGTGTACCAGAAATAGAAATAACAGTCAATAACAAGGACAACAAAGCTGGACAAATCAAAGTAAAGGATATACAGGACTATTATGGACACAAATAGTGAAAAAACAGTTGATCTTCTCCCTGTTGCTTCTTGTAGTCAACAATCCGCTCTTTAGTTTTATTGATGTTGAGATGTAGGTTGTTGTCCTGGCACCAAGATGTCTCTCTTTAGGCCCTCTCGTTGCAGTCTGTGATCAGGCCGATGACATGTCATGTTGAAGGCAAACCTAATGATGATGTTGGAGCTGTGTGTGGCCATGCAGTTGTGCGTGAACAGGGAGTAGAGCCGAGGGCTGAGTACACAGCCCTGAGGGACTCCGTTGTTGAGAGGCAGGGTGGAGTATGTGATGGTGCCTGGGTTTGCCCATAAGGAATTTCAAGATCCAGTCACATAGGGCAGTGTTGAGTTCCAGGTCTCTGAGCTTGATGACAAGCTTGGAGGGTACAATGATATTTAATGTTGAACTATAGTTTACGGCATATGTGTGTCTCTGGTCCAGGTGTCGTCATGTGTTGTTAGATGTAATAGTTGGACATGAAGACTGATGGACTCTCAACATGAACTTTTCACTTGTGTAGCTGATAGAAAAACTGTCAACACTCATAGCTGGAGCTCCAAAGTTAGGCTCTTCTCTTCACCATTACCAGTAGATATTTCACACTGTCCTCCCTCTGTTATTGCCTCTTCCTCTCTGGTATAGCAAAGACATGGAAGACAAGGACAGAATTGGGGTGTGCCATCTTTTCCAATCAGCTGTGCAATCAGACGCCTACTCAGATCCTGACAGTGACAAATATGGCTTTTAATGTCCCGCTGCTTCATGTTAATTGCATTTCTCTACAGTTTAGACGAGCGTCACACAGAGCAACCGTTGGCGTAACAATTAACACCAAACAGCACTTATAGTGTGCAGCTTACACACCTCGGTTAACTGTACTGGAAGTCTGTGAAGGCACATGAGGGTGAAAATGACCTGCTCAATCACACAGACAGTGAGAAAAGACACCCAGTGACACAGCTCTGAGTTTAGGGAAAGCTTGGGCAGTTATTTGGCTTAGGATTTCTCTGGTGTTGGTCAAACTGACACTGAACAAAATGAATTACCATGAAATTACTACCTTGATTATATGTTTAAATTCTACAAGAAATAATTTCAGTGCTTCTACTTTAAAATGTTACCTTTTACTTAAATGTACTTTTCAAAATGAAGATATATTACAAACAAATACCAAGTAACACATTGATCATTCACACCAAGTAATATTAACTAAACTACTATAGTGAGTGTACAACCTGACATAACCAAGGAAAATGTAATTGGTTAATACGAGTGAACCGTGTGCATGCTCAGTATTAATTGTTTTAGCAAGGTGGATCATCTTGATCATGTTGTTTTTTTTTAATCGTCTTGTTTCAGATAAAAGAGGAGTTTCGGAAGAATATCTGCATTCATTTGGAGCGAACCACGACCAAATTCCTGGATATATTTTGGACAAAGAAGGGGTTGCAGGGACTAAAATAAGACCCATGTTGGTTTCACTCAGCCTGGTAAAGTTTAAAAATGATATAATTGTGGTCAAATTATGTTGGGCTCATATACACAGAGAATAGATACCTGATGACACATTTGAACACAATAAATATTTTTGTTGGTTTCCCCCACCATTGTTTTATTTTGAGAACACATTAAATAAGTATTAGTCAATGTGAAGTGGTCTCTGATAACATAAGCCCTGCTTTAAAGAAATGTCTTTAATTAATGTCAATGCATATGACAGAAATTATTCATATAATGAGATAGTAGGCATTAGGAAAAAGTTACGACTACTAATAATACTCAATAACAGCAGCGGATGTAGTAGAATGATAATAAAAGCAGTAATGGTATCGGCAGTAGTAATTGCGATGCAATTAATAATAATAATAGTAGCAGTAGGTTAAGACATAACCACGATCCATGGAAACCTGTGAGGCAAGAAAGCACAAAGAAGAAAAGTTAGTAATGTGCATTAATGGGACATGAATTAATACAGAAGGCGACAGAGAAGGGTGGGCGTCAGCAAGGCCATGGCAGGTACCCACAGGGAATAGGACTCAAATGCAATTACTTAGCAGCAAAAAGTCCAAGACAAAACGATAGAAACAGTGGAGTCCAAAAATGAATAACAAACAAAATCAAAAAGGATCCAAAACGGGAAACAGAGACCATACCAGGGATACAATCAGCAGTAGAGCAGACAAACCGACAAGGAGGCAGGAGACAAACGAGGTTTAAAGGTGCAGGTTATTAGACACAGGAAGATTCAATTAGGGGCGGGGCAGACAATCGCAAGGACAGGAAGCAAAGTGAACAGAGGAAACAAGAGGCAGGGAAATTCAAAATAAAACAGGAAACAAAACTAACAAAACCCCATAACGTGACAGGCAGGAGGCAGGACCAGGTTCCAGATATAACTACGATCCATGTAAACCTGTGAATAACGTGCAATATTACTTTTAATATATTACTTTATTAATCCCGAAAGATTATTGTGCCAGAGATTGATGAAAGATTACAACAGAAGAATAAGAAAAAATAATGGAGTAAAAATATAAACATCTATACACAATAGAGTAATACATATTAACTGTATAAGAGGCAATACTGACACCAGTACAAAATAGAATAGCAATAAGAGTACGATGTTGTCTGATGAAACACAAATCTGTTTGCACGACAGAAGGCTGCAAATCAATCAACGTGCCCTAGTCCTTTAGTCTACTCTGAAGTCTTCATGAATGGCTATGAGATGCTGTAAATGTAATTTCCGTTCAGCATTCTTGACAGTCTGCGTCATTTGCTTCATTGTGACCTTGCTGGGCAGAAAGTTTGTTTTGGCATAGAGGCTCCAGTGATCAGGA
This sequence comes from Ophiodon elongatus, assembly GCA_016806645.1. NCBI lineage: Eukaryota > Metazoa > Chordata > Actinopteri > Perciformes > Hexagrammidae > Ophiodon > Ophiodon elongatus. Next base: position 42,113 of record JACSYO010001652.1, on the reverse strand, counting down.
CATCACATGTTTAAAGAGGATAGCAGAGATAGAAATGTCATCCAGGAAGTCTAATGTTGTAAATTCAGGATGCAGACTAAGGAGTTTTCAGTCATAAACTGTCTATATGATGCAGGTATTGGTACAAGTATTTACCATGTCCCTCATCCAGCTCTAGCCCTGGATCAGACAGGCAGGTGGCCTGTCCCCCCACCCCACCCTCTACAGCCTGAGGCTTGCTCTGAGGCATTCATGCTGCCTTAACCCTGCTGTTTGCCAGTGGGATTGAGGTCTCTCAAATTGGGTCAGCGGATCCATCAATATTACACGACGTGGAGCCTATTAAAAAATAAATTCTTCAAACCATCAAAAAAGGAGTTTTACCTTTCCGACTGCCGTGGGGGGTTAGGCTTTTCACATTCGGCCTGTTCACATTCTATGAGCAAAACCAGCATGGAAGACTGTCTTTTCCATCGAATACCGACTACACAGGAACTAGAACAGCATGGAATGAGCCATGCAGTGATTTTCACATTTGGATTTGACTGACAGGATTCTGAATGCCAGTATGATTGAAATTATTTCTTCTTAGCATTATGATAGTATCTCATTTTTTCAAAATTGCCTACAGTGTAGCAAAATTGACCCATGCTGTACTGTTGAGTAACATGTTTGTACAATACCCAGACATAGAGTCGAACAAAAGGACTGGACTGACAATTTTGGATATTTTCCTTTTTGTCCACAAATCCCATAAATAGACCAAAATATTTTTTCTTAAAATTACATTCCATGACTCAACAACAGTAGTATTTAGAAACTTTCAGTTGAAGTTTTCTCCTCCGCCATCTGAGATATTTAGCTGTCCCAAGTACTGACAAGTCACCTCCGATGCATCCCTGGTAAAATGGGCGGATCAAGTCACATCCAGGCATTTGGACCGTTCTTGGCTCGATGCGGACTTGCGCTGCGACTGATGATGTTTCACAAGTCCACGAGAACACAAGTACAGACAAGAACACATATTGAGAAACGGCCAATATCTCCAAGTCATTTGTGTATGTCTGTGCGTGTGTCAGTGTCTGTGTGTGTGTGTGTGTGTCAACCTGTGCTAATTAGCTCATATCAATCACCTGTGTCCCTGAGTGTGTGTGTGTGTCACTGGTTGCCATGGTGAGGGAGCACCTGGGGGAGCAGCAGACTGATTAAGGAAGGTGATTTCTAGACAGTGATTTTCAACAAATAAACATGTCAAACTCCTGCTTTTTATCAAAAAAACATGACTCCGAATGCCAAAATATGGTTATCATCAGAGAGATAAGACTCTTCTGAACGCGGAAATGTACTTTATGTTTGTGGAGTTTAGAAATGTGAGCTTCAGAGCTGTTTCGAAAAGTGGCACCGTCCGCTTCCTGTGAAAAAATTGTGGTCAGATTTAACATGGAGTCTAATGGAGCAGTTGGTTGGAGTTCATGTCGCTTTCAGGCTCACAGAAGCAAATGTGTAAGTCTGTTAGATTCCGTCATCAAATGTGTACAATAAGCACAAGATTTCCGACGTTTTGATTCACAAATGATGCCTGAAGAGTGAAAATTGTGGAATTGGGGTCAAAATACAAATATTTTTTTTCACAAGATTCTGAAACTCCTCTCCACTCTGACATCACGCACTGTGAGCTGCGCATTACACACCAATCATAAAGCATAAAACATAAACGCTGATAGTTTAAAGTATAAAAGATATCAAAAAGCTGAATCATAGAGTAATAGTTGAAGATGTTGTCAGTATTTAAAAGTTAATGGTGTCTGTAGCTGAAAGTATGCAGAACTTTTAAGCTTTTAAAGTTGAAGAAGTTTAAGAGGATTTGAAGATTTTCTCATAGCCACACAGAATAATTTTACTCATTAACAATATTAAGTGTCCTCTGTGGCAATGGACCTTAAAAGTCCTGTTGACTGTTTATTGTATTGCAGATCTACTTCCAACTTTATCATACAGGTTGTCACAAATCACCTATTCTTTTTTGTAATCTATATCACATGACTGATGCCACTTAGAATTTAAGATGAGAAGTCATGTAGACTAGTGTAGTGCCCGTTCGGGCGTGGCCATTCCAAACAGGAAGTGCTGCTTGCACAATTATCAAGAAACATATCGCTCGTTGACTCCAGGAAAATTAGTTCAGTTTCCATGTTTGTAACCTGCTTATATATTGGCCTGTTATTTAGATTAAACAGCAGAATTACTATTAGCCAATCCAGGACTTCCGAGGCAAATAAATATCCGGGTTAAGGCAGGTCACTTCCTGTTGTGATTTGTGTACCATGCTACCGGACTTCAGGATGACTGGTTTCCATTGAGATCTTCTGCAGGCAGTGGTCAGGTTTTTATTTATCTGGTAAGGAACTTCTGGATCACGCTGAGTAAAAGGACATTGGATGGCTCCTTTACATATAACCAGACGGATTCTGGAGAGCTTGCTGTCCCCTGCAGCTGATGTAGTCAAAGGCCTTGGTCCTGATGCCTTGCCCACCATTTACTTGCAGGTTCTTGATTCAGCCTTTGCTACTGTCCAAGATGGGGAGGAGCTCTTTGCGCAATTCCTAAATATACTCCAAGACATTGGTGAAAAGCCCTCGGCCTACCTCCAACGACTGCAGCTCAATGTGATTTCCGCTGTCAAAAGAGGAGGCATTGAGGTAAATGAAATGGACAAACACCTAATGAAACAATTCTGTCGTGGATGTTGGGACAACACAGTCATTACAAATGACTACAACTTGAACAGAGAAAAGGCAATCCCTCAGCTTTTGCAGAGTTATTACTTTTGCTGCGCACAGAGGAAGATAGATAACTATCAAAAGAGAGCTGCATGAAGAAACACATGAGCTCATCCAAACAACGAATTAACTTAAGTTCACAAACCGCTTGTACTTGTGGAACAAAATCAGAGTACAATTCAAAAGAAATCGAGGATCTCAGGAAGCAGATGAACAAGATGCAGAGCCAACTAACATCTCTGATTTCACAGAAAAAAACGCACGCGCCACAGCATGAACCGTGTCAAGAAAATGCATCAAAGACTGGAGCTGCGAGAATTGTCGCGCCAAAACAACTAACCAAACCTAAACCATGGTACTGTTTTAAGTGTGCGAAGATGGGCACATCTCTACCTTATGCATCAATGCAGCCAACCCAGCTCTGGTGATGTCAAAACAAAGGGAGTTGCAACAAAAGCAACATATGTGGAACGTGAAGAACACTTCCCTCAACCCATCAAACTGAATGGAGCTTTTGCGGAGGGACAGGCAAGGGCTGCAGTGACTCAATGTCCCAGAAAATGGCCTCCATCACAGTCTACTTCATATCTGTGCAAGTTACCAAGAGGACTGATTAGCACCAAAAGCACAGCACAAGTGAACATGAAAGGAACTCTCCAGAAGGAGCTCTCCAGAATCCGTCTGGTTATATGTAAAGGAACGTTTATTGGATACAGCTTCACAGGTAACTACAGTCCCGCATTCTTTTTACTGTAGTAACCTATCTGATCAAGAAATCAAACCTTTAAATGACATCCTTGAAGTGGAGGGGGCTAATGGTCAAGCTGTGCCCTATATGGGCTACATTGAGGTTGATGTCACATTTCCACCTGAGTTCCTTGGTACATCAGTTGAGATACATACTCTTGCCTTTTGTTACAGGTGGCTTGCTGCACTATCCATTTTTTCCTTTAACATCTTGAATTTTGCTGGCAAGCAAAGCGCCAATGCAGACGGGCTTTCTCGGAGACCCCATTGTGATCTGGCAGATGATCTCAAGTCTCAAAAAGAGAAGGAGCGAATCGGGAAATTCATCCAACATCATCTGTCCGACCCTGGTTTAGTCTCTATTGACCAACACACCATTCAGGCCATCTGTGACAGACAGCTCATTTATGGTACAGACATAGATTTTTGTGACAATAACCTTGCCCTTGTTTAGTCACTCGCCACCTCCATTGATGCACTTCCTGACAGTTTTGTGAATGACAGTCAACAAACCCAACGAACCCTTACAAATCAGGACAAAACTCACAGGAAGGATTTTGTGAAACCACTCGTGCATGCATATAATTGCACCAAGAATGATGTCACTGGATTCTCTCCTTTACGAACTCATGTTCGGACGTCAACCACGACAGTTGACCTAGCGTTTGGACTATCTGCCCAAAACCAGCACACATCGCATTCTCAGTATGTGCAAGATCTTAAATCTCATCTGAAGGAGAGCTACAAAATAGCAACGGAAAAGGCTTAAAAGGTCATGCAAAGAAACAAGACCAGATTTGACAGGCATGTAACTGCCTCTGACTTAACTGTGGGAGATTGTGTATTGGTCAGAAATGTTCGTCTCAGAGGCAAACATAAACTTGCTGATGAATGGGAGTCTGAGGCGTACATTGTTGTGAAGAGAGCTGGTAATCTTCCGATCTACACAGTCCGGCCTGAGGATAAAGACAGCCCTCTACGAACACTACATAGGGATCTCCTGTTACCCTGTGGGTATTTGACTTCCCCAAAAAATAATCCCTCTATGAACCGAACCCCCAGACCAAAACATCGCTCAAATCTTGACCCTCCTGACGATCATATAGAGATGGACCCACTCTCGGATGAAGAAAATATTCCAGTTCACTGGTACAGTGGACCACCCAGCTCAGAACTTGCCAGATTCACAACCATTATTGGCATTCCAACAGATTCCATTATGGCACCTCCCAACACAGTTCCTACAACCCCAGAGACCACAAAATGCACAGCCACTGAGGATACAAACCATGTGGCAGGCGGGAATGCTACTAATTTATTTGATTTACCTGATACAGCCAACACCTCTGAGGCCTCAGTCCTACCAGGAGGCACAGAACCGGGTTAAACCTAACAACCACTGATGCTGTAGGGGAAACAGCGTATTCTCCAACAGACAGGGATTCAATCATTTCCCTTGAACCCTCGAATATGGACCAGGATGATGAGCTTCCTATATGACATTCGACTAGAACCAGGAAACCACCAGAGCGACTTCAATAGACAAAGCCTGGACACACAGTATTGAATACCATTCAGTTACTGTTTCACGGGTTAACTACAGTCTTTGCACATGTCCTAACAGATTCGGAAGGTCCCTCCTTTGTTGCACAACCACCAACTAACACCCAACCAGTCCATGTTACATGAGATTAGGGGGTAAAGTGTAACCCACTTATATATTGGCCTGTTATTTAGATTAAACAGCAGAATTACTATTAGCCAATCCTTGATTTCCGAGGCAAATAAATATCCGGGTTAAGGCAGGTCACTTCCTGTTGTGATTTGTGTACTGTGCTACCGGACTTCAGGATGACTGGTTTCCATTGAGATCTTCTGCAGGCAGCGGTCAGGTTTTTATTTATCTGGTAAGGAACTTCTGGATCACGCTGAGTAAAAGGACATTGGATGGCGAGCTACCCCTTGGATAAAGAGCCCCCCCTCCTTCCCACAAGTGTTGTGGTAGGAGTATGAAATCTTCCCAAAAAAATTAACTGAACCACATGGACTGAATCTCTCTGACATGTGTGACTTATGATTTATCTATCTATTTTAAGCACTAAAAACGCTGCTTTGTTTGAAAACGTACCTGGTCTACTTGGTTCTTTCACAACAATTGGGCTCTGTAGACGAGCCTAGTACCTGGTCCATAACTTGGGTTAAAACTATTATAATAGAGCCACTGATTACAATATCCAGCAGCAGAAGTGAACTGCAGTCAATGAGCTGTGATCTGTAGAGGCCCACTGTGGACCACATTCTTGACTCAGTCCAATAGCTTTGCTGCTGCACACAGGGCTATCACTTGTTTAATCAAAGTTAATTGATATGGAACGTGTCGCATGTCCAAATTGCACCAACTTCGAGACTGCACGTCTTTGGGTACGCAGCGATACACCCGCCAAGAATGAAGTAGAAAGGATTCTTGAGATTTATGAAGGACACAGATACACAAATACATAAATTCCTTGCTGAGGCCTGCAGCAGGCTGCCATGCAATGTCTATGGAAAGCTGCAATCTCAGCAAGCTGCGCTGTTTGATTGTGGTTAAGTACAGCTAAACTCAATGTTGGGGATAGATGGGTAAAGTGCAGCCTGAGAATACAACAAAGTCCTGTGACTCCTGTGAGATGTTGACCTATGGTACAAAGAATTTCTTCCCGCCTGAAACACATGAACATGCGTCCCGGCCATAGAAAATTGTAATCATTGCGCAATTTGCCACTGTGTATTTCTGGCATTATAGTTCAATGGTCTTAATGAAAGACAGGAAGGCCTTTGTTGACAGAACTAGTCTAATGCTTGTATTTACTTGTCTTCACTGGACTTTATTGAATCAGAGCGCTTGGGTCGACAGTCTCAACAACCATGTCGGACAGTTTAATGTTTTCTGCATTTTTATTTCCTTGAATGAATATTATTTACTCGATTTACTCTGGGGCTGTTTATTACTTAAACTGTAACTGCACAAGCACTATATCTAAGGTATATTATTTGTAGCTCATAAACAGATTTCAGTTCAGTTGTTCAGAAGGAAAAAGCAATTCCTAATACCTCATTAGGAATTCCATTATACTTGACTCACAGTAGTGACATATTACCTTCTCTGACATTAATATTTGCTTGTTACACCGATCCACCAACTAATTTAACACTTGAGAGACCCAGGGCCTTCACAGCTGAGACTTGACCTGTGCTCTGCTGCTGACCAGACCAGCTCTCTGCCCCGCTGACAATAGGCTGAAATGGAACCAAACCAGCCAGCATTTCATAAGAAAAATACATACAAGTAAGCTAATTAGAGCCGACAGCTAACTGAAAATTCTAGTTAGTTGTGAAATACCATCATGACAAACTGGTGTAATCATACAGCTTTGTCCTTTCCTTTTTTTGGCTTTGGCTCAGGATTTTAGCCGACAGAGCTGAAATGACAGATGGGAGCTTCTCGAAACTTCAGTGGTTTGGGAGTTCTTATTCCAAAACAGTATGGGTTACAGAGTTACATTGGAAAGGCAGAAATCTCAGCACAGCAAAGTATTCATCAACAAACCTTTCCCCCCCCCCTGTGAATACTCTTTGCTCATTTTACACTGTGGGCACATCAAATCCTGAGGGGTTGCACCTTCAAATCTAATTTCTCCACCACTGGAAAACAGAACCTAAAATATTTTTTATTTAATAGTTAGATCTTAATCGCATCAGTCCCACCAGAATGCTGGTGATCTGGCAATTCTTTAGGGAAATTATCAGTTAACCAACTTTACTTGCGATGGCGACAGCATTGAAACAACACAATTACCAAAGCAAACAAGATTAGAAACACACTATGACTTATCTCCACCCAGACAAAAGCCTCTTACTTTGAGATGGCTTTGTAGTGGGTAGTGCGTTTCTTCAAATTTATTTCTCCATTCCGCTGAGTCACATGGATGGCTCAGAGCTGTAGGTAGCACCAAACATAGTGATTTTAGTGCATGTTTATGTGTGCCCCAGAGGCTAGCTCACGGCCGCTGTTCTGCACTGCTCTCATATGGTAGCTACAGCTGATGTGCTGTCCTGACTGGCAGCATCGTTGTGGAAGCGTAGCACCCACAATGCTGCCATTGTCTTATTTTTATCTTTAACCCTTTGGGGTCTAAGGGCATTTTCCCGATTATTTACATATTTTCTTAAATGTACCTTTAAAGGTACTTGCATATGAGACATACCCATGTGTTGTATATGATCATTTGCAGAACAATCTCAGCTATCTATATAATGAGGCACCAATTGTCCTAAGGCACTGTGTAAAGAGATAGCTTGGCCATAAAGCTGAAAAATGTAATTCTGATTTTTTTTATTCTTCAAATCTCTTGTGAAAACATACCTTTACTCATGTGGACGAACTGTTTTGGTGCTTGAAATTGGTTTACCAAAGTCTTAGGTTCACAAAAGTGGTGGAATATATGGATAAAATAGTAGATAAATGTATAAAACAAGATTTTGTAATATCATTTTTTGAATATAAGTGTTGACTGTCACTCTACTTCCACCAAATGTTAGAGGGACTGAGATCAAATGGGACTGAGTAATTACTACATACTACAATGGAATGGAAGTGGAGAGTCTACAGATTCCAACAACATCTCAACCATATTTCTATGCCATATTATCGCGGAGCAATTCATTTAAACATCGAGTAAGCACTGCGAAACGCACCGGCGCGTCTGTTGACCCCAGAGAGTTAAGAGTACTTATATGGGAAAAGAAAATGTAATGTCAAATCAAGTTTTGGCTGTAATATTAGCATTTGCTTTAGCTAACATTAGCTTATTAACTCCTAATTATTTATCTAACTTACTTTCTTAACATGTATTAACACTAGCAGTGGCTTAGTTGTGTGCAGGGACATCTAGGAAGACTAGAAAAGCGCTATACAAGTACAGGTCCATTTACCATCCATTTACCATTTTATTCACTTGCTGATTTAACAATAGCTTAAACATGTCTGAAGATAATATTAAGCTAAATATTTAAAAAGGTTTATAGGGTTAAATATTAGCTGACATACCACTTGGCCAGTGTACCTAACTATCGTTCGCATTAATGATCAGTGATAGCAATGGCAGCACCTAGCATGACATTGATTATTATTGTGCAGGATGGGTAAGTAAGATGCCCATAACTGAGGTTTACTATTACTTACGTAACTACTTTTAGGCATTTGAGCTGGTTTGGATCAAAACATTTTTTATTTGGTCATCTCAAATTTAGTAGGGTTATATGAATAAAAAATTAGATTCCCCGTCCTAGTGCCGTGTTGAACTCCATCAATGTCCGTAGAATTTGGAGTAGCCCTTTCACAATTATAGCACACAACAGGAGATTTTCTGTGTCAGACGCATTCTTCACCTACTGGGAATGTTGTGTTTGGTATCAACGACGGGTGCAAGAGGCATGACATGTTGCAAATAGTACACTGTGGTTGTAATTGCCGTTTTTTTATGCTTTTCCTCGGAAATAAAACAACTTTTATTGTACGAGAAATCACAGGAAGTCCTTTCTTCCATTAGTGCTAGCTTAACACTGCAGTGGAGCAGACTCAATGAAACAAAACTCTTACAGCCAGAGAACAACAAATAGTTTCATAATGATTTCCATTAATTACCTAGACTGTGCAGACCTTAACCGCCACGCTTCCCGGGGCTGCAACAGTCTGAGATTCATCCACCTCAGTCTTCACAAAATCCAGTGACTGTGATAAATACTGCAATAAAAACTAAGCTTTATGGTAAAGAGTGGCTTGATTGAATGCTCTATATTGCAGGAAATGGCACCTCCAGGTGTGGATTGTCTTGTCTGTCACTAATGTTGCAATTCCACTTTTAACTATAACTAGGTGCTCATGAACTGGTGTGTGTAACGTCACTATATTGGTTTGATCAGAATTAGCAGTGCCTGTGTAGCAGAGGCAAAGCTAGCTAAATGGTAAATTGGACTTGTACAGCGCTTTTCTTGGCTTCCGACCACTCAAATCGCTTTAACACTACATGTCATCATTCAACCATTCATACACTGATGGCAGGGGCTACCATGCAAGGTGCCAGGACTCTTAACTAATCATTCATACCCAACCCAATTTGGGGTTCAGTGTCTTGCCGGGGATCAAACCGCCGATCCTCTGATTGAAGAACGACTCTGCTCTACCACTGAGCCACAGTCTTGACAGCACTTTATACTCATTAATAATCTAATTTAATTGAAGTCAGATTGTGATGACGTAATCATATTTGTATATTTTTGAACAAAATGTTAGTACAATTTAATTTGAATCACATAATATTCACTTGCTTTACATCCAAAGGAAGGAGAACCAGTGTGATTTGGTGCAAAGCAGAGGATGAGGGAGTGAGAAGGTCTGATGCTGTGGTGAACTGCCCAACATCTTCTCAAGTGCAGGTGTAGTAGCGTCACTTTCCACTTGATCCTGCATAAACACATTTTCTGATGTTACTAGAAATGTATATAGTTGTTGCTGGTTTGTTGTAATGAGCAAACTATCCGCCAGCTCTACGGCTGCTTAGAGTTGTACGCTGATTATGATGAGCAAAATTGAGGCCCAATGTCATTATCATTCTCTGCATGTATGCAATTGTTACATTTCAGTGTATGTAAAGTGTATAGTATATGCAATGGGGGAAATTACAAAACCCCTCCCCTGCTCTCCCTCAAAAAAGGTAGACTAACCTCGCTTTCACAAAAAGAAAGAATACATAAAATGTTTCTCTTAAATAAATCAGTTGCAAGCCAAACATTATTACTTTATGCAACTTCCATTCTTCAGAAAGTCTGTTTTTATCTTCAAATAGAGACTTAGCTTCAAATAGACTAATTCAGTATTCATAATGAATTACATACAGTAAATGTAGAATTGAAATGAAACTGAGAATAATAGTTATAAATTGCAGCTGATAAAATTCTGAAGTTTTCAAACATGATGGCTCATTAGAGAATAATTATGAAGCTAAACTGTAAAACTGAATTTTACTACATGAACTGGTTTTACAACAGAGACTAAACTATATCAAATTTGTGTTAAAGAAAATGTTATGTTAAATACAATTCTGGACAGCAGTTAACAATATTTTGCAAATGTTTTTACTTCTGAAATATGTTTAAAAATGCTATGTTAACATTGAGGTTCCATTACAGCATATTAGGTTCTTGGATTTTGATTCCAGTAGATATGAGTTTCAAACACAGTATGCCCTTTATAGTAGTAGAAAACACAAAATGACCGGGCTGCTGCTTATTTTATAAACATTTTAAGAAAGCTCCTCTGAGCTGATCTATACTGAGCTGAGTGGACTGCCAGCCTCCAACACCAACACACAAACACAAACACACGCTACTCAGTCGGCCCATCAGCCTAATCCACTGTGACATCACATTACCGCCAGCGCTCAGCACCAGCTCTCTCCCTCCTCAGACACTGTTAATTAGGTTTGGACCAGCTAACACTACAACCGTAGAGATGGAATGCAAACAGCTGTTGGGTACGAATGCTTTCACACATATAACACATACACACACGGAACACCTGTAAACTCACAAAATTCAGACAGTGGGTGTTTCTCAAAGTCAAAGATCCTTCCGCATGAAAGAAGCGGAAACTCACTCTCTATCCCTGTCTCTTCCAAAACTGACGCTAGAGGGATATCTAGAGTGTCATAGTTTGAAGGGTAAGGCCACTGAACAAGCAGCGGTACTTGACGAATTGGGGAGAATGTATACCTGCTTTAAACAGAACTCCATGTAGATATGAACAAATATTGGTGGAGGTCATTTTAGGATTTAGCTGTGTTTCTGTTACTTTCTCTTACTTTCTTCATGTTCATAAACACATGCACACACACTCATTGTGTCCAAACATTCACCCTGAGAGAGATGGACATAAATGCCACATAGTCAAAAATCACATAATCACATATCTGTTCTTTCTGTTTCACAAATGCATACACCCATGCATGGTCACAAACATGCAGCCAGGGGATTCACACTTTAAATGTGACTGCTTCTAAGGAAATGAAACGGTCTCCTGTATCATAAAACGGTCATCTGATCAATTAAAGGCCATCATGGTTTAGCCAGGCCCCTATCATCAGCTTGCAGCTGTTAGTGACATGAAGTTGATCACTTACGGGGCTCAGATATTTTTTGCATCCAGACATGAGCCACTTACCTGTACTGGACCATGGGCACGGGAAACACCGGACAGTTGATTGAAAGACCAGTCACTTTACCGCCTTGCAGTCTAAACAGACCGGAAAATTGCAATGACAGTGCCGGAGCTGCTTTTAAGAACCATAACATTCCTTGACCATGAGGGACCACTGGACGGGACGGAATGTTATGACTGAGCAGATGTGATTTGCCGGGCTTGTGAGTGGTGGGTGTTTTTCAAAATAAAATATTAGACATTTTTGTACATGCAGTTCAGAGAAATAATGCCTGAAGTGAGAGTCCACATTCTTTGAATGAATAGATGATGAAACGACAGATTTCCTGTAGTTTACAATCTGTGGAACTTAAACGTAACAGTTGTACATATGTGTCTCGGGTTCTGCAATGCCCCTGCCTATGGATCACCTTCAGGGATTTTTTTTATCCTGGCTGTTTCTTAAATGTCCAGATAAAACTGAAAGCACAGTATCCCACCGTGCTGGATGTTCATTCCAGCAATAATGCAGCGGGTTTGATTTTGAGTTGTACCTAGTCACAGACATTGGGCAGGGAATTTCATGTCATTACACTGTTCCAGTCACTTGGAGCTGACAATGTTGTCTGCAACTAACTGTCACTCTGCTCATAAAAGATTGCTGCAATAATTGTAATAATAAAAATGTATAAATTATTAATTAAAATGTACAGTTTTGATACAATATCAAATACAAAATTATGAACAATGTAGCCTATAATAACTGTTTTTGCAAATTGACCTGTTGATTAAAGTTTAAAGAAGGAAAATTTATAATTCTGTGCTCCCATATCAAGAATATCAAACAGTTAACAGTAGGAAATACCTAAATAGTAAACATGAACACAACAACTTTCTTAGTATCAATTGATGTCTCACACAACAAAATACATAAGTAAATGCAGGAATGCCAGAATTTTAATTCAGCAATGCTGTATTTTATGGGTCTATCATTTTTTAGCGAGTTCCAAAGGAAAAGATTCTGAAACCTGGTGCATATTATTGGAAAATAAACAAAGTTCTCAAACAGTTGCATTTCTTATTCTTTAGTTAGTTCAATCAGGAGAGAATTTATTAGAATTTAACAATAATTTATTACACATGCATAAGAATTGAATAGTGCAAAGCCTTTGGCGATTGGACTCCATTCTAAAGTAGGATAATAGAGGGGTAGTATTTGGAGTGTTTAAGTTAGTTTAGTTTAATTAGTTTGGAAATCAAACTGTGAAAAAGAGGTAGGCCAGTGGCTAGAAAACAACTGGCCTTGACAGAACCCCCCAAAACCCAGCATGGCACAGCATCCGTGTGGAAGTTTAGTAAATGAGAGAAATTCACCAGCTTGTTGTCGAAAGATTTTACACCATTCCAGTGATCGCACAGAGAGACCTGATATGCAGGTCAGCACGGCAGATGGAGATTATGCATATTTGGACAAGGAAGATATCATGTCCAGTGTTCGGGAGAGGAAAGAGTGTCTCTAAGAGATGCGCCTGGCGAAATTGAGATGGCCGAGGAGGGAGAGTAAAGATTATTTAATTTGTGCTTACACTGTATTGCGAGCCTCTGCAGACGGCGTGCGATTTCTGAGCATGAATGGAGCCATTTAGACTCATGCCAGGGGTCACTAATAGGTGGACCACAGTCCGGACTCATACGGCATTGTATCTGGACCCTGGACCTATAACCGATAGATAATTGATAATTATTTAAATTTGACACAGCGCTTATATTTTAACCGCTGCAGCTTTTCTGGCCTTTACAGCACTCGTGTATCGGCCCCGAAAACACACCAACTATACATGCGTTGTACATCATCTCACGGAATTCTACTCAGCCAATCAAATATGTGTATTCCGATTAGCGTCGCAACTCCAGTTAGATTTACACACATTAACGAGAGTCGGGGAGAGAGGCCCAACAGGAGAAGTACGTGAGTCAGAAAAGTTATTACACATAGGGTTCTCCAAAAAGAGAAATGTAGACAGCTTAACCTGAGCCTTTAACCAATAATGGACAGACTCTTAAATGTCCATTCTTACCACGGGCAGTTTACAACAAGTGGGTCTCATATCTTCAGAGACTGTGGCAATTATTAAAAGCAGCAATGCGCCACTACGAGACAAAGCACAAATCTTTTGAGCAAAAGCACCCACTCGCAAATAAAAAATAGACCGAAGAGCCTAATATCAACTGGACCTCGTTGAATTTCAATAGAATACCCCTGTTGTATGCGCTATTATTCTCTGAAAAACAAAAGGCGTACAAACAAGATTTGAGCAAGTCCAGAGGAGTTATATAAGCTTGTTGTTCAATGGCTAATCAAATAAAATGGTCACCTGCTACGGCTACGCCATTCTGTCAAATGCAAAGCTTTTGATAACTTTTAATCACAAAGGTATTTATATTGTACTGACCGAATTTTAAGTGGATCTAATAAATTCCCTAGGAGGAGTTTGTTAAATAGGCAAAATTGAATGGAAGAAAATCACCAAAAAATCAAAATGTCCAACTTCCGGTACGGTTTAGAGCATGGTCCCAAGAGACTTATTTTTAAGTTTACATGTGTAACATATGCCTACCAAATTTCATACATGTAGGTCAAACGTAGTGCTGGGGCTGCTTAAATTAATATTTGTAGGGAGCGCTATCGACCCCCCTTGCCAAAGTCAAGCACCAATACCACATCGGTGTGCCAAGTTTGGTTATGTTTCAAGCATTTTTAATCACTCAAAAGCACCTTCGCTTTTCATGACGAAGAATGAGTCACCACGGCAACAGCGTTCCACAAAATGTCAAAAGCTTTGTTGGTTGGCATTATGAACTTCTTATATTTGTGTGGAACTAATTTGATGTTGATTGATTTACCTACTAAGAGAAGCAAGCCAAAGTATACAGACTTAAACTTCCTGTTACCAGTAGGTGGCACTATTACTATGATTTAAAAAATTGGCCTGTAGATGTCTTTAGACCTGGAGTCTAATCAAACATGTGACATTTAGAAAAGATCTGACCATGTGGAGTCAAGTTACATCAGTTTATTCATTCACGCCGAAGGATCGAAATTCGCAGAGCCGCCACATCCTCGCCCTTTAACAAAGTCTTACAATCTTCACAATGAAGCATTATCAAGGTCTTAAGGCTTTTCTGACAAAGTTTGAGATTGATCTAGGGAAATTGCTAGGAGGAGTACGTCAAAGTATAAAACGTGTAATTTCCTTTAGCCAGTAGGTGGTGCTCTGACTTTGTGAAACTTTTTGCATGGAAATGCGCTCAAGCCTGAACTACCATCATACATGAGAAATATGGGGCAGATTGGATAATGTACCTTGGAGTTACAACAACATCCACTTTCGTTGCCAGAAATGGGTGCGAAATGGGCACACCGCCACGTCAAGACTGTTCAATGACAACTCACCATTTTAATAACTTTTCATCTTAAGTCTTCAGATCAGTCGACGTCACTTGTTTAAATTTACGTTGCGTACGCAACATACTTAACTATCGAACAAACATACTTGTTTTAACCCAAACCACAATATTTTTCTAAACCCAACCAAGTTGGTAACTGATGCACGCAAAACTGATGCTAGAGGGGTTCATACAGCGGCATGGTTTCAGGCAAGCTGTATTTGACTAGATGGGAGTTAGAGCGTGTTTCCTCTGTCATCATTAACATTGATTCAGTAAAACTGTGTATTCGTATTCATCAGCAGAGAGCCATGTTGAAGGTATTGGACAGAGCAGCAGAGGAGTGTTACCCCAACACCTTTACTGTCCCCACTGATTCACTCCAATGATTAATCATCTGCCCAGCTGCTATTACCACACCCTCCACCTTCACCCCTCCTTCCTCATTGCTATTTAAGAGCTCTTCCAGGGCTTATTTCATAATACCAAGGAAAAGCTAATTCAATACATATTTCATTAGCAAAAAGTCACTGAGTTAAGATATACCTTGAGAGCAAAAAGCTCACATTTAATAAAACCTGAGACAATCAAATTTACTTTCTCTCCCCGTTCCTCACTTCCTTTCTTTATCTCTCTCGCTCCATCTGTGAAAATAAGCGAGAGAGAAGCCCCATATGTTTAGGTGAGGAAAGTCATCATTTGCTCTAATGTTTATCTGCTGAGGTGGAAGGGAGGTAAGGTGACAAATGTGCTGACTGGAGTAAGGAGCATTAGCAGGTGAGGCAATGCATTAAATCCCAAAGACTCAATCATTTAGGTAGTGTGCCGTTTGTTTTAGATTCATGGCTCGTACTGCCTTTTTACAGATTGAGTGTGGCCAACCGTGAATCTCAGGCTACCATTATCCTACAGTGTTTCACACTGTTTATACACCACTCTACATCATCTGCTGCAAACTAGACAGCTGAAGTTTAAAAGAGGGACAAAAAGGTTTGTGGGGAGAGAGTTGCTGGTTCAAAACTGTAGAATGCCTCTAAGAAGTCCACTCACTGCTTGTTTATTGAAAGAATATTAATATTGAACATGTCACATGCCCAAATTGCACCAACTTTGACATTGCATTTCCTCTGGTCCCCAGAAATACACATGCCTAGTTTGAAGTAGAGCTATGCGAAGGAGATACCCACAGACAGACGAACAGACAGATGCCTTGCTTGTTAGTTAGACTAGAAGAATAGCCTGTTCTGAAAGGCCCACATGCTTGGCCTGTGGTATTGCTCCTTTTTGTAAGTTGCAGCTACTCATGGACAAAAACATCGTTGGAATCAATTTTGGTCCATAAGGGGAAAAAACTGGCAAAGAGAATGAGGGTGTTGTAATTTATCAAGGCAATGTTTGTGTCCTTTTGAAAAAATATTTAGTGAACTGTTGATCGTAACTTTTTTTTATTCGTGAACAAATATAATTAATGAAATATTTTTGCTTTTCTGATTTAGAGAATATGTTTTTATAAGGCAAACATTTCAAGAATAATTAAATGTTCAGAGGAAGGCTGTGATATGTTTTATTAATAAAACAATTAGTTGTAACTATAGAATGTTTTTTCCTATAGCTTTTGGGGCGTTATCTATAGTAATGATAAGGGTCCAGGAGTAGGGGAGGCCTGCAAACCTAATATCTCCTTGTATATTGTATTTACTGTAGACATTCAGAATGTGTCTCTTTATCCTGCTGCATAATGTACCCGCTTCCTGACAGGGACACTGCTCCTAAAACCTGAATGAATAGATACGCTCACGCCTCAGCTCTATATGCATACCTGCTTGTCTGGTGTTGATTTCAGGCTGTAAGCATCCTATGATATAAAGCGATATTAGAGGCTACAAATATCACAGGATTACACTTAAAGTATTAACGCTATGGGTACATATACAAACGTATTACCTTAACCCTATAATTTCTCAGTTGGAATAATATTGGAGTATCATAGGCCTACTATAGAATATGCTCAAGTGTAATAATTGTTATATATTGTAAAATAACAATCATTTCACAACTGATGAAATAACTGATGCATAACATGCTTAAAAGTAATAAATAAATCGGAATAAGTAGCAAGAGATTGCTGATATCGGTCAATGCACATGCCAACCTGTGAATAAGGGAAGTTGTTTGTAGTGACGTGGCTACGTGGTATAAAGAGGAACTACAGAGTGCTACTTCAGCTTTGGTAGCTGTGGGGTTTAATAACGCTCAAAAACTACGGCGTTAAATAATAACAAGCTCTGATCAAGTTCAGATGTGGAAGAAGTTCTTTAGAAACTGTGAGTTATGCATTCTTTCATGTTGTGTATGCAATATTTTTCTACATTTCTGTAAATAAGAATAAGGAGGATTTTGCATAGATGGCATTTATTGCATTAACACGAAGGGAGAACAGTGGGTAAGTATCTCATCTAGCTTAAAGCTGGGGTCAGCAACTTCAGAGAACCCAACAAGAGTAAGCTACATTTTGAAAGTATCCAACTAAAAAGAATCCCAGCCAATCACTTAAGGCCTCCCACATGTAAGACAATACCTAACATTATTATGATGAACGTAAACAATGAACATGGCTATTGTTAGTGAATAGTAAATGGACTTGCAGTTGTATAGCCCCTTTCTCGTCGTCCGACCACTCAAAGTGCTTTACACAACATGTCATGTCATACACCCAGCCTTCGGAAGTAATTTGGGGTTAAGTGTCTTGCCCGAGGACACATTGACATGGACTGGAGGAGCCTGAGATTGAATTGGATTTGATTTATTGATTGCTCCCAGGCCCATAAACATACTGACAGTATAAACAAAACAAAAAACACAATTTATGAATTTATGATCATTTGGAACGAAGCAATAAGGCAGGTAGGTGTTTGCTTATCATTCCCAATGTGAAAAGGAGACAGCAATATTCACACAATTTAGCAGGAGTTGAAACCACTCAAAACAACAACAACAAGAAAGCCAATAATACAATTTTAAGTAATTAATTCAACTGACCCATCAGAGAAACAACTTTCTTAACAGCCTGGACCTACCCAAATTATCGTAGAAGCAGACAGACTAGCACTGACATAAGATGAACTCGACAAATCCGTACACGAGATCCCAAATAAGAAACGACCTGGACCTGGCGACAGCTTCCCTACTGATTTCTATTGACACCTGTGGTGCATACGCATCCCTATTATTAAAGACTGTTAGAGACTGTTCAGAAATGCAAAATACATCACAAAGTCCTTTGCCTATGAAAACAGCCATTATATCAGTCCTACTGAAACCCAATAAAGCCTTCTGTCATCGAATGGACACTAACTTAAAGAGCATTACTTAAGTCCGAGCCCAGAGCCGGCCCTGACCTCCCTGGGGATCTTTCCTGACCCATGAGCCATGTAAACCATTTCCAATTGCCACACACAATATAGTTTTCACCTTCTAAGAATAACTCAATCTATTGCTTTCCATCTTGCATTAGTCCAGAGAGATCTTGACTGAGAGACTAGAAAATAATTGTCTTGTTTTAAAATGATCTGCAACTATGAGGAGTGCCATCATCACCCATATATTAAATGGACTCGTCCCCACAAAGGTGGAGGTTCATTTCAAGTACATACATATGAATGCATATTCACACGTTAAGTGGTTATCTTTCCCATGTTTGTAAACACCACTGCCCTTTGATGTTCATTCAGTTATATTTCTCTTTCATTTTTGTGAGGCCCAAAGTCACAGAAGTCATAATTACATAGCCAGGGAAGTGGTTGGCGAGTGAGCAAGACACAGTCAAGATAGCCTAGCTAGGATAGCAAGATAGATTTTTCTCTTTTTCCTGCATCCTCTTATCAAACATTGACACCAACTTTGACACTAGAGTGAGTGTGGGTCCCTTGCGTAATATGTGGGGGCCTATGTAACTTACTTAAGGGCTGCCCGGCTCTGTGTTAAACTATCTTGTGGAACATTAGTTCTGGGCCGGCTCTGCCATAGCCATCCGATTAGGAGCAATTACTCTAATCTTAATACAACCCAGTCAAACAAGTTTCATCAAGAGAAGCATAATCTAGAACGGCTACTTCTACTGCTGCTGTTATTCTTTAACATCAAATTCAAATCAAGGTTACTAGGTTTATTTATTGTCATTGTACAACAGGGTTGGGCAACAAAATGCAGTTTGCAGAGGGAGGGCTCTTGCTTAATATGTAGAGGCCTACATAACTCACGCAGTGAGCATAAAGGGCCACTTGGCTCTGCGTCAAGCTTTCTTGTGGGACATTCCAAGTGCTCTCGAGGGCCCGAAGCAGCAGCTTACTTTGCTTATGCCTCAGACCAGCTCTGCCGTAGCCCTCATATTAGGACAACAGGGTACACAACAAAATGCAGTTTGTAGTCCTGTTTTGTGACAGCGCTCTATCTCTTGTTAAGATAGCAGCAGGGTAAATAGGCTGTGCCTGGGGTGGGTATTGGCTTTTAATATCCTTTGAGCTCTTCCCAGGCACCTCTTGTCCCAGATTCACAGATGCTCGGTAGATGGGTAACAACGTTCTGGATCTTTTTAATCACCCGATGTAGACCGCTTCTGTCTTGTGCTACGCACATCCCATTCAAGTTTTAAATGTTTCCAGTCATGATGCTTTCTATTGCTCCTCTGTAAAAGTTAACACGAACTTGGCACGGGAATTTTGCCTTCTTAAGTTTCCATAAGAAAATGATCACCAGGATGGAGATGTGTGATGGCCATGTCTGGTAGTTTGTGATGCTGATTCCAAGGAACTTAAAACTATTCACTTGCTCAACCTCAGCTCTATTAATATAGACCAGGTTGTGTGTCTTCCCCTCCTTTTTTCTTATATCAACAATATCAGCTCCTTTACTGACATTGAGCAGTAGATTTTTCTCTGAGCTCCACTCTGCAAGGTTGTTAATTTTCTTTTTATATGAAGTCACATTGTTGTTTGTAATCCGGCCGATGACGGTAGTGTCATCTGCAAACTTCACAACAGAGTTCTCTTCATGTTTGGGGTAGCAGTCATGGGTGTACAGTGAACAGGAGGGGGCTGAGCACACAGCCCTGGGGGGCTCCGGTGTTCAACACACAGTGGAGGAGCCACAGTGGCTGCCAATCCAAACTGCCTGGGGTCTGTTTGTGAGAAAATTTAATAATCAGTTGCCGAGTGAGGAACTCAAGCTGTTTACCAATCAGTTTTATGGGGGAGATTGTGTTGAATGCTGAGCTGATGCCACCAAATGACATTCATATGTAGGTGTTGTTATTTTCAAGATGATTTTCAAGATTTGACCATGTTAACTGGACTTTTTTACTCAACATGCTACAGAAATTTGGTTTTGTGGGGCCATTTATAGATTTGATAAGGACACTGCACAGCTCATCTAAAACTACAGTCATCACTAATATTATTGCACTCTCTCTCGCTCTCTTTTTTGTTCATTCATTTTTTTTATCTCCCTCTCTGGTTATATTAAACTTTCAATAGTTAACTTGTCATACTTTTCTACCACTTTTTACTCAACTGGAAAGTTTTACCGAGCTTTTAGTGAGAGGTGTAGCAGCTCTGACAGACGGAAAATGGGCTGGAGCGCTTGTTAAACTGTGATAGAGTGGATTTTGAACTGCACTCCCATCAATACATCTGGCAAGCGTCCAGCAGCCGGTACCACCCACAGACTTCGCTACATTTATGATATAAATACACTCATAAACATTGGAAAAGAAAGTACGAGGCTTCGATTAAGCGCAGCTACTCTTGAGACGATCATCACCCACAAAATCTTCTGACCACTGCCAGTCCGGCCGAACAAAACGCCATCGGAAGCGGTACAATCGACCCAGGAAAAGAGTTAAAAGATAAGAGATAAGGACTAAAAAGCTTGGACCTAAAGTTATTCCACTACCCAGCCTGCTCCTACCTAATGTCTGGTCACTGGAAAATAAGATGGGTGAATTGTATGAGGTCATCAGCAGAACCATTAGAAAAAACAGTTAAAGTGTGGACGGATGAAGCTACAGCTGCTCTACAGGACTGTTTTGAATGTACCGACTGGCACATGTTCAGGGATGCTGTCACCCAGGAGAATGACATCAATCTGGAGGATTATACATCAACAGTGACATCATTTATCAGCAAATGTGTTGATTATGTGGTGATCGAAGACAATAAAATCATTCCCCAATGAGAAAGCCTGGATGAATGGAGAGGTGATGGCACTATCCAAAACCAGAAAAGCTGCCTTTCGGTCAGGTGACAAAGAAGCAAGAAAGCTGGCATCAAGAAGGCAAAAAATAGGCGCCAACACCAACAACACTAAAGACATGTGGCAAGTGATCCAAAATGTCACAGGCTATAAAAGCAGGAACGCCTCCATCATGTGGGAGGCCACATTGCCACGTGCTTCAAGACAGCCACCATCGTTCTTACACCTAAAATGTCTGCAGAGTCCAGTCCAAATGACTATTGCCCTGTGGCACTCACCCCTATTCTGATGAAGTGCTTTGAGAAACTGTTTCACCAGCACATCAAAAACGACATCCTAGCCAGCTTGGACCCTCAACAGTTTGCATACAGAGCCAACAGATCCCCGGAGGATGCTGTCTCCACTGCCCTCCACTCAGCCATCACTCATCTTGAAAGTTCTTGTCATTTTTTACAGACGAGTAATAGAAAGCATCCTGACTGGAAACATTACAAACTGGCAAAACTTGCTATTTTCGCCGCCACCAGACAAGAATCAGCTCTCTGTTTAACCCGCCGTTAGAGCGGTCAGGTCCCCGGTTCTAGGCTTTGAGAAATTCAGCCTACAAATCCAAAGGGTAAATCCCCGCTGTCGCACTTAAGATTTATCGCCGAGCAGCTTGCCGAACCAGTGGAGCTCCAGTCCCCGGACACAGACAGAAATTCGAAGAAACGCACTGACCACTACAAAGCCATCTCAAGTAAGAGGCAGAGGCAAGCCTGGGCAGAGATAGGTCATAATGTGTTTGTAACCTTGTTTGTTTTGTTTAAGTTTAACTGTACAATTAATGCATTATTGTGTATTTTACAGACCGCCAAGTCCCGTTCAACTGTTATGCTTGTTGCTGCTGTAATAGTGTTGTTCCACACTGCCTTGCCTTGTTGTGTTTAAATCCGCCACTGCGAGTAAAGTCAGTAAACTGTACTTTATCAGTTAAAGATCCAGTGCCAAATCTGAGTTTGCCAGTCAGGCCTCTGTGTGATAAAGTTACAGTTACTGTATTTTATTGCTACTGTGAGGATTTGCCTTGTACTGAGTGCCTCTTACTTCTTCTACTTCTTATCCTTTCTTTTCAACTAACCCTAACACTCACACACATACGGCGTTACACATATTTCATACACACGTGGCGCGTAAGCGCGGCCTCTATTGTATGTTTTATTCCCTCTTTAAATAATCGCTTGCGTAACTACGTCTGCCATCTTGTTCCCTCTCTCTCTCCTTCATCTCCCCCCTCCTTTTACCTACACACACACACTCCTCACCACGTGATTTGTTTGTTGTTTTTAGGTAGTATGCTTGTAGTTGTATAATAGATATTTTGTTGATTTATATTATTAGTTTTAATCAGTATTGTTATGGAAATAAACAATTATATTTTAGGAGCAATTTCTGTGATAATAGCTGGATATCATAGTCTGTGCCTGGATTCAAACCTTCACGGTTCACTCTGAATGGGGAACAGTACTTTGACTATTGACATTTTGAGTGAACACCAATTTTGAGACTTAAGCTTGGTTATTGGTCCTTGATTCCAGGATGGTGCCTCTTTATTATTAGTATATGTTAATAATTAATAATTTTATTAGTATCAATAATACAATTTTCATACTTGCTAATAACCAAACACTCTCCTGCCAGATCCCAACAGTACCCATCTACTAAGCATCAGTGATATTGGTAAGAAGAGGAGCCTGCAAAGTGCTGAAGGGGTTTTAAAAGACAAACCCACCCAGCCACATCCTGTTCACCCTGCTGCCGTCTGGAGAGAGATACAGAAAAATCGTCTGCCGAACCACAAGACTTCAGAACAGCTTCTTTGCGCTGGCTGTGAGACTTCTTAACTCATCCTCCACATATACAAATAATTGTTTTCCCTATGTAGCAAATTGGAACTACAATCTAAATTCCGTTATGTAACCCTGTCTTACAGTGACCTACAAAACCTTGTAAATGGGAAGACGAGGGTTGGTGGAATCAATTTCTACATAAACAAAGGTTGGCGTACAGATGTCACAGTGTTGGAAAAAAACATGCAGTTGTCGCCTAAAAAGTATTTTATTCATGCAGGTGTTCTCCTTGTTTATTCTGGTCATGTTTACATCTCACCTCAGGCCTGTGTTAGTGAAGTGTTAAAACATCTGGTTTAACTCACCCTAACAACCATCCCGCTAAACGGTCCCATGAAGCTGGTTATTAACTAGGTAAGTCAGCCAGGGTTCCTCAACCTGGTTATGAGTGCGTTCACATTAAGAGCATTTTTACAAATCAGAAAAATATGAAGAAGTTAAACACATAACTCAGGCTGAAAGTAACACAGTTTAAACTCATTCTGTACACATAACATCTATTTTTTTACTCTGTCCATCCTGGGAGAGGGATCCTCCTCTGTTGCTCTCCTGAAGTTTTCTTCCATTTTTCTCCCTGTTGAAAGGTTTTTTTGGGGGGGAGTTTTTCCTGAGTCGATGAGAGGTTCTCGGACAGAGGATGTCGTTGTGTACATATTGTGAAGCCCTCTGAGGCAAATTTGTAATTTGTGATTTTGGGCTATACAAAAATAAATTGAATTGAATTGAATTGAATTAAACTGCCAAATGAAGGAAGGACAGCTGGTAAGAAATTGTCCACTGTGTGAATGTGTTTAAATTAACAGATTTATAATGTCACTGTTTGAACGTCTTTTCAGCGGAAAAATGCTCACTGGGAGAGCACGAGTAGAGCTGTTAATGTGTTGCTTAGATTTATTCTTATTTCTTCAACTGTAACCCCGTTGGTGTGAAACAGACTTGGGGGCAAATAAAAAATAAATACAAAAACATAATTCAAAGTAGTAATAAGGTTCCCTTTCATAACTTATAATCACCCACAGCATACCTTAAAGTAACACTGCATCCAGTCTGACTGTAAGACACGACTCCGACATGTCACACTGCAACACATGGTTCAGGAAGCTGATACATGTAGTGAATATATTATAGAAATATATAATGAGCGAATATACTATAGAGTGTTCCCAGGTCCGTTTCACACCGCCAGGGAAACAGCTGACAGAATAAGGCTATGCCATAAGACTACACTGTAAAACTTTTTATTGTAAAATTACAGTAGCTTACAGGCGAAACTGCTGCCAGTAATTTACTGTATAATTTACAGTATCTCTACTGTATCAAAAGAATACAGCAGCTTGCTGTATTCTTTTAATACTGTAATAATTCTAAATTACAGTAAATTACTGGCAGCAGTTTCGCCTGTAAGTTACTGTAAAATGTACAGAATCTCTACAGTACCAAAAGAATACAGTAACTTGTTGTAATCAAAATGTAAAGTAATTTGCTAAATTATTTCCAAAAATAACAAAAATTATTTTTAACTTGACAGAACAATACTTAACAATACTTTGTGCTAGCCCAAAATAGCTATTACACATAAAAGTGTGTGTGTGTGTGTGTGTGTGTGTGTGTGTGTGTGTGTGTGTGTGTGTGTGTGTGTGTGTGTGAACTCGGACAGAGTCAGGGTAATAATAAAGTTATACAAAGTCCCACTCAAAATCCATCAGCTTCCTCAAGAGGGTGCACACATGCGGATTCAGGGATGTCACTTTTTTTTGGACCATTCTCCCGCTCTTCTTGCTGGTCACCTTTCCCTGATGTGCCTTTGTCCCTCTCTCTGGGTTGATTCCACAACAGCTTCTGGCAAGGTAAAACAAAAAGAAATAAACGTGAGTCAAACCACTTCTAAACTATTGTTAATGGCCACCACATATTGCTAGCATAATTGTTCTTTTTCCTACTTTATGTTTATAGTGCATATTAGAGTAGATATATGGGAAAATGGTGCTATATTTATTGCTAACACAGCTTACTTTCCTTATGATTTATAAGTGTCACATCTTTGGAATGTACAAATAACATTCAGGGTTTTTGATAACTTGACGATTCTTGTACTTAAGTACACGTCTTCATTACAGTCGCGGTGTTTCGCCGTGTGGCTTTTTTCAGTACTGCAGTTACATTATTTGGCCACTAGAAGGCTCTGTGGACCACAGAATAGTTTATTCTGGCCAGAAATTAATCAAGTGTATTTCTAGTGATTGTAACCTAAATCAGTGATTCTCAAAGTGGGGTCCGCAAAATAATTTACTAATCATTATAAAATTGTACTGTATCGTTAAAAAGTGCATATCTACAGATGGGAACTAAAGCCATATGTGAGCTAGGCTAAAGCAAAATAAAATTACAAAGCACCCCTGATTCAATATGAGATTGTGTTATGTTTATCACTATGAAACGGATCTGAAGCATAAGAATACAAATTCTATACAAAGTTCCAATGGCATCTATGAGTAAAAATGCTAGTAGGCGTAAGCTTAACCGGTGTTACGATAATGAGGGGGTCTTTCACTATTTTTCTCCCCTGCAAGGGGTCTCCAGCTCCAAAAAATCTGATAACCGCTGAAGTTGAATGTGTGTTTCTTCTGTTTATTTTAGAACGACATATATACACACCCAAGCAGCAGAAGATGAATTTCCTTTTGGAATGAACTTTCTGTTCTCTGATCGAAGTCCCTGCCCTTTAAGGAACTATCAAGCTAGCATCATAAATATACTATATCTAGCACACAAAGATAAATAAAAAACTAATGACTTGATATGGGATTCAAACTTACCTCTGTATGAATTCAAGACAGCAGGCAGCCTGATCCTGATATTGAAGGTTGAAGATGTAATAGCTTGAGAAGAGAACCGCAAGCCCCAACACAAATGATGCTCCTTCGCACACCACATGGCCCTCGATGGTAACCATCCAATGCTGGTCAGGAATCATTGGACCTTAAACAAAATGGAAACAGAGTTATTAGGCTGAATGTCAAATTGACCATTTGACGTATTATGAAGTATCAACTTACTGTTATATTGTTTTTGTATTGTACTGACATTTCCAACTGATATTTGAAAAGATTTCAAAACAATGTGAGCTTCCGATAGATATCAGGATTGTTAATGCTGTGGGGAATGCTACTTGTCCACTGCATGGCCTTTTGCTGTATCCAGGTTTTAGCAGTGTCGCCAACTCTTCATTCAACATACAGTTGCATAAAACTTAGTGACTGTCTCTTAATAATCTTTAAATAATCACCAAATCACTACAGGGACATTGCATATTTTAAAATCTACGAAGGGACGGAGAAGATCAGAATCTATAAAGACACCCTAATCAGTGGAGAAAAATAGAGAGAAACACAAATAAACTACTGACATATCAGAGAAAATATTATTATATAACCTACTGTGTCTGTATTATAGAGACTCAACTGTTTATTAACTATTTAAATTTGGGTATTCATTTATCTAAGCTATTTATAAGCTATTTATGAATTAGTATATATTTACAAAAATGTAAAGGTGTGTGTATTATAAACAGTATATAAGACAAAAACTCACCACAAATGAACTCACTATAACTGAGGGGCTTAGTGCTTACCTAGAATGATCAACCGAGAGCTATCAGGAAGGGCAAGGGATGTCTTCACAGTTGCCGCTGTGTCTGACACCTGTATAGGAGACAAAAATATCATTGCAGTTATAAGTTAATGTTAATACAATTCAGCAATCTTTTAACTATGGTTGCCATCAATTTTACTTTTAAGAAAATGATTTAGGTAGGTTACACTCATTATATTTAAATACTTTTAAAGACTTATCTGAAATAAAGTTGACTATATCAGTTATACTCACATCTGCCTGCAAGATGAGGGCATCTCTCTGCTCTTTGAAGTGTGCCATCAGAAGATCCAGAATATAGGGGAATGTTATACCGTTTTCGTGGGAGAGGACCTTCTTCACTTCAGCGTTGCTGGGATTTGCCTTGAAGTATTCCGAGATGATTCTGCCATGATCTTCAGGAAAGGCCTCCATTATTCTCAGGATCTGAATGTCTGTGAGCAATTCAAAGTGTGCACACGTGCTCCTCGGCAAAAACAAGTAGGGCCACTGACTTTTAATGTCCTCCAGAGGGGCGGCTGGTGTTGCATTGATCGATTTGCGTTGCAGAGAATACGTTTTCTCCATCAAATTGTGTATTTCTTCCCTATCTGCACCCGCTAAACCTTCATGTCGAAAGACATTTGTCATCTTTTGTCTCAAACCTTCAAGGCTACCTTCAGTTTTCTCAGGTGGTAGCTCTGGCTGCCATCTTGTGCACCCATAGCTGTCTGCCGGCCCTCGGGCTGGGATAGCCCCTGTGGCATCCTTTGATGCTCTATGTCGAGCAAGGGTGTTGTTCCTGTTCAAATGCTCTACGCGTACTTTAACCTGACTCAGAAGTGATTCATAGCCTCCACCAATCATTGTCTTGCCATCGTCCATGGTATCAGCAAAGGATTTTGGGTATTCTCTTATCACGTTTCTGGTGATGATGAGGCATTGTGCTCTTGTGGGGTTAGTTTCGTACTTTCTCATGTCATCGACTAACACCCTCACAAACTGCCGTCTTTCAGATGGCGAGGGTCTCTTACCACTCATAACAGTAGACAGCAAATCTGGGGGCATTTTGTTCCACTCCACCTGAAAGGTTTCAGGCCAGTTTCTCTTTATATGTGGGTGTGGAGATGGTTGAGGAGAGGACATGGGGCCACTGGAACAAGAAGGGCTTGAGGTGCTTGAAGACAGCTGCTGAGGTGGGGTCACAGCACTACTTATTGGATCTGAAAAAAGAAGAACACAAAGTCTTACTCTCACCAATTGTTTCTTTTTCATTGTTGAGCGAAATAATACGTACATTACCGGCATCAACTGAATTATATAAGTTAATTACCTTGTAATTTCCAGCAATCAAGGAGTTTCCTACACTGGATGGGCCTGATGAAGTTCACCATGTCCTCCTCTCGTACATATTGCAGGTCTTGTCTGCTTTCTACTCCCTGCAGTAACAGCTTTTCGACCAATAACTTTATCTTTTCTTCAGGAAGACTCGGGAGTGTGGCCTGGATGATCTCCTGGACCCTTTCATGGGTGTCTTCAGACATTACGCCTTAGTGTGGTGCAGAATGGTGCAATGCAATTACAGACAAGCCTAGTATACTGTATTCTGGCAAAGGGTAATAGTCTTTTAGCTCTTCCTGTGCAATACAAAAGTATTGTGCCGTTGTATTCTCTGTGTTGGATAGACAATGCACCCCTTGGTCTACTAAAAAGACAGATTGGCATTTTTCAGTCACAAAATATACCACAGTACTTTTGGTAATGAGAATCAACTTAATCTTACCAAAGACCAGTCCCTCATCATTTTGTTCCAACACAACACACGTTTCTTTTGTAAAGTGTACCTTTTACTTGAACTTCGTGTGCAGATACTGTGTCAGATGGTAGCACACTAAGGTGTGCAACAGATTGTTTTATCTTGTCGTTGTAGTCATTTACATAGAAATCTGTACTTCTTTCAACAACTACAGATGGTGGGAACACAGCACCAGCGCTTAAGT
The DNA here is from genome assembly GCA_016806645.1 of Ophiodon elongatus. Lineage (NCBI taxonomy): Eukaryota > Metazoa > Chordata > Actinopteri > Perciformes > Hexagrammidae > Ophiodon > Ophiodon elongatus. The sequence goes on along the minus strand of JACSYO010001652.1, from coordinate 13,156 downwards.
AAGCTTGTGGTAACTGATGTCTTTCACTTAGAGTGGAGCACAAGTTCTTGAAGTTGTGCAATTTCCGAGCACACTGTTTAAAGTATGTGTGCTTACTTTCAAAACGTAGGGTCCACAAGCGAATAAGTGGGCCGAAGCACATTATGAGGTCTGGATAATGCAATACATAATGGTGCTTTGGCTTTAATGGATGACTGGGGAAAGTCTCTTGTCTACTGACAATGTACTCCTCTATCAGGACTTTCAAGTAGGCTATCTGGCCTTTGGTGATGGCAGGTGCACAAATTAGCTCGACAATTTGTCTGAGCTGTGATACAAGTTGCCACACTTCATTTTCAACTGGGCTATGAATCTTGTCCCCTATCAAGACTGGCAGGACTCTGAGTAGCGTCCAATTTTGGACAGCATGGCCGCTTAACTTTTCACTTCCAGGATTAACAACACATGGTTTGTTATTGGCGTCATTGCCAAGATATCGTAAGTGATTTATGCACTGATTTAATTGCAAGTAAGTGAAGTCCTTCTGTTTAATGAGATGGCTGATATACAATGCCAGGTCATATGATACAATGCCTTCAAAAAGATCATGGCCCAAGCAAGGCGGTAAACCAGGGTTAAAAACATGAAAAAAAGCAAGTTCATTAAACTTGGAATCAGATTTAACACCAACAGATGAGTGTAGATTGTTTGCAATTTTCTGCTGCACATTATTTTTATAGGACTCAGCTGTTCTTGGAGAGGACCTGACCAGTGGTGTGGAAATAAATGTTGCACGATCTGTCACAAAATCTGCAAAAGGGAGTACTTCTGCTGAAGTTTCCTACGAAACCACCAATGTTGTGTGATCCCAGATTATCTCCAGCAATAGCACAGAGTGCCTTTCACCTGCCCATCAAGTGTGCCTATGCCATTATCCTCTAGATCTCTGAGATCTGTAACAAGTGTACTGAAGACTTTTTCTTGGCCAAAGTACTTGTAATCCTGCTCCCGACATAATAGAGCCAGTTGCATTTGTTCAACACTTGACCTATTATGAGGTGCTATATCTGCAAGACTAACATACACTGCAAGAACTTTATGCTTCTTTTTGCCTGAGCCAAGTGGGTTGGCCACTTCAAATGCATCCTGATACAGTATCAAACCCAAGGCCTTATCATCTGATTGAAACAACGGATTACTTGCTGTAACAAGACCGTGTTACCCGTGAGTTTCCCCCAGCACAAAGACACTCTGTAGGCGGGATAGCGTTTCACAATGTCCTTTATTTGGTTGCTCTCGACTGCTCGCTCAGGCAGTTCGTATCTCTGCTCTCTCCCCCTCCCTCAGTCCCTACTGGGATTTATAAAGGGGAGCAACCCCAATCAGCCAAACCTAGACCAGCTGAGGCTAATTAAACCTCTTCCGGCCCCGTTCCCTGAACCACTCCCACACTGCGTCCCCTCTGCAGCTAAGTCCAACCACGCTCCCGCCACCACACTTGCCATATTACTACCATCCCATACATCCTCCAAAATGTCTTTTGGTCTATCACAAGACCGCATCTGCTGCTTGTGTGAATTAACTTGCTGTCTGACTGAGTCACACTGAAGAAGTGACTGACACGTTTCTTTAACAGGTATATACTGAGCAAAGCATTCCTTTCCAGATTCGTTCTGCCCAAGATACAAAAGGCACTGGTTCAACATATCTAAACTCATTTTTAAAAAACGTTTTTCTTCTTTTATCTGTTTTCAGAGTACCAGTGTTGCAAGCCCGAAATAGATCATCTGATTTCAAGGCATCTAATACATTCTTAACGTCACCGTCAGGAATCCCTAAAGTTGCCAACTTTTCACTCAGTTTATGAAACAGATGAGACTGACTTATGTCATGCACTGCCTGGAAATCTTCAATAATGCCCTGTATAACTGTAGATGGGAGCAACAACTTAGCTTGAAGTTTAAGGTAAAACAAAGCCAAGTTCTTTAGGAAAAGCGACTCATCTGTGCTTTCTGGAAACACTTCTGCCTGGTCTCCCTCTGTCATCATTAACATCGGAAGCCCACACCTCTGCTTCTTCATGAGAGCACCTTGCTTGCTCAACAGTATTATCTCTACCTGACCTTGTCGGGCTGAAAAGATCATCAACTGCACAACTTTTATGTGTTCTTGACAAGTGTAATGAAAATGTGGATATCACAGTAAAAACTTTACCACAGTTTTTGAATGGACATAAGACTGGTCTTCCCTCTTTAATGTGAGTCTTCAAGTGAGAAAATAAACGTGACAAACTGTCACACTTGACCGTACAGTAATCGAAGTGGCATGACAATAAAACGTCTAACGTTACTGTCGCCAGTACATCCTTCCCTCAATCTTGACTCTCTCTGACCTGGGTGATCTCTATATACATGACATTTTAAAGCCAAAACTTTGCTAAATGAACGGTTACAACCATGAAAAGCACATTTAAATTTGATGTGGAGGATGTTTTGGTGAACTTTCATATGCCTTACAAAGGCATATTTAGAAACACATGCATGGTCACAAAATTGACAACTGAACATTATGGAAAAATATAAGCTAGACTGCTGCCTTGTCTCCCTTGTTATTTTTTTTGTTAGCTGTTACTAATGTAACAGACTGTCTCATGTTTATCGTTCCGTATTGGAGATGTTATGTCCTTCAGGGTTGCCGTAAAGAAAAGGCAACTCCCGCCTCTGGTCGGAAGGGGGAGAGAAAAATAAAGAGAGAAGCCGTGGGCTGAACGAGATGTCTGGTCTCCCAACTCTGCTTATTACTGTCTTATAAGTGCCCTCACACACGAACCCAGAACGCTCGGTCACACTAATAATATTCAGTATTTAACTAAATGTTAACTAAGCTAGTTACACCTAACAGCCGTTAGGCGTAACTAGCTAACGTGCATGCCGACCACATTTAGAAACATGTGTGAACTAGCTAATACATGTTAGAAAAGATCTTAGAAAACTTTGCTTCAGTTGAAACTGGACTTACCTTGAGGTAGTTAGTAGCTAGCTGGTTCTTCCAGTTTGAGGCAAAAAAATGAACAAAATTAATTCACCAGACGGTCCAAAATAGGCGGCGGTGGTGAAAATAAATCAAATGTAGGTTGTTGCATCTCCTCCACTTGCACGGGAAAAGGAACGGGTGTCGGGTTACTGCTGCGCAACGGGAGCGAACCGAGTACCTGACCCCGCGCGCAACGGTGAAAACGCAAGAAAAAAAAATATCCGCGACTTTTAAATGTTTTATCTTAATCTTGTAAAACTAAAGTGATTTACGTATTAACACGGAAGACATTATAATTGAAATAGAAAATGACAAGATTTACAGACGAATAGCAAAACTCAGCTCTGGCTATTCATTATTTAATTAAGAGAACTTCAGAATGAATAGACGTTACTTTCCAGAGATTCTCAGCGGTAGGCAGTAAGTTACTGTAAAAAGAAACACTTGACCGTTAGGATCATGGAAGCAAGCGTTTTGACTCCCAGAATGCATTGTTTTTACAGTATTATACAGTATTAGCACAATACAGTAGGTTACTGTTAGAATTTCACTGTAAATTTACATCAAAGTGTTACAGTGTAGATATGCATCATATTAATTTACCAGAATAAACACGTGCTGTCATGTCTCGTCCTGTCTCCTAAGCTATGTTTCCTTATTTTATCAGCTATCATTATTTCCTATTACATTTTGTGGTACTTATCTCTCCTCTAATTTCAGATCACTTTCTTTCTTTGTGTGTTTTCCTGCCACTGTGATGGTCTGTCCCGCCCCTGATTGAACACACCTGTGTGTTATCACCTACACCTGCCCAGTTAATTTAAACCGTGTTCATATGTGTCTGGGCCAGTTCGTCTTCAGCCTCTGTGTCAAGCGGTCCAGCGGTTTCCTAGGCTTCATGGTCCTGGTTCTTTGATCGCTGCCTATTTGTTGTCTTCCTGTGTACCGAACCTCTGCTGATAAGTAAAGACTGTTTTACCTACACCTTATCCTGTTGTTTGGGTCGTGCTTTTGAGTCGTAACACATGAAACTTAAGCAGAAGTTCAGTCAGGAAGACTCTCTTTACACTCCTTTTCATTCATAATCTCTGTCTCTATTTCTCCATGTGATTGCTCTGTCAGCGATTGTGGGCGTTCACTTTAAATTAACCAACCAGATTCTGCACAGTTTCCTTAAACCAGTGGTTCTCAAACTTTTTCTGTCACGCCCCACTTTGGAGGAAGAAAAATGTTCATGCCCCAATAAAATTGTAACAAAATGGTCCATGTTGAATTTTTATTGAAATTGCAACATTTTGTGACTCGTCAATCTGTGCTTTTTCAACTAATAGATAAAGAAAATTGCAATCACTTTCAAGTAAACCAGATTGCTCCATCAGACAAAAACAAAATGTGCAATCACTTTGTTAGAACAATGCAAATAAAGTTCTATCTGTCCAAAAAGTAACTAATATTTGGCAAAACATAGCTTATTGTGGCTGCAATTAACCTGTTTTGCACTAATTATATTTTCAAGATAAAAACAATGAAGTGTAACCTGTGAAAAACTAAACAAAACAAGTTAAATTAAATTAAAGCTGCAAGCAGCGATGTACGGGTCCTCACACCTTTGTGCTGCCTGGATGCTGGCTCACGCGGCCGAGAATGTCTGCGGACAACGCGACAATATGAGCAATTCATGTAAAATGGCGGGCTTCTAATACGGTTTGGAGCATGAGCCCAAGAGACTTATTTGTAAGTTTACATGTGTTACATAAGCCTACCAAATTTTGTATATTTTTGTCAAATGTACTGCGAGGGCTGCTTTGTCGAATTTTGTCGGAATTTTGTTGACATTTTGTAGGGGGCGCTATCAAGCCGATTCTTAATTTTGAAGCATTCAAACATCACCATTTAGGATTCATTGCGTTTGGTCTGTGACATGTCAAAACATATTAGTTTTTCATGTCGAAGAGTGATTTGCAATGGCAACAGCCTTCGACGAAACAACAACATTTTGATAACTTTTAATCACTAAGGTTTTTACATCGTACCGACCAAATTTGAAGTATATCTGATGATTTACCTAGGAGGAGTTCGTTCAAATAAAGAGCCAAGAAATAGGCAAAAATGAAAGGAAAAATCCCACAGAAATCAAAATGGCCGACTTCCAGTAGGGTTTAGAGCATGGTACCAGGAGACTTTCTTTTAAGCCTACATGTGATACATATGCCTACTAAATTTTGTCTATCTATGTCAAATGTACTGCGAGGGCTGCTTTGTCAAAGTTTTGTAGGGTGCGCTATCGAGCAACCTTTCCACTCTCAAGCATTACAATCATGTCAGGTAACTATATTTATGACTTTAAATGTGTGTGCAAAGTTTAGTTACGTTTCAAGCATGATTAGTACCTCAAAAGTACCTTCGTTGTTGACGGCGAAGCATGGGGCGCCACGGCAACAGTGTTACACGAAAGCTCAAAAGCTTTGGGAGCTGGCATTATGAACTTCTTACATATGTGTGGTAGTAATTTGATATCGATCTGATTTACCTACTAAGAGAAACAGGCCAAATTATAGAGGTTTTAACTTCCTGTTACCAGTAGGTGGCGCTATGACTTTGATTCAAAATTGGACTGCACTTGTCTTCAAACCTGGAATCTCATCAAACATGTTAAATTTGAAAAGGATCTGATCATGTGGAGTTGAGTTACATCAGTTTATTCGTTCACGGTGAAGGATCAAAGTTCGCAGAGCCGCAACATCGCCGCCCTTGAAACAAATTCTTACAATCTTCACAATGAAGCATTATCAAAGTCTTAAGGCTTTTCTGACAAACTTTGAGAGGGATCTGGTGAATTTGCTAGGAGGAATAGATCAGAGTATAAACTTGTTTTCTTTGCCAATAGGTGGCGCTCTAATATTGTGAAACTTTTTGCATTGGACTACGTTCAGGCCTTAACTACCATCATGCACAAGAAATTTCGGGCAAATTGGATAATGTACCTTGGAGTTACAGCAACATCCACTTTAGTGGCGAACCGCAAGAAATGGGCGCATACTTGGAGCCCCGCAACGTCAAGGCCGTTCAAAGACAACTCGCCGTTTTGATAACTTTTCCTCATCGTCTTCAGATCATTCTGACCAAATTTTAAGTAGATTGCATGAATTCTGTAGGAGGAGTTCGTTCACGTACATCTTCTGAAAATGATGAAAAATGGCTTAAAATGCAGAAATTGGGCAATTTACTGCATCGCCCCCTACTGTTTGAATATAATGAAAATGACAGAGTAAGTTAAAGGAAGCGATGTGGACATATGCTACAAATTTAGTGATGATAGGCCAAGTGATTTGGATGTTACGTGGATTGAAAACTAAGCCACGCCCCAAGTTGATTGGTCCTTTTTGTTCTCAACACAATGAGATATCAACAAGCTTTTGATAACTTGTGATGACATTGAACCAATAATGAACCACATAACATTTTGTAAGAATCGGAACCAGCGTTTAGGAGGATTTGGAAATAATGTGTTTTTCACAAAATTCAAAATGGTGGAAAATCTAAGTAGGCGGAGCTTAATGGTACTGTGTACCTTTTTTGTAGAGCAGACGGAACCGGACATGTGTGTCGAATTTCAAGTCAATTGGTGATTGGGGGCGAACTTCATTGGCTTTCAAAAGAAAAGAAATTCTAGGGGGCGCTATAGAGACATTTATTTCTACCCAAATGCTAGACCCCAAAAATATAACATTTTTCACCCGTCCTGATATGCATGTCAACTTTGGCAACTTTTCAGATATGATAAAGCCCCCAAAAAGGCATTTAGATTGCAGAATAATAATAAACATTCCAGTTTCAATAGGGTCCTCTCGGACCGACTTCGTCGGTGCTCGGACCCTAATGAGGTCAGATATGTGTGAGCCATCAAGTTGTATCAGTATTAGTGGCTGCAGTGAGCCTGCTTTCCACTACAAATCTTTTAAAAAACGGGGTGTCAGACTTGATACGGCCACTCTCAATCCTTGCTCATGTTGAGCTCCGATCTATACTTTGTTTGGAGAAAGGCAACAGCAGATCAGCTGATCTCACAGAGGTAGGATGTGGCGAAGGGAAGCAGAACGCCTGTGTGAGTCGCCAAGGATCTTGGCCGTCGTGCATGTGCAACCGTAACCTGTTAACGGCGTAAAGTAAACATTTACACAAAAGTACAACCATTTCGCCATGTATTTATTAATGACTGCTGTGTTCATACCAAAAGCACTGCAAATTCTTCGCGCGAGTAGATTACATACGAAGTCAATGCACAGACGCGAATAACACGAATTTCCGCCAGGGGGGCGCGAATGACGAGACGCAAACAATTCGCCTCATTCGCATGACGCTGTGTCTTTAAAGCCAATCAGCGCTGAGAAGCTCCACCCATCATCACTGACATCTTGCGAGAAACTATGGAGGAGAAGTTGATAGACTGGAAGCAGCAGTCATCCCGATCCTGGAGAAGCTGTGTGCGGCAACGGATGATATTATGAACCCAGACACGAGGGCGTTTGATGTTCCAACGTTTGTGGGACTTCCACAACACGTACAAAGCAGAACTAGTGGTTATTTCTTCCACGGTGGATGGCGGAAATTAACTATTTCTACGGAGATAAGCCACGCCCCCTCTCTGGCGCATCTAGCGCGATGAAGTGAAATAACCACAAATAGTCCGGCGAGTAAAGCGGCACAAATATTTGGATTTTGGTGTGAACAAAGCAAGTTTTATGTCCGTGTACTTTGTACTTTTGTAATATGTGAAGTTCTCAATAAAGTTTTTGAAATAAAAATATTCTGCATTTCCCCCTGCGCCCCACCTGTCATACCACTGCGCCCCACTAGAGGGGCGCGCCCCACAATTTGAGAAACACTGCCTTAAGCCAATCACATCGTTGCTGTCAAACTTTAAAATAGGTTCTCCTCTCTGCTAATGTTAGATGTAATTTCAGCTCAAACCAGTTGCGATTGGGTAACATTTTCCTCACCCTTATAACATCTCGTTGTTGGGAGAGTCAGTTCTCAACATCGATGTTCAGCCGGAGCCGGCATTCAGCCCGCCGGGTTGCCGTTGCAGGAGCACTCACCTTGCGTGGCGCAGCGGCTCCCGCTCAGAGGAGCAAGAAGCATCTTGACTCAGCTAGGAGATCACGGTGGTATTCCAGCACCAGTCATCCCTCTCCCAGCTCCGCCAGCTAGTAAGTCTAATAGTTAGCCGCGATCAGTTGATCCCTCGCAGGTGGCCGGGCCGGAAGGATCAGGTTCATCCCAAGCTCTGCAGGCGAAGAGGAAAAACGTTGCTTCCCATACTCTTTCTCCACCAGCAACTCATGGCCCTCTAAGGCAGACAACGCCGTTATCTTCACCCTGCAGTCACTGGTTAGCTCCATCCACACCATTGACGCTCGCCTTTAATCCTGGTAAACGCTGCAGCTTCTATTACATTGTTACCAACGGCACCACCAAGACTCCATGCGGCATCAGCCGTAATGCTAAATCAGCTCCACGATAGTTTAGGCTCCATGGTGCTTAAACTGAAACTTTGTTCTACTCCTCGGCTTTCCCCTGACAGATGAGGAACTATGGGTCCAGACACATGTCTGGAGTTCCGTTGCATCACTCTCGATTCAATCACTATTAAAGCGTTCCTTTCAGTCGTGAAATTGGAGCGCATCTGCCCAAACAATAAACCTAACTAACTAACTAAACACTCTCGCCGTAGTTATGACAGCATGAGGCGTAATCCTGGACGTGCACCACCGAATTTTCAACTTGGTTTGCGTGATTAATTGACATCAAAATAGTTCACTGATAAAACACTATTAACATGTCTGGGGATTATAGGAAATGAGCCAATTTGTTTTGAGATGCTTCAGAAACAGAAGGTGTTAATGGTTTGGCTAAAGTAGTCCATGGATAAGTTTACAGATAATTACAATCCCTCGTCATTGTGGAGGTTGGTTATGGCTTTTGCAAGTTATACCTACAGTTTATGGGCATATCTATGAGTTACAGTAGTTGTCTTGTATTCTTCTCAGTTCATGTGGTGTGTATCTGGGGTTTCAGAGAATAGCAGCGCATAGAGCTGTTATTTAATTTAATTGAAATTCAACGAGATGCAGTTACAGAGAATTTCCTCATACAAGGTCCGGGACATCTCAATAATGTCCAACGTATGAGTTAGTCCCATTAACTGTATATTGAAGTAGCCTAGCAGTTGTATCAACGTTTGTACATAGTCAACAACTGATTATCAAATAAAGAAAGTTGGATTGAGAAATATCTGAACCATATCCATCAGTTTTCAAATTGAGCTGGAGGAAGACTGATAATACATACTCTAATAATAAATAAATGTTAAAATGGAAGCGCTCCGTCAAAATTATATAATTTTCAATTATCTATCAGTGGTAGGTCCAGGGTCCAGATACAATGGCATCTGGGTCCGGACCATGGTCTATCACTGTTAGTGAGTGCTGTGCTGCGCTGACCTGCGTGTCAGGTCTCTGTACGATCACTGGAATAGTGTAAAATGTTCTACAACAAGGTGGTTAAGTTCTCCGATTCACTAAACATCTACACGGATTCAAGCCATCCGTGGGTTTTGGGGGGTTCAAGGTTCAAGGCCTGTGGTTTGCTAGCCACGGGCCTCCCTCTTTTTCACAGTTTGATTTCCGTCCGTTGTAAGCTGCGTCATTATCCTCAATTTAGGGTGCTCTCTTCCAAAGACAAAATGCACATTTTCCAATCTGGCCTTTCACCCTAGTCTTTATATCTTACAACTTAAATACTCCAAATACCTAGGTCCGTGCTCTGTAATTGTGGCTCGTACCGACTCATTTTGGCCTTTCATATCTATGATTAAGACCTACTAGTTGCTCTCATTTTTTACCCCAGGTTATCTTCCTTTCTCTAAATTCAGGTTACCTATAATTTAAGAGTTAATCCTTGTTAAAAGCAATTTAACAACTCAACATTAGTCAGGGTATTTCTTTCGAATAGGGGCTGCTACTTCGGCTGCAAATCAAGGCATCTCCTCATACCTCCCTGCAACAAATGGGACGTTGGCCTGCCTTCACCTCCTACATCCGCCCCGACCTCAACACAAGACTGCTAAATTATGCTCATTAAAGCCGTAAAAATGTCCGGTAAGTCATGCATATAACTGGTGGTGGTGTCATTTTCACGCCGGTTCTGGCATTATTGGCATGTCATTTCATAGCATTATCTCGTTCTTGAAAAAGTGTCCTTATATTCTCTCTAATAGCTACTTCTCTTGTTCAGGTGGATCTTCTCTCATCACGGTATAATGTCATTGCATTCCAGTCAGTTTGACTCACACTATTCTCTGGTCTAACGTGACCACGTTCTCCAATTGCTGGTTTAACGAGACCTGCGGTCTAACTTGACCCTGACTATCCTGAGCTGCGGTCTAAACGTTAGACCTGACTATTCTATTCTGCAGTCTGTCGAGAACCCCGCTATCAATTCTGGGATCTGTTGAAATCCTACCGTACGTTATTGTGGTATATCTAGATCTGCACGATCAGGTTCTGCGGTCTGATTTATTTTATTCATATAAAATAATCTTTTGAGTGATTCTGCCTTATCAAACCTCAGCATCACTACCCCTTGATTATCCTATTTCAGGATGGAGTCCAATCACCAAAGACTTTGCACTATTCAAATGTTATGCATATGTAATAAATTATAGTTAAATTTTAAAAAAGTATCTCCTGATTAAAATGTAATTATAGTCAGATCTATTGTGCTCTAGATGAGACAGTGATATTATGAATCTGTTAATTTACACATTCACACAGTCTGCGATTTATTGCCGGCTGTCTTTTTTTGCATGTGTCTGTTTAAACTGTTAATATTAAGTGTCCCACCAGGCATAAAGTGGTGAGGAATGCTCCCCAAGTAGTGAATGCAGCATGAGGTGTAGTGCTGTGAATGCAGCCCTAAGCCGGGCCCTCCACCCCCCCCAACCAATTCAGGGCCATTTAATAAAAGGCACCTGTTGGCATAGCTTCATTCTTTTTAGTCTCTGTGGTAGCTTGTAGTGTTTGGCGTTACAGGTATGTACTTAATATAATCTATTAGCATGCGAACCTCTTTGAACAACAGCTGCCGATGTTAACTTTGGTCTGACATGTAGGCTGGAAATATTATTTTAGAGCGCCACCGTTGTCCTGCCTACGATGATTGATTTTATACATATTAATACCCCATAGTGGTGTGTAGAGTCACATTTAAAAGTATTATTTTGCAGCATGGTGTGCCCTGTTAATCCCCGTTCACCTGCTGTTGTTTTGCCCTTGTTTGTTATTTTTCTGTTGCTTCTTTTTGGTACTTGTTCCCTTTTTTTCTTTAGGGGAAGCAGAGTGCCATTGTTGGGAGGCTCTGCATCCGTGGTGAGGTCCCTACATCTTATGCATACATGTACAAGCACTGAAATACCAGTGTAGACTGCATCATTTCTGTTGTGAGGATTGCAGTGTTGCACCTGGGGTGATTAACCCATAGCACCCTAGAGCACTCCTCAGTGTAGTCTGCCCTCACACACCCCCCCCCTCCCCCACACACACACACACTAGTGGCCTCAACTTAAATCCCAGTTTTGCTTAGTTTATGTTGGACAGGACATTTTAGAATATTAAAGATTGTGATGTAGTTTTAGATATTTTTTGCAAAATATGTAATAAGGAATTATTTTTAATCCATTATTGGTTTCTGGAATTTTTTATTTGTTCATTAATATTCTTTCTTTACCAGCAGCTTACACCCCTGCAAATTTGTTTTTTTAATTTTTGTTCCAGTAAAGAAAACCCTTCATTTTACAAAAGACATCTCTGTCTCCTATCAGTAACGAATGTGTGCCTTATATATTCTCAAAACAATATCTTCAGGTTCCTAAGCCAATATTTCCTGGTGTGTAATTCCTCAGGAGGTGGTGTTGGTTCCCTCTCATTCTCCCCTTAAGGCCCCCACCACAATAATAACACTGGACCATGATACACTACGTTGAAGAATACCTATTGTCTTTCACCTGTGAAGTTTTGGGACTCTCCGACCACTGTCTGGTTCACCTTCTCGCAATATTAACTGCAACCTTCAAGACCAAATAAACTGCAGTAGTATATGCAATTCATAGGCTACTTCTGTTTTGTTATACTTGCAATGATTTGTCATTAGTTTCATATTGCTGGACTGTCACTTTCTTGTCTTAAAGGAAAAGTGTGCAGGATCAAATCTTCAAGGTTTAGTAATAGCAGTATGTATTACAGTACTGTGCTGGGATGCAGTACAGCTTTCGCAGGGTTCTATTTTTTGTTTCTATTTGTATAAATTGCCTGAGTTATTTGATTAAATTTAATGAAATGAGCAGAAATTGTCAATCTGTTTTGCAGTGCCATTTTCAAACATGTCCACTGTGTTTTAACTTGTCAGTTATAGTATAATATGTCCTGTTATACATTTGTTATTGCACATGTGCAAAACAAATCAGTGTCTTTGTATAAATTGATTTCGAGCTATTCTGGCCTGACTGTGTAAACCAAAATGCAGTCACACCGTTTTATGTTTTCAATATAATGGGTTCAAGGAGATAACTTGGTCAACCAGATATTACGCTTTCCCTGATTCAGTCAAAGAAAGGCGTTAGTGGGCCCAAGGAAAAATAATTCGGCATTACAATTTGGGAAGATGGATAGGACTATTATTATTTACTTGAAGCTGCTGCCCTTGTGACTGAGCTTTAGCAAAGCCTTGGAAAAAGAGCAGCTTCAGACCTTGCCCATACAAATGTAATATGCGATTCTCAGAGGGAACTGTGGAAACCTGCTCTCCCAGACGGATGGCCATGTTTGACCTCCATGCGTCCCACAGGGTCCCTGCAGATCGTGCAATTTATCAAGCCTGTTCTCTTCAGCACCACAGCACTATATCTGTATGATGACGAGTTTACCTGTTCTGTGCATAAGGAAGACCAACACACACAATGAGGGGTCAACGACCAACCCGGTTAATAGCACAACTTCTGTGTACACTAATTGTTAGAGTGCAGGTATACTAACATATATATATATATATATATATATATATATATATATATATATATAGTATATGT
>JACSYO010001651.1:0-30116 GCA_016806645.1 Ophiodon elongatus | reverse complement strand
TGTGTGTGTGTGTGTGTATGTATGTATGTATGTATATATATGATTTTATTCTGATATATGATTTTATTCTGATAAATGGTCAAATATCCATCCCACGATTTTACTTCCCTCCCCACCCCTGCAACATGATCAAATCCCTTTTAGACATTGCTATCAAAAGTAATGTTACAAAGCATTACAGTAAAAGTAGGAAATTGTACAATTCTTTATACAGCTTGCATTCAAACGCATGCTCTGTGCAACAAGGACTCTTCTTACAGCTCGCAGCATAGCATCTCAACAATCCTGCCTTGGTAAGAGAAGTGACCACGAACCTGGTGGTCACTCTGGCTGAGCTCCAGCCATCCTGTGGGGAGATGGGAGAAACCAGAAGGACCACCATCACTGCAATGCTTCATTGATCTGGACTTTGTGGCAGAGTGGCCACACAGAAGCCTCTCCTTCTGCCTAGTTCACACTAAACCACTTTCAAAGCCATCGGATCACTGTCCTGTTCACACTACTCCACTTGCAGTCTTGTGATTGGGAGTCTTGGTGTTGCTGAGGTTTTCACACTATATGACTGACCGGTGACAGGAGGTCACCTACTACAAGATCTTTCAGATTTTCAGGAATCCCTGATGAGGTTTCCAAATCTCGCTTTGTCACAAACACAAGCCAGACGTGAAAGCTTGTCGTAGTCAGGCTTGTTGACGTTGTTTTAACATAAAATCCTGTTTCTACATGTCTTTACTATTTTCACTACAAAGATCAGACACTGTTGTGTTCTGTCCATTCACGCAAGCCTCCAGCATCCGAGGTGCAACATCAACCACTTCAAATGCAACACATGGCGCGCACAGCGACTGTGGCTCAGTGATGAGCAGGGTCGTCCTTCAATTAAAGGATCGGTGGTTTGATCCCCGGTTCCGCTAGTCCATGTGTCCTTGTGTCCTTGGGCAAGACACTTAACCCCGATTTTCCGCCACAGGCTGTTCCTACGGATGAGTATGAATGGTTAGCTAGTCGTGATGGGAAGGTGGCACCTTGAATGGGGGTGAATAATGTCATGTAGTGTTAAAGAGCTGTGAGTGGTTGGAAGACTAGAAAAGAGATGTACAAGTACAGACCATTTACCATTTACACAGGTAGGCTGCAGGCGATGTCTCCAATGTTTCCAATGTCAACCCGTATCTTGTGCTCTCATTGGCTGTAGCTCCCTGACAGGCTCCCCGCCCGTTCAAAATATGAAATATGCTAGATATCTGGAATGTGTCTAAGAGGCATCAGCGAGCCTCTCAGCTTGTGTCTTTGTACCGTTCACACATGACACTCAAGTACTTGGCCAGCGCAGATTTGTCTCTGATCTGGAAATTTTAGGGAGCTCCAAAAACTGTCTGGGAGCGGAAAGTTGTGTTGTGTGAAAGAGACAAAAGAACCCACTTGGAGACAAGATTCTCTGGTCTGATGAAACCAAGACTTAACCGTTTGTCCTGAATTCTATGGGTCAGGTCTAGAGGAAACTATCTGTCCAATACCATCCAGTGAAGCCTGGTGGTGGCAGCGTCATGCTGTGGGGGGATGGGCAACAGGATTGCGTGAAAGCTCAACAGAGCAATAACGTATAGAGATCCTTAATAAAAACCTGGTCCAGAGAGCTCAGGTCTTGGTCTTTAGACTTGGCCGAAGGTTCACCTTCCTGCAGGACAAGGACCCAAAGCACAGCCCAGACTTCTCAGGAGTGGCTTGGGGACAACTGAATGTCCTTGAGTGGCCCAGACTTGAACTCAACCGATGTAAAATCTTGTTTCCACTTTGTTGCTGTGTAGATTGATGAGGGCTTTTAGCACAAGGCTGCAGCATAACAGAATGTGAAAGAAGTGAATACCCTGTACAAGTGTTTCCTTCCCTGTCCTCCATAGAAGCTAAAGCCTGAGCCAGAAGCTGAAGGGAAAGAGAAGTTTCCAGAAAGCCGAGCAGAAAAACAAGAGAGGCTTTGTCCAGAGCCGCTGCCAGCATCTACCCTGAGCCCCCCGACCTCCAAAACCCTGGTGACCAACACCTCAGACCTCAATGACTCACGAGAAATCAACTTTGAGTACCTCAAACACGTCGTACTCAAATTTATGTCGTCCAGAGAGGCTGAGGTAAGTCCTCAGAGCCCATTTTTGAAGTGCCTTCAATTCAACACCTGAGTAGGCTGAAATGAATAAATAAACATTTTGTGTGCAGCTCTGTAGGGCTGCCTGGTATTTATTGACTAAATGACTGACCCTGGTTCGGTTACAAACCCAGTCTGAATCTGTGTGTGTTGCTCTGTCAGGCATTCCAGCTGATACGAGCTGTATCTGTGCTGCTAAACTTCACGCGGGAAGAAGAGGACATGTTGAAACAAACTCTAGAGTACAAGGTTGGTATTCAGTATGCAGCTTCAAGCACTTCATTCCATTTCAAAAAGCTAAATACTTGCCTGCAAATATTTGCCATCAAAACTATTCATAACAGCAGGGATGCAAATTTGTGACTGGTGCAACACACTGTTTCAATAAACGGTTCCAATAGATTGGTGCAGGCAGAGGACCAGCTAGCAGGATCCTATTGACCCAGAGCAGCGTCTGGCAGTCTGTCTGAGCTAAACTGTTAGCAGGAAGCTGCTGGAAGATATTTCATTGCATTTCCTTTTAGTGAAAATCCCTCAGTGTATATGTCGGGCTTCTATTCTATTCTGAAAGGTAAGAGTGGATCTGGTCTGCTTTTGTCAACATTGAAAGGAGTGACACATTTGCGTTTTGGTTTGGACCACTGAGCCTCCCTGCTGTTCACTATGATGTACGTAGTGAATATGTCTGTTTCTCACAATGTGATTGGTTGATGCTTTTATTCATCGTGCAAAAGCTCAGCCTCATTCCGAAAAATAAATTATGGCCATCTATCGCCACGTAATATTTCAATTCTGTGTGAAAGTGTTGATGACAAACTTCATCAGGTACTTCGCCTAGAGCTGATGAGCAATGGAGGAATTGGACTGTAGTGTTCTGCCCTGTGGAGGACTGTAGTGTTCTGCCCTTAGGGGGGAGGTGGTGCTCTCTCTGCCCTGTGGGAGGACTGTAGTGTTCTGCTCTGTGGGGGGGGGACTGGTGGAGGGGGCTGTGAGTGGGGGGGGACTGTAGTGTTCTGCCCTGTGGGGGGGGGGTGGACTGTAGTGTTCTGCCCTGTGGGGGGGAGGACTGTAGTGTTCTGCCCTGTGGGGACAGAAGGCTGCACAGATGAAGACTTTAAATGACATTATTTCTTTGTCCGAGGTTAAGGCAGACGTTTGGCCATATGTTATAGAGGGTAAACTGACACATCATTCACACTGGAATTTTAAGAGTCCAATTTTTCTTCCCTGACCTATGTCAAAAATATAACGTTTTCAATTCTGTGAAAACAGCAAAAAGTGAAAATGAGACCCAGCATCTGAAAGAAATAACGGCCTGACTCCACTGTTCTCTTAAGAGCTTGTTTCTACCCAGATTCTAAATACACAGTCATATTGTTTTTTGTTGGAACAAAAATCAATATGACTTGAAATGTCTTCACTGGACAAATGGTGCAGCATTAATTGCTGAAGGACCTTTTAGCTTGTTACCTGGTTAATCTTTATATTTAAATCTTAGAGGGCTTCTTAATGAAAATGACTGGTACAGCTGGTTTGGCTTCATTATTAGTGAGACTTTTGAGAACCTTCCAAAAGGATCTAAATTGGTCTACTTTTAGAGTTTGAAGCCTGTGGAAATCTTGGTGATAGCATTGACAGGAATGTGTGTGTCGACAATGTTCTGATGGCCAAGGAATGCAGTTAATGTAAGACTGCTTTACAAAGCTCCGAGCAGTCGAGGGAATCCCTTCGGTTGTCCAACAGTACAAATTCCAAAATGTTCTTTTTGTGATTAATGAGAAGTTGTGATTAATTTTGTTGAGTTTTAAATCATCAAACGTAAGTTGGGGGTGTAGGTTTTAACAAAACTTCCTTGGTTTTATTTCTCTTCAAAATGACACTTTCACCAAATTTCTTCACACTGTGGTTCCTCTTGTCTCTTCAAAGCGACTTCTGTCGTCCCATCATCCCAGGACGCGTTAACTGTCAAGTCTGTACGCTCCGAGATCGGATCTTGCTCTCATTGGGATCCGAACAACCGGACCACGTGCCGAGGTGGACTGGCTCACATTGAGTTCAGCTCTCAGTGAGGCGTGGACATAATCCAGATCACAATCCAGATTATCAAACGTAGGCCTCCGTCGTCTCCCCCCACACAGGAGTTCCTCTCCTGAGGAGAGCAAAGGGAAGAGAGGGGGAGAGAGACCTGCTGTCTGAGTCCTGTTACTGCAGAGGAAACACAACATTCCAGGATTCAGCTGCTTCAAAATAAATGCTTTTAATTAACACAATAGCTGGGGACGGCTACAGTGAAGAATTTGTAGGAAAATGTGTTTTATCAGCAAATTAGCAGAGCTTAGTTAGCAGCTATCCTGCAATAAAAACCAGTCAACTAATACTGTATGTAGGAAGAGTAAGCAGCAAAAATAATGTGGGACTTTTATTGTGAAGAATTTATAGGAAATGCAATGTATTTATCAATGTTTTACAGCCACTCCTTTGACCATGAACGATATTGGGTCACGTTTGGACACAAGTGAGTCGTATTGAAATCCCCACTAAAAAATGGTCTGCTACAGATTGTGTAGGCTCATACAGGTATTGCAGTATAATATATATATCTAGATATATTATATCTGTGTATATATACACAGAGTAAAAATATCAGATGACAATATGTTGGAAATTATATATAACATTTTTACGTTTACACAAACACATTTTTGATAAGGATCCCTTGGATTTGGTTAATAAAGAGCCATGGGCCATATTACAGTGTAATAATAAAGGTGTCCGTGCTCTCTGGAAGACAAAGTGCAGTATGTATTGGTGACCTATCGGCCAACATGCATACTGAAATCAGACATTCTGCACTCAACTGCTCATTTGAATGGGTCCAAGTGCTTGGCCATTGGACTCCTACTGTTATGAGTTGAGGCTCCCAGCAGATGTTTCTCCCCAGTCCTCCCTCTGTCCTCTGGATTGGCTGACCCTATCTAACCATGGTCCCAATCTAAACTATCTGTGGGGTAGCATAGAGCTTGGAAGTGCTGCTCTGGAGGCTCAGGTCAGGGTAGAACCGTCTGCTACTGGAGGAACCAAAATGGCTGCCACGGCTGAAGCTATCCTTTCACACCAATAGGAATGAGTTAGACGATGGTGGTCCGTTTGGAGAATACAACAATGTGATCAAATAAGTGACTGCAATGTAAATGATGACGGGAGGACATGCTCTACCTTTACCTGCCTTTGCTAATGTCAATGAAAGTACATTCCACATGTCTATTTATATAGAGAAATATGTACATACTGTATGCATTGAGGACTTTATAAATCAGTGGATGTAAATGGTTTGATGTGACCAGTTTGCAGTATTTATCATCTTCATCATAATCATAGACCAGAACCCGTATGTGTTTCTGCCTTTGCTTGTCACTATCATGCTTCCTCAGTGTGATGTCGGTCACTGGTGAAGCCCAGGGAATCTGCATGTTGACTGTTTAGCTGCACTGGTGAATCTTTTACAATTCTCTTCATTTCTCAAAGCCTCTGAATTTGTGTTCTTTCCAGTTACATGCATACAATATGAGACAGAAATGCTCAGCATCTTATCAGTCACAGAAACGAGAACTGTACTTTAGGTCTGATTTTTGTTTTTCTGCCATTTCAAGTTGTGTCTGCGGAATACATTCTGTGTATTAGGATGCAGGAGTACATCTTTAAATGCAGAACTGTCCTCTTGTGTTTCTAATGACGGGTAGCAGACGGGTGTAGTCACCCAGACTCTGCTGGGTAATATACTATCTCCATGAGAAGCGAAAGAAACCATGAATGCACTTTTTAACCTGATTCTGCTGTGTTAAACCCTGAAACACAACTGTACAATCACTACAGCTTTGCTGTCTTTTGCGTTTTATGATTAACAATATCTGCCACTACAAAGGTTTCTTTTTCCAACATTTATTAAAAATAAACTTGAAATGATAAAATCACTCATCCTGCCTCCAAATTCTGCATATTTGGTGTGAATGGTAAATGGTCTGTACTTGTACATCTCTTTTCTAGTCTCTTGACCACTCAAAGCTCTTTAACACTACATGACATCATTCACCCATTCACACACTGATGGGAGGAGCTAACATTCACACACTGATGGGAGGAGCTAACATTCACACACTGATGGGAGGAGCTACCATGTAAGGTGTTACCTGCCCATCAGGACAGGAGGAGTAGCTCCTCCCATCAGGGTATGAATGGATGTGAATGGGTGAATGATGATGACAAGTAGTGTTAAAGAGTTTTGAGTGGTCGGAAGAAAGCTCTATACAAGAACAGTCCATTTACCATTCACACACCGCAGTCACAGCCGACAGGAGGAATGTTTCCAGCTGACATTGGGTGAGAGACCCTGCTGCAGTCAGCCACACATGGACTGTCTGCGTTCCAATAGACATTCAAACATACTATTTAGTATGCCAGAACAAATTTTTGTATGTCCCAATACATAGTCGGTAAAATGCAGAATGCCAAAAATACCAGGATGTCCTACTGCTTTGCATTTTACAGAATGCAAGCCAGCATGCTTTTCTGGCTATTCTGACCCACAATCGTTTGCGCAGCAGATATGAGCAAGAGGGTCGAAAGGTCAAGGTGCCATGTTATGAGGAAGTAGTACGTTCCAATAGAATTCATACTGCATGCAACAGTACGTACTTCGTAAAGTCAGCTGTAGTTTTGAGCGCAGTGAGAGAACTCCACAGACCTCCTCCAGACTCCACACGGAAAGGCCGGTTCCAACTCAAAACCTGCTTGCTGAGAGGCGATGGCGCTAACCAATACATCACCATACAAATACTAAATAGAAATATCTCATTTGATTTATTGTAGTACCACATTTATTTGCAGTTTCAGCAATACATTTTTTGGTAGTATGGTATTGAAATGTTTAATTCTTTGTGCTCGTTGCTGTATAATAGCCTATTCTCTCTGTTTGTTTTTTCAGTTTGAGTGAAAACATTTGATTGCAAAATGGAGAGAATATACAACGTACATTTTCCCATATTGTGATGACCCCTTCACCTTTTTTCACATTCTATTATCCTGCAGCTTACTGCTAAAATCATTTAAAACCCTTATTACCGTATAATTATAATGAAAAGCAGTATTTTAGATTTTTGCAAATGTATAAAAAATAATGACCTTTTCAGGCACCTTTTCTATGAGGAAATGGGAAGCACAGGTGTTTCCCATTTCTCTCGATCATCTTTCAGATGTTTCTTTTTCTTGATTGGAGTGCACAAACAGTTTGTAAACATATGCACATGTTGCTGAGTCCAAAAAGTAGATTGTATCAGTTTGCAACACTAGCATGCTGCCTTTCTTGAATTCATGTAGCATGAGTAACACATTTGGGTCATCGGTCAGCTCCTCTTCAGGTGCAGAGGCATCAAGTGAATTCAGCTGTGTGCCCTGAGGGTGAGACCACAACCACAGACTGAATGCAGGAAGACGCCATCAAATATACAGTACATATAGTACCATGGAAAGCAATATCACAACAGCAATATTAAAAGTCAAGAGTTATAAACATTTACACAAAATCACTGGAAAAGTAATACAATTATGAAATATATCAGAATGATGTAATCAAAGGACACATAACTAAGAAAAGGGATATTTCTAATCTAAATATAAGGTCAAAATAAAAAGGGTCAGAGTGTTTTGCTTTACTCTGACTGAAGAGGCTATTGATGAGGGAACAGTTTCTGAATACAGAGCATATCTCGTTTCCTTCCAGTCACCATGAGGAAGAACGACAAATCCACAGCATTATAAAAGGCTGCTTGTTCTCATCTCTTTAGGCTGTTTCCGTCTGCTTTTCCTCGCTCCACCAATCAGCGGCGCTGTTTGTGTGACGTCAAAGTACAACACAAAGCAACGAAGAAGAAAGTCTCCGGAAGCTATATAGTGTGAGCACGCGGTGCGTCCAGCCTTTCCAACAGGGGCGCGAGAGAGACAAGGTGAGGAGCACGAGACTCGTCCGTTAACTCTGACTTCAAGACGTTTAGCGGAACGAAGCCGCCCTTTGAAGAATGTGGAGGTCCACGTGCGGACTAACAAGTAGAACACGAGTCCTGGGCCTCGTGTTCAGCGTTCGGGATTTAACACGTCATTCCCGTGTAGCTGTGTGAAGAGTAATTAACAGTGAACTAGAATGTGCTCTACTTAAATAGTGTCTTACTTTGGTGATTTGTTCATTGCAGCCGTGTTGTCCGCAAATCCATCGCCAGAGTCCTGACTGTCATCAACCAGACCCAGAAGGAGAACCTGAGGAAGTTCTACAAGGTGAGAGCAACCAGCTACCATGGCTCGTAGTCACACACACCCTCAGTGAGCACACATGAACGCGTGTGTGGTTCTCTCGTCGAAGATGATACTTGTTGAGCTGATGATTTGCTGATGCATTCACAACTGCTTACCAAAAGACTGAGACTTGAGATGACCAGAGTGTTCCTCATTATCTACGACTGATGAGGACTGAAACATCCTGATTGAGATATTACTTTGACACGGCCATTTACTGGGGCTGCTTCTGTAAGAAATGACCACAGAAAGAAGCAATTCATGACTTCTGATGCTCCTTCAGATGATCATCAACATCAAGCACAGCTGTCATGGAGCTGTGCTTGGATTTGTCATTTAATACATTCTTTTCAAAAGAGTTTGTAACTCTTCCCTTGATACATGAGTAGATGAAGATGATGGATAACAAAATGTCAAAGCTGGATCTAGTGAATGTCCCTACAGGTCTGTTATGTCATGCAGATTGGCTGTTTATTTGCTAAATGACAACGGAGGAGCACATGGCTAAACGCCTGTAATGTGACTAGCTGCCGTGACCCTGTCCAGGGGAAGCTCTTGCACTGTAAATGTAGTGAACATGCAAATTCTTAAAAAAAAAGAAGCTCCTCAACCTCAAGGTTCTTTTTGAATGTCTGAAATATCATATTATACTGAAGAATATGGCTTCAACCTCTAGATCTTGTCAACTGTTGCAAATTAACTTTATCCTGTCCTTCCCTTCTGTCACTTTTCCTTCTGACAATGTATATTATTTTGTTTCAGGGTAAGAAGTACAAGCCCCTGGATCTGAGACCCAAGAAGACCAGAGCTCTGCGCCGCCGGCTCAACAAGCATGAGGAGAGTCTGCGGACCAAGAAACAGCAGAGGAAAGACCTCCTCTACTCGATCCGCAAATTTGCAGTCAAAGCTTAGAGGCTTTTTCTATTGACGAAATAAAATCTGTGAAAAAGACAAAAATGGTCTGGGTATTTTTCTCTCACAAATGTAATCGTGTATACTTCGGTCCCACTTGAACCAGTCATTTAATAGCTACAAAGAAAATAATAATGAATGCATGAAGGTTTCTCCAGATCAACCGGTTTGACTTGAGAGAAGCCCTTTTGGTCCAAAACAAATCATTAAAATCTGTAGAATAAATGTTCACTGGGGATGTCTCTGCTCGGGCCTTTGGGCTCTCTACCTGTCACTTGATCTAGTCTAGATGTACAGTTCATGTTCTTAACCAGGGAGTCTGAGAAATGTAGAAGTATGTGGGTCCACTTTCTCTTGGTGTCATGAATCAATGAGCCTTGAGGTAGGATTTGTCTGATGGGTGGTAACGCCGCCAGTGAGATTGTACTACACGTAGCAGTCATTGAACTGTCCCCATAAAGAGGACTATTGAGAAAAAAAGCCAAGAACATCTGTTGTACAGCTAACGTAATCTATGCTGAAGAACCCCTGCTTATAAAGGAAACACTTGTACAGACCGTCTCAGAACAACACAGGTGATGTACAACCTCTGGAGACATTTTGTCAAGCGAAACCTGAGGCCACTGTTATGGCCTATATAGTGTGCCGAGGGGTACACAAGAAGTAACAAAAGGTAGAAGAAAACCTTGGTAGAAGTTGAACAAAATGAAGCGATAAGGCAGTTGGTACAATAAGTAGCTTGTTGATTATCAAAGATAAACCAACTAAAAAGAAGCAAGGACATCGGGGTCCCTAAGGCCAAAATAAACGAAATTCCCACACCAAATAGAATATAAGTTCAACTGACCTACCAAAGCAAAAAGAAACAATACTGAGCTCCCTAACTATTGAGAAAACAAATGACAACCTAAATAGGAGAGAACCCCCGACACAGCTTCCCCAAAATTACGACAAATGGTGGCCTGCACTCAGGCACCATGACACCATATTACTTTATTAAATACATAAACAACCAGGTTCAAAGTATTACTTTATTAACAACATAAACAACCAGGTTACTACTTTTGTAATACTTTGAACCAGGTTGTTTATGTTATCAATAAAGTAATACTTTGAACCTGGTTGTTTATGTTGTTCATAAAGTAATACTATGAACCAGGTTGTTTATGTTGTTAATACAGTAATACTATGAACCAGGTTGTTTATGTTAATACAGTAATACTATGAACCAGGTTGTTTATGTTGTTAATACAGTAATACTATGAACCAGGTTGTTTATGTTAATACAGTAATACTATAAACCAGGTTGTTTATGTTGTTCATAAAGTAATACTATGAACCAGGTTGTTTATGTTGTTAATAAAGTGATACTATGAACCAGGTTGTTTATGTTGTTAATAAAGTAATACTATGAACCAGTTTGTTTATGTTGTTAATAAAGTAATACTATGAACCAGGTTGTTTATGTTGTTAATAAAGTAATACTATGAACCAGGTTGTTTATGTGGTTCATAAAGTAATACTATGAACCAGTTTGTTTATGTTGTTAATAAAGTAATACTGTGAACCTGGTTGTTTATGTTGTTAATAAAGTAATACTGTGAACCAGGTTGTTAATGTTGTTAATAAAGTAATACTATGAACCAGGTTGTTTATGTTGTTCATAAAGTAATACTATGAACCAGGTTGTTTATATTGTTCATAAAGTAATACTATGAACCAGGTTGTTTGTGTTGTTCATAAAGTAATACTATGAACCAGGTTGTTTATGTTGTTAATAAAGTAATACTTTGAACCTGGTTGTTTATGTTGTTAATAAAGTAATACTATGAACCGGGTTGTTTATGTGGTTCATAAAGTAATACTATGAGCCAGGTTGTTTATGTGGTTCATAAAGTAATACTATGAGCCAGGTTGTTTATGTGGTTCATAAAGTAATACTATGAACCGGGTTGTTTATGTTGTTAATAAAGTAATACTATGAACCAGGTTGTTTATATTGTTCATAAAGTAATACTATGAACCAGTTTGTTTATGTTGTTCATTAAGTAATACTGTGAACCTGGTTGTTTATGTTGTTAATAAAGTAATACTATGAACCAGGTTGTTTATGTTGTTAATAAAGTAATACTATGAACCAGGTTGTTTATGTTGTTCATAAAGTAATACTATGAACCAGGTTGTTTATGTTGTTAATACAGTAATACTATGAACCGGGTTGTTTATGTTGTTTATAAAGTAATACTATGAACCAGGTTGTTTATGTTGTTCATAAAGTAATACTATGAACCAGGTTGTTTGTGTTGTTCATAAAGTAATACTATGAACCGGGTTGTTAATGTTGTTCATAAAGTAATACTATGAACCTGGTAGTTTATGTTGTTAATAAAGTAATACTATGAACCAGGTTGTTTATGTTGTTAATACAGTAATACTATGAACCAGGTTGTTTATGTTAATACAGTAATACTATGAACCAGGTTGTTTATGTTGTTAATACAGTAATACTATGAACCAGGTTATTTATGTTGTTAATACAGTAATACTATGAACCAGGTTGTTTATGTTGTTAATACAGTAATACTATGAACCAGGTTGTTTATGTTGTTAATAAAGTAATACTATGAACCAGGTTGTTTATGTTGTTAATAAAGTAATACTATGAACCAGGTTGTTTATGTTGTTAATAAAGTAATACTATGAACCAGGTTGTTTATGTTGTTAATAAAGTAATACTATGAACCAGTTTGTTTATGTTGTTAATAAAGTAATACTGTGAACCAGGTTGTTAATGTTGTTAATAAAGTAATACTATGAACCAGGTTGTTTATGTTGTTCATAAAGTAATACTGTGAACCAGGTTGTTTATGTTGTTCATAAAGTAATACTATGAACCAGGTTGTTTATGTTGTTCATAAAGTAATACTATGAACCAGGTTGTTTATGTTGTTCATAAAGTAATACTATGAACCAGGTTGTTGATGTTGTTAATAAAGTAATACTTTGAACCTGGTTGTTTATGTTGTTAATAAAGTAATACTATGAACCGGGTTGTTTATGTGGTTCATAAAGTAATACTATGAGCCAGGTTGTTTATGTGGTTCATAAAGTAATACTATGAACCAGGTTGTTTATGTTGTTAATAAAGTAATACTATGAACCGGGTTGTTTATGTTGTTAATAAAGTAATACTATGAACCAGGTTGTTTATATTGTTCATAAAGTACTATGAACCAGTTTGTTTATGTTGTTCATTAAGTAATACTATGAACCTGGTTGTTTATGTTGTTAATAAAGTAATACTATGAACCAGGTTGTTAATGTTGTTCATAAAGTAATACTATGAACCTGGTAGTTTATGTTGTTAATAAAGTAATACTATGAACCAGGTTGTTTATGTTGTTAATACAGTAATACTATGAACCAGGTTGTTTATGTTAATACAGTAATACTATGAACCAGGTTGTTTATGTTAATACAGTAATACTATGAACCAGGTTGTTTATGTTGTTAATAAAGTAATACTATGAACCAGGTTGTTTATGTTGTTAATAAAGTAATACTATGAACCAGGTTGTTTATGTTGTTAATAAAGTAATACTATGAACCAGGTTGTTTATGTTGTTAATAAAGTAATACTATGAACCAGGTTGTTTATGTTGTTAATAAAGTAATACTATGAACCAGGTTGTTTATGTTGTTCATAAAGTAATACTATGAACCAGGTTGTTTATGTTGTTAATAAAGTAATACTATGAACCAGGTTGTTTATGTTGTTAATAAAGTAATACTATGAACCAGGTTGTTTATATTGTTCATAAAGTAATACTATGAACCAGTTTGTTTATGTTGTTCATTAAGTAATACTGTGAACCTGGTTGTTTATGTTGTTAATAAAGTAATACTATGAACCAGGTTGTTAATGTTGTTCATAAAGTAATACTATGAACCTGGTAGTTTATGTTGTTAATAAAGTAATACTATGAACCAGGTTGTTTATGTTGTTAATACAGTAATACTATGAACCAGGTTGTTTATGTTAATACAGTAATACTATGAACCAGGTTGTTTATGTTGTTAATACAGTAATACTATGAACCAGGTTATTTATGTTGTTAATACAGTAATACTATGAACCAGGTTGTTTATGTTGTTAATACAGTAATACTATGAACCAGGTTGTTTATGTTGTTAATAAAGTAATACTATGAACCAGGTTGTTT
Source organism: Ophiodon elongatus (assembly GCA_016806645.1). Lineage (NCBI taxonomy): Eukaryota > Metazoa > Chordata > Actinopteri > Perciformes > Hexagrammidae > Ophiodon > Ophiodon elongatus. The sequence continues at coordinate 16,499 of JACSYO010001651.1, read as the reverse complement.
ATGTTGTTAATAAAGTAATACTATGAACCAGGTTGTTTATTTTGTTAATAAAGTAATACTATGAACCAGGTTGTTTATGTTGTTCATAAAGTAATACTATGAACCAGTTTGTTTATGTTGTTCATAAAGTAATACTGTGAACCTGGTTGTTTATATTGTTAATACAGTAATACTATGAACCAGGTTGTTTATGTTGTTAATACAGTAATACTATGAACCAGGTTGTTTATGTTGTTAATAAAGTAATACTATGAACCAGGTTGTTTATGTTGTTAATAAAGTAATACTATGAACCAGGTTGTTTATGTTGTTAATAAGTAATACTATGAACCAGTTTGTTTATGTTGTTAATAAAGTAATACTGTGAACCTGGTTGTTTATGTTGTTAATAAAGTAATACTATGAACCAGGTTGTTTATGTTGTTAATAAAGTAATACTATGAACCAGGTTGTTTATGTTGTTAATAAAGTAATACTATGAACCAGGTTGTTTATGTTGTTAATAAAGTAATACTATGAACCAGGTTGTTTATGTTGTTCATAAAGTAATACTGTGAACCAGGTTGTTTATGTTGTTCATAAAGTAATACTATGAACCAGGTTGTTTATGTTGTTCATAAAGTAATACTATGAACCAGGTTGTTTATGTTGTTCATAAAGTAATACTATGAACCAGGTTGTTTATGTTGTTAATAAAGTAATACTATGAACCAGGTTGTTTATGTTGTTCATAAAGTAATACTATGAACCAGGTTGTTTATGTTGTTCATTAAGTAATACTGTGAACCTGGTTGTTTATGTTGTTAATAAAGTAATACTATGAACCAGGTTGTTTATGTTGTTAATAAAGTAATACTATGAACCAGGTTGTTTATGTTGTTCATAAAGTAATACTATGAACCAGGTTGTTTATGTTGTTAATACAGTAATACTATGAACCGGGTTGTTTATGTTGTTATAAAGTAATACTATGAACCAGGTTGTTTATGTTGTTATAAAGTAATACTATGAACCAGGTTGTTTGTGTTGTTCATAAGTAATACTTGAACCGGTTGTTATGTTGTTATAAAGTAATACTATGAACCTGGTAGTTTATGTTGTTAATACAGTAATACTATGAACCAGGTTGTTTATGTTGTTAATACAGTAATACTATGAACCAGGTTGTTTATGTTAATACAGTAATACTATGAACCAGGTTGTTTATGTTGTTAATACAGTAATACTATGAACCAGGTTGTTTATGTGGTTCATAAAGTAATACTATGAGCCAGGTTGTTTATGTGGTTAATAAAGTAATACTTTGAACCAGGTTGTTTATGTTGTTAATAAAGTAATACTATGAACCGGGTTGTTTATGTGGTTCATAAAGTAATACTATGAGCCAGGTTGTTTATGTGGTTCATAAAGTAATACTATGAACCAGGTTGTTTATGTTGTTAATAAAGTAATACTATGAACCGGGTTGTTTATGTTGTTAATAAAGTAATACTATGAACCAGGTTGTTTATATTGTTCATAAAGTAATACTATGAACCAGTTTGTTTATGTTGTTCATTAAGTAATACTGTGAACCTGGTTGTTTATGTTGTTAATAAAGTAATACTATGAACCAGGTTGTTAATGTTGTTCATAAAGTAATACTATGAACCTGGTAGTTTATGTTGTTAATAAAGTAATACTATGAACCAGGTTGTTTATGTTGTTAATACAGTAATACTATGAACCAGGTTGTTTATGTTAATACAGTAATACTATGAACCAGGTTGTTTATGTTGTTAATACAGTAATACTATGAACCAGGTTATTTATGTTGTTAATACAGTAATACTATGAACCAGGTTGTTTATGTTGTTAATACAGTAATACTATGAACCAGGTTGTTTATGTTGTTAATAAAGTAATACTATGAACCAGGTTGTTTATGTTGTTAATAAAGTAATACTATGAACCAGGTTGTTTATGTTGTTAATAAAGTAATACTATGAACCAGGTTGTTTATGTTGTTCATAAAGTAATACTATGAACCAGTTTGTTTATGTTGTTCATAAAGTAATACTATGAACCAGGTTGTTTATGTTGTTAATAAAGTAATACTATGAACCAGGTTGTTTATGTTGTTAATACAGTAATACTATGAACCAGGTTGTTTATGTTGTTAATAAAGTAATACTATGAACCAGGTTGTTTATGTTGTTAATAAAGTAATACTATGAACCTGGTTGTTTATGTTGTTCATAAAGTAATACTGTGAACCAGGTTGTTAATGTTGTTAATAAAGTAATACTATGAACCAGGTTGTTTATGTTGTTCATAAAGTAATACTGTGAACCAGGTTGTTTATGTTGTTCATAAAGTAATACTATGAACCAGGTTGTTTATGTTGTTCATAAAGTAATACTATGAGCCAGGTTGTTTATGTGGTTCATAAAGTAATACTATGAACCAGGTTGTTTATGTTGTTAATAAAGTAATACTATGAACCAGGTTGTTTATATTGTTAATACAGTAATACTATGAACCAGGTTGTTTATGTTAATAAAGTAATACTTTGAACCAGGTTGTTTATGTTGTTAATAAAGTAATACTATGAACCAGGTTGTTTATGTTGTTCACCAAGTAATACTATGAACCTGGTTGTTTATGTTGTTAATAAAGTAATACTTTGAACCTGGTTGTTTATGTCGTTATGACAACACTGTAAGGACACGGACGAAGTATCTAAGATGAGCTTCTTTGTAGTCCATCTTTGGAACATTGTAGTTTTACGTCATTAAAATGCGCCTACCGTCGCATCATAACTACGTACTTTGTAGTTCTCTAAACACCGAGGTTGTCTTTTCCTAACTCCTCATTTATTCTCTTTCCCATCTTTCCTTGACCCCGATTACTCTATTTTTATATTTTGACCATATATTTAAATTAGAATTCCCTTTTGCTTGATGACATACCCTTTGATTATACCATTCTGATATATTTCATAAATGGATTACTTATCCAATGATTTCGTGTACATCTTTATAATTCTTGACTTTTAATATTGCTGTTGTGATCTGATACACCATGTTTTCAGCGTTTCCACGCTTCACCACTGAGTGGCGCTGACGTTAAAGTACAACACAAAGCAACGAAGAAGAAAGTCTCCGGAAGCTACTTTATGTGAGCACGCGGTGCGTCCGGCCTTTCCAACAGGGCAGCGAGAGGGAACATGGTGAGGAGCTCGAGACTCGTCCACTAACTCTGATTTTGAGACGTTTAGCGGAACGATACCCAGTTAAATGTTTGTTATATAGTTACATAAGCTTCTCGGGTATATTTTCGTGCACGTGTTGTTCAGTAGGCTGCGACCGGAATGTAATAAAATGTTATTTTATGGAGAGCTGGTTCCGATGGACGGGGCTAAGCTGAGTTGCTAGCCGTAAGCTAACTGGAACGCGTCGGGTTATTGATGGCCTGCTAGTTAGATTTGCTGTACAATTTTGACGGTTAACGTAAAGTCAATATATCTTTACAAAAACTGGTAGCAGTTGACTTGAATTAGTATCCCAATGTTTAGGCAAACCGGACGAATAATATTGTGAATAGATGTTTATCGGTCTGCTAACCACAACGAGCTGCGTTAGCTTGGCTGACTCGTGTCGGGAAGAGGAGAGCCTGTTGGTGCTTTCACTTATTCCTTATTCTTCTGTCATGGTTCAGGCCAAGATCAAGGCTAGAGATCTGCGGGGCAAGAAGAAGGAGGAGCTGCTCAAGCAGCTGGATGACCTGAAAAACGAGCTGTCCCAGCTCCGTGTGGCCAAGGTTACCGGTGGAGCCGCTTCCAAGCTCTCCAAAATGTAAGTTCACCCACTGGGTGGAAATAATGCAACAGGAGCCGGGCACACTTTACCTTTCCAGGTTGGCCCAGATTTGCAATGACTGTTCATATGGTCGTGCTACATCCGGGTACAGTCTGACGGTGTAAGAGTCAAGATGCTAGAGCATCATTGATTTAACTGTTTCTGCTCGTGATATGACCAGTGATCAAAAAGGGTTAAAAGTAAGACTAATACATGTTATTGTTAAATGAATGTATTTCGAACTGTAAAAGGTTACCACTTTAACACGATCAATAAAGTATTGTAGTTTATGGGTTTGGATTGTTACCTCTTTCTCCACAGAATAAAGCAGTCATTTGAGGCAGTGGGGAGTTGCATGTGTGCAGGCTAACCACCTATCCTTTATTCTGATTTAACACGTCATTCCCGTGTAGCTGTGTGAAGAGTAATTAACAGTGAACTAGAATGTGCTCTACTTAAATAGTGTCTTACTTTGGTGATTTGTTCATTGCAGCCGTGTTGTCCGCAAATCCATCGCCAGAGTCCTGACTGTCATCAACCAGACCCAGAAGGAGAACCTGAGGAAGTTCTACAAGGTGAGAGCAACCAGCTACCATGGCTCGTAGTCACACACACCCTCAGTGAGCACACATGAACGCGTGTGTGGTTCTCTCGTCGAAGATGATACTTGTTGAGCTGATGATTTGCTGATGCATTCACAACTGCTTACCAAAAGACTGAGACTTGAGATGACCAGAGTGTTCCTCATTATCTACGACTGATGAGGACTGAAACATCCTGATTGAGATATTACTTTGACACGGCCATTTACTGGGGCTGCTTCTGTAAGAAATGACCACAGAAAGAAGCAATTCATGACTTCTGATGCTCCTTCAGATGATCATCAACATCAAGCACAGCTGTCATGGAGCTGTGCTTGGATTTGTCATTTAATACATTCTTTTCAAAAGAGTTTGTAACTCTTCCCTTGATACATGAGTAGATGAAGATGATGGATAACAAAATGTCAAAGCTGGATCTAGTGAATGTCCCTACAGGTCTGTTATGTCATGCAGATTGGCTGTTTATTTGCTAAATGACAACGGAGGAGCACATGGCTAAACGCCTGTAATGTGACTAGCTGCCGTGACCCTGTCCAGGGGAAGCTCTTGCACTGTAAATGTAGTGAACATGCAAATTCTTAAAAAAAAAGAAGCTCCTCAACCTCAAGGTTCTTTTTGAATGTCTGAAATATCATATTATACTGAAGAATATGGCTTCAACCTCTAGATCTTGTCAACTGTTGCAAATTAACTTTATCCTGTCCTTCCCTTCTGTCACTTTTCCTTCTGACAATGTATATTATTTTGTTTCAGGGTAAGAAGTACAAGCCCCTGGATCTGAGACCCAAGAAGACCAGAGCTCTGCGCCGCCGGCTCAACAAGCATGAGGAGAGTCTGCGGACCAAGAAACAGCAGAGGAAAGACCTCCTCTACTCGATCCGCAAATTTGCAGTCAAAGCTTAGAGGCTTTTTCTATTGACGAAATAAAATCTGTGAAAAAGACAAAAATGGTCTGGGTATTTTTCTCTCACAAATGTAATCGTGTATACTTCGGTCCCACTTGAACCAGTCATTTAATAGCTACAAAGAAAATAATAATGAATGCATGAAGGTTTCTCCAGATCAACCGGTTTGACTTGAGAAAAGCCCTTTTGGTCCAAAACAAATCATTAAAATCTTAAATACTGTTGGTCAGAAGTGCCACATTAGATGTTATTGCAGCATGTTGCAGTGACACAATGAATGCATATAACAAAATACTTGATCACTTGTCCTGCTCTATAGTCTCTTTCATATGAAAGGGGGCGCTGCAGCGCTTGATATTAATGATCAACCTTCATAAGCAAATCCTAAGATCCAGTAAAAGTATACAATACGGTTGTATGGTTATTGCATGTTTAATAATAGCAATATCTTCCTTTTGCCCTGAGTAATGTTAGTTCATATACATTTTTAGGGGCAAAACACAGTTATTTACTTTTTCATTGTGTTCTTTTCATATTGCATTGATCATATGCCAACAAATCCATGATACATTCCTGACACATAGCTTTGCAGTGTTCTCCGCAGACCAGCTGGCATGCAGCAGATTAAAGAACATTCTTTACAACCAGAAGAGACATGACTTGAGACTTGACCTCAAGCTCAATTCATTTAAATTTATTTTGTATAGCCAAAAAATTACAAATTAGCCTCAGAGGGCTCTACAATCTGTACACATACGACATCCTCTGTCCCAGGACCTCATCGGTTCAGGAAAAACTCCCCAAAAAACCTTTAAGGGAGAAAAAGGGAAGAAACCTTCAGGAGAGACACAGAGGAGGATCCTCTATCAGGATGGACAGAAGTACAATAGAAGTACAATAGATGTCATGTGTACAGAATGAACAGCAGAACAGTTACAACACATTCAATGAATATGACAAATGATTCATGTAATGAGAGTAGTAGCATGATGAAAAGGTTACATCTACCAATAATAACAGCAACAGTGGATATAGTAGAATAATAATAACAATGGAACCAGTAATGGTATTGGCAATACTAATAGCAATGCAACTAACTGATAATAGCAGTAGGTGTCGGGCAGGACCAGGGTCCAGATAAAACCATGATCCACGTAAACCTGTGAGGAGAGAAAGCACCAAGACTCCGGGGAAGAAGTAGAGTTATTAATGTGCATTGGGTGCGTCCCAAGTCTCTTAACTGCATCCCCGTTTCCCTCACTTGCGTCTTAGTCCCACCCACCAGAGATACATGGAGAGACCATGCAGGGACAGAGGAAACGAGGAAATATGTTTTAAGAGAAATGAGACGTCCTTTCCTCGAAAGCGTCATGTGAAGCGACGTCTGTTTCTGATGACGGAGGCCGACTGCCGCTGATCACAGCTGGATCAGCTGTTAGTCGCTTTAACAGCTGGAGAGACTTTAGAGGAGTTGGTGTCTGAACACATGATCAGTCTCACGGACAGTTTTTAGCTCACATTCCAATAACAAGCCACTTAAAATATTAATAAAAATGATCGTATGATGTTTTCAGTTAATTTAATGCTGTTAAACTACTACGTATACTAATAAAGATAGTTATCACTAACAGAGTGGAGATGTTTTCTCTCTGTAGTCTGTTACCTGTAACGGCATTGAGTATTTATACACAGTGTGTGGTATTTATACTGTGTTCTGTATGCTGCACGGCCGATTTCTACCAGCGAAATGCTTTTGTTTTATTTATGAATTATTTGCGTCTGTATGTTTTGCGATTATGGTTTCTCTTGAACACTGGAATTAATTTATTAGGCTCAATGTTATTATTATTATGTTATTATTTATTAGGCTCAATGTTTCAGGTTAAACTTAAATGATATAACTCATAAAACCCAACATTCAAATATATAGAGAGTTTAATCTGTGATCGTCTTCACTCTGGTATGAAACTCCAGCGATCAGTCCGACCAATCAGATAACTGATGTGTGAGGGGGCGTGTCCAACGTTAAAACACTTCCTGGAAGCCTGTTCTCTCGCTTCCTCGCTCATGGCTCTTCCGAGATGCCTCCTCGATCCTCGCTCCTCAGACAGAAATAAGAGCTTTGGGACGGCCTTCAATATGGCGGCGCAGAACAACTTCCGGTTCAGGCGAGGAGCGAGGAGCGAGGAAACGACAATTAAGAGACTTGGGATGTACCCATTGATGGGACATGAATTCATACAGAAGGAGATGACGAAGAGGAGAGAGGAGCTCAGTGTATCCTAAGCTGTCCCCCAGCAGTCTAGGCCGATAGCAGCATATGTAGGGGCTGGACCAGAGCAAACCTGAGCCAGCCCTAACTATAATCCTGAGCCAGCCCTAACTATAAACCTGAGCCAGCCCTAACTATAAACCTGAACCAGCCCTAACTATAAACCTGAGCCAGCCCTAACTATAAACTTGAACCAGCCCTAACTATAAGCACTATCAAAGCAGAAAGTCTTAAGTCTACTCTTAAATGTGGTGACTGTGTCTGCCCCCCGGACTGAAAGTGGAAGCTGGTTCCACAGAAGAGGAGCTTGATAACCGAAGGCTCTGGCTCCCATCCTACTTTTTAAGACTCTGGGAACCACAAATAGCCCCGCATTTAGTGAGCGTAGCTCTCTATTGGGGTAATATGGTACTATGAGCTCTCTAGTAGGGTAATATGGTACTATAAACTCTCTAGTAGGGTAATATGGTACTATAAGCTCTCTAGTAGGGTAATATGGTACTATAAGCTCTCTAGTGGGGTAATATGGTATTATAAGCGCTCTAGTGGGATAATATGGTACTATGAGGTCTCTAGTGGGGTAATATGGTACTATAAGCTCTCTAGTGGGGTAATATGGTACTATGAACTCTCTAGTGGGGTAATATGGTACTATTTATTTTTATTTTTATTTTGCTGTTTATTTGACAGCTATAAACAGCATGAGTAATAGTGTATGGTACTATAAGCTCTCTAGTGGGGTAATATGGTACTATAAGCTCTCTAGTGGGGTAATATGGGACTATAAGCTCTCTAGTGGGGTAATATGGTACTATAAACTCTCTTGTGGGGTAATATGGGACTATAAGCTCTCTAGTGGGGTAAAATCTTCCTATAAGCTCTCTAGTGGGGTAATATGGGACTATGAACTCGATGATCAATGGTGTCGAACGCAGCACTAAGGTCTAACAAGACAAGAACAGAGAGGAAGGGAAGTTTAGAGATCGGTCTATAGTTAGCCAACACCTCTGGATCAAGAGTGGGCTTCTTGAGAAGAGGCTTAATCACAGCTACTTTAAAAGACTGTGGTACATGGCCTGTTAGTAAAGACAGATTAATAATATCTAGTAGAGGTGCTAACTAAAGGTAATACTTTGAAGGACTGTGGTACATGGCCTGTTAGTAAAGACAGATTGATAATATCCAGCAGAGAGGTACTAACTAAAGGTAATACCATTTCAATCAAGAGAGACCAGTTGAATAAAGAAAGGATAATTGTTTATGTTAACAGATGATATGAGATGATAAAGTCTCAGAGTCTTTGGCGCTTGAACTCTACAGGGAGATTTGTAATTGAGGGCCGTCAGCCCTGATCAGCAACAAGATAGATCCCCTGTGGAGTCCAGACCTGGTGGTGGTGGCTGAGGAGGCTGATAGAAGGATGAGTTGATGAAGCTGATGGATCTGAGAAGACTGGGCAGAGATGGGGAGGTGGAGGGGTGCGTAACAGCAACATGAATGAACTGAAGGTAGAGAGACAGTCATATTTAAAAGAGACAGCAGCAAGATGATAGGCTAACCATGTAATTGTTTCGTTGTGCTTATTGGATAGAGGAGACCAGCTGATCTCGACAGCTGGCGTCTGATTGAAGTCCGAATAATGACAGCAAGTAAATGAGTGAGCATGTGTGAGAAGTGATTGGCAGATATATGAAAAATAAATATGGGCTTGCAAGAGTATGGTCTTCTGACTGAACTTAAGCTAAAGCTACATGAAGGACTGTGGTACATGGTCTGTTAGTAAAGACAGACTGATAATATCTAGTAGAGAGGTACTAACTAAAGGTAATACTATGAAGGACTGTGGTACATGGCCTGTTAGTAAAGACAGATTGATAATATCTAGTAGAGAGGTACTAACTAAAGGTAATACTATGAAGGACTGTGGTACATGGCCTGTTAGTAAAGATAGATTGATAATATAGAGAGGTGCCAATCAAAGGTAAAACTTCTTTATGCAGCCTTGTCGGGACGGGGTCCAAGAGACAGGTAGAAGGTTTAGAAGTAGAAATTGTTGAAGACAATTTTTTAAAGTCGATGAGAGAGAAGCCGTCCAAACATATATCAGGATTTATAGTTGTTTCCAAGGATAGATCAGTACTGGTTGAGGGCAAGATATTATTAATCTTGTCTCTAATAGTTAGAATCTTATCATTGAAGAAGTTCATGAAGTCATTACTACCGAGGTCTATATGAATACACGGCTCAACAGAGCTGTGACTCTGTGTCAGCCTGGCTACAGAGCTGAAGAGAAACCTGGGGTTGTTCTTATTTGTCTCTATTATTGATGAGTAATAGGCTGCTCTGGCATTATGGAGGGCCTTTTAACATGTTTTAAGACTATCTCGCCAAACTAACCCAGATTCTTCTAAATTGGTGGAACGCCATATCCTTTCAAGGTTTCACGATGTTTGTTTTATTTTGCGGGTTTGAGGGTTATACCATGGAGCGAACCTCCTCTGTTTTATTATCTTCTTTTTTAGAGGAGCTATAGAGTCCATTGTCAGTCTCAGTGAGCCTGTAGCACTATCGACTAGATGATCAATCTGGGACGGACTAAAGTTAGTACAGGAGTCCTCCGTTATATTGAGACATGGTATTAAATTAAATACAGATGGAATCGCTTCTTTAAATTTAGTTACAGCTGTTAGAAAGACATCTGGTGTAGAAACTTTTGCCTAACGGTGTACACTCTGGTAGTATAAACTCTAAAGTTATTCGGTAATGGTCTGATAAAAGAGGGTTCTGTGGAAAAACTAGCATATTTCAAAAAAGCATATTTTAATGCCATAAGCTAGAAAAAGGTCGAGGGTGTGGTTAAAACAGTGAGTGGGTTTCTGTTCACTCTGACAGAAGCCGATTGAATCTAATAATGAGATAAACGCAGTACTAAGGCTATCATTATCGACATCCACATTAATATAAAATCACCTACAATTATAACTTTATCTGTTTTAAGGACTAAACTTGACAAAAACTCAATAGAAATTCAGAATACGGACCTGGGGCCCGGTAGCTCAGAGACATGAGACTTAACTTGGACTCTAGTTTAGAGACTTGACTTGGACTCTAGCCCAGAGACTTGACTTGGACTCTTGGTCAGAGACTTGAGACTTGACTTGGGCTCTAGTTTAGAGACTTGAAACTTGACTTGGACTTTAGCTCAGATACTTGACTTGGACTCTGGCTCTGAGACTTGACTTGGACTCTAGGTCAGAGACTTGAGACTTGACTTGGGCTCTAGTTTAGAGACTTGAAACTTGACTTGGACTCTAGCTCAGAGACTTGACTTGGACTCTGGCTCTGAGACTTGACTTGGACTCTGGCTCAGAAACTTGAGACTTGACTTGGGCTCTAGTTTAGAGACTTGAAACTTGTCTTGGACTTTAGCTCAGATACTTGACTTGGACTCTGGCTCTGAGACTTGACTTGGACTCTGGCTCAGAGACTTGAGACTTGACCTCTAGCTCAGATATTTGAGACTTGACTTGGACTCTAGCTCAGAGACTTGACACTTGACTTGGGCTCTAGTTTAAAGACTTGAAATTTGGCTTGGACTCTAGCTCAGAGACTTGAGACTTGACTTGGGCTCTAGTTTAGAGACTTGAAACTTGGCTTGGACTTTAGCTCAGATACTTGACTTGGACTCTGGCTCTGAGACTTGACTTGGACTCTGGCTCAGAGACTTGAGACTTGACTTGGGCTATAGTTTAGAGACTTGAAACTTGTCTTGGACTTTAGCTCAGACTTGGACTCTGGCTCTAGTTTAGAGACTTGAAACTTGGCTTGGACTTTAGCTCAGATACTTGACTTGGACTCTGGCTCTGAGACTTGACTTGGACTCTGGCTCAGAGACTTGAGACTTGACTTGGGCTATAGTTGAGACTTGAAACTTGTCTTGGACTTTAGCTCAGATACTTGACTTGGACTCTGGCTCTGAGACTTGACTTGGACTCTGGCTCAGAGACTTGAGACTTGACTCTAGCTCAGATATTTGAGAATTGACTTGGACTCTAGCTCAGAGACTTGACACTTGACTTGGGCTCTAGTTTAAGACTTGAGACTTGACTTGGACTCTGGCTCAGACACTTGAGACTTGACCTCTAGCTCAGATATTTGAGAATTGACTTGGACTCTAGCTCAGAGACTTGACACTTGACTTGGGCTCTAGTTTAAAGACTTGAAACTTGGCTTGGACTCTAGCTCAGAGACTTGAGACTTGACTTGGGCTCAGAGACTTGACTTGGACTCTAGCTCAGAGACTTGAGACTTGACTTGGACTCTAGCTCAGAGACTTGACTTGGACTCTAGCTCAGAGTCTTGAGACTTGACTTGGACTCTAGTTTAGAGACTTGAGAATTGGCTTGGACTCTAGCTCAGAGACTAGACTTGGACTCTAGCTCAGAGACTTGACTTGGACTGTAGCTCAGTTATTTGACTTGGACTCTAGCTCAGAGACTTGAGACTTGACTCTGGCTCTGAGACTTGACTTGGACTCTAGCTCAGAGATTTGAGACTTGACTTGGACTCTAACTCAGAGACTTGAAACTTGGCTTGGACTTTAGCTCAGATACTTGACTTGGACTCTGGCTCAGAGACTTGAGACTTGACCCCTAGCTCAGATATTTGAGACTTGACTTGGACTCTAGCTCAGACACTTGAGACTTGACCTCTAGCTCAGAGATTTGAGACTTGACTTGGACTCTAGCTCAGAGACTTGAGACTTGACTTGGGCTCTAGTTTAGAGACTTGAGACTTGACTTGGGCTCTAGTTTAGAAACTTGAGACTTGACTTGGGCTCTAATTTAGAGACTTGAAACTTGACTTGGACTCTGGCTCAGAGACTTGACTTGGACTCTGGCTCAGAGACTTGAGACTTGACCTCTAGCTCAGAGATTTGAGACTTGACTTGGACTCTAGCTCAGAGACTTGAGACTTGACTTGGGCTCTAGTTTAGAGACTTGAGACTTGACTTGGGCTCTAGTTTAGAAACTTGAGACTTGACTTGGGCTCTAATTTAGAGACTTGAGACTTGACTTGGGCTCTAGTTTAGAAACTTGAGACTTGACTTGGGCTCTAATTTAGAGACTTGAAACTTGACTTGGGCTCTAGTTTAGAGACTTGAGACTTGACTTGGGCTCTAGTTTAGAAACTTGAGACTTGACTTGGGCTCTAATTTAGAGACTTGAAACTTGACTTGGACTCTGGCTCAGAGACTTGACTTGGACTCTGGCTCAGAGACTTGAGACTTGACCTCTAGCTCAGAGATTTGAGACTTGAAACTTGACTTGGACTCTGGCTCAGAGACTTGAGACTTGACCTCTAGCTCAGTTCATCCAAAGATAGTTCAGTTTTATTTGTCTACGTTTTAAGATGTCTCATGGATTGAATGTTTGTGGTTCTCAAAGCACAGCCAAATGATGTTTGCAGAACTCAAGTGCATCAGGTTTTTCCTGGACCTGTATCCTGGTTTCTCTGGATGACCTGCTGCCTCCATTTGCTGCGATTGGAGAGACACTGATCTGATCGCGGTGCGGCTCAGGAATGATTGGAATGGCAATCACCTTTATTCTAATTACTTTCCTCCCATCACCAAGCTGTCGGATGCTCTCTGGTTACCTAACACACAGCTCGTCACTGTCCCGTGTGCTGGTGCACTCTGACACCATGAGCCTCCAGGCTGTCCTCATCACGCTCTCAGTCTGTTTAACCACCGTTTCCTCATCTCTCTCCCCTCATCCGAGCTCCGCTAAGAAGTCGGGCTGCTTCAAAGTCAACAACTGCAAATGTATCATGAAGGACGGGAGCGGGGTGATAAACCTGAAGGCTATGGGAGATGCAGAGGGTTTCCTGGGCCGCTTGAAGCCTGTGTCAGCAGAGAAGCTGGCGGTCGGTACCGAGACCCTGCTGTCCTTCAGCCCCTGCCAGCCCTTCTCACAGCCAGAGGACCTGACAGGAGCGGACTGCACCAACGTCGCTGCATGTCTCATTGTCAGGTAGAGTAGACAGTTCTCATCGTATGACCTTTTCACTGAAGCAAGACATGTGCTTCTCCAGAAGGTTTGCATGCAGCCCTCTCTGAGCACTGTGGCCCCGGTCACTCATTTCTATGCAGTAAGAAATGAAGGGCTTTCCACTTCCTGTCTGCACAAATTATGCTTTGAAAACATGTGGGACATCTGCAACATCACAGCTAAATCTTGACATTCAGTTCTCATTAAATAAAGAGGAAAATTATTTTGGATATACACTGCTAATACTTGTTCTTAGGATAAGTTCATTGCTGGCTGTTTTTTCATTGGATTAGTAACAACATGAAAACCAGCTTTATGACTTTTTACTGCTAAATAAGTCTAAAGGAGCTTCTTTTTGTATCTTGCTTTTATTTTAGATATTTAGATTTTTGGTGGCCACAACGTCTTGACTTGAATCAAAAGAAATGCTTTTGTCTTTGACTGTGAATATACTGGGATGGGATCTGTTAAGATGTAGGAAGATCCTGTAGGCCAACTTTCTGTTAATAAATGACACTACTCCTGGATTTTGACCTGGTTCTTCAGCATTCCTTTTGAAAGTTTTTTGGTGCCAAACCACCTCATCCGCCTCTTATATGGGTTGGTGGCAGCACCACACACAGACACGCACACGCAGACACACACACACACATCTCAAAATGCAAAGTAAAGCTCAATGTAATTCATGTTGAAGTTTAGAAACAATTCTTTTTTGAAAATGTAAGTTTGAAGTCCTCAGATTCCTCTGGTTGTGGACAGTGGTGGAAGTATTCCGATCATGTACTCAGGAGTACAACGACCACAAGTAAAATACTCCATTACAAGTATAAGTCCCGCATTAAAAACTTAAGTAATGAACAGAAGTGCCATCAGCTCTGAAGTAAACAGATTGACAACTGGCTTAATCTTTAACAATGCATTGATTTTATAAGGTTAAAATATATGTATTTTTTAAAATCTTGATTTGAAAAGTAACTAGTAGTGATAGCTGTGGAGTAAAAAGTACAATATAGTCTTTTACATTGTAGTGGAGTAGAACCACGGCAACACATTTCTGGATGGAGGAGAAAGTCTAACAAGACTCACTGAACTATGTGTTCAGTGAGGTTGATTTGTGTAATTCGTTTCATGGCCACCAGGGGGCGACTGTAACACACAAACTGAAAGTTCATTGGTGATGCATCAACAGTGTTCTTCACTCACGAGCTGATTCTGGTGCACAGCCGACATTCTGAAAAGTTTTTGAAACAGTTTGTGGAGTACTTGTGTCCACTGTGTCTATCTCAGGGATGTAAGGGTGGGCAAGAGATGGGCTGGACTTCTGCTAAGGGCCCCAAAAAAGTCTCTCCCCTCGGCCCCCGCCCTCACATACATGTTTGTAGTATGACAGCCGCTTGGTTGGAGTTAAATTCAGCATTGAGCCGAGTCTTTGGATACATGTTCCAATCCTTGTGCTTTACTTATCCAGCAGGTGAATCCCCTGTTGAGATGTGATGTTTTCCATGTGAATGAATAGGTATCACAGGCTCAACAGATACATCAGCCGCTACCTCAGCTATGGGAGGCATGACGACAATGAATTCCACTACAATGCCAGCGTGAAGACGCTGTCGGTCTCATACATGGGTGAGCTCAGACACAAACATCTCATCTCCTTGTGTCACGGTGCTGTGCTGACCTCTCCTCCGTTCCCAGGTCACGACGAGCAGCCGCTGACGGTGGTGCACTATCACTGCAATCCAAATCAGTCCACCTCTTTCATCAGCCACCTGAGCCTCAGCACCAAGGAGCCCCTGCAGATCTGGGTGGAGAGCCCCTGTGCTTGTCCGAATGCCTGTGCCATGGGAGATCTGGGTGTAGGCACCATCTTCCTCATCATCCTCTCCCTCAGTGCTGCTGCATACTTCATCCTTGGTAACGCTTTGTGTTATATTCAATTTAGATACAGCCAATAATGTAAAGTGTAAGAGTGAAGGATGTATTCCATCTCATGCTTTCTATTAACTTTACATATCATATCATCATCGTATTAAATATGATAGATTGTTTTTTTTACTTCCTAAAAATGTGTAAAATTGTTCAAATGATCTCCATCTGCAACATTGAAATGCAGCTACACATGAATGCATCAGTGTTAGTAATCCAGTACTTTGTGATCATGATATAATACTAGCATAATACGTACCATTAATTTGAATACTTTGCGTACATTTAGCTGATAATAACTCAGTGAGTGCAGGACTTGACTTGTACTGGAGTATTTTCTAAAGGTGGTATTGGCTACTTTTTCTCTTTACCACAGTGTTGCACATTCTTACACCCCTTTAAGTTCAGCAGATATGATCTCACTTCACTTTGATGGCTCTGCCACAAACCAACACCGTCAAAACACGGCACACAGAAAACAGTTCAGTGGTGGAAAAACATCTTACGTCCTCATTTTGCTGGATTCATGCTAATGGGGGTTTTGGCCAAACTAGCACGTATCTATGTTGTCCAAAAAGTTTGATTCACTTTGTTAAAATAATGAAACACTCTTTCATTTCTATATATATTATTATTATTATTGTTTTGAGTTAATTTAGACGTAGAAAATCGAGCTCATATTCTTATTTATTAGAATTTCATCATTTTTATTTAGTATCTTATAACTTTGACTTAGTTTAAGTATAGTATCTTAGAATATTTTACTATATTGAATTACTATAACTTTCATACAGAATATTGTGTATATATATATATATATATATATATATATATATATATATATATATATATATATATATATATATATATATATATATATATATATATATATATATTTATAC
>JACSYO010001650.1:15000-25000 GCA_016806645.1 Ophiodon elongatus | reverse complement strand
GAGGGAGGGGCTTCAGGTGCTCACTGTGAGGGAGGGGCTTCAGGTGTTCATATAATGATGTAAAGTTATGGTGATATAACCGAATGATGGGAGGAGCCTCGGAGATAAACCGCATTAAAGACACAAAATATCAGAATGCAGATTATTATAATATTATTATTATTTATTATTATTATTATTATTATTATTATTATGAGGCTTTAAAGATTACAAATTCTTCGTCCTTCAACTCAAAGCACTGGACCGCTTGTGTGTCGGAGCTGTTGATGAAATCCTGAAGATGGTTGAGCCACCAGGAGACCACCTGAAGGGTCCACCAGGAGACCTGAAGGGTCCACCAGGAGACCTGAAGGGTCCACCAGGAGACCTGAAGGGTCCACCAGGAGACCTGAAGGGTCCACCAGGAGACCTGAAGGGTCCACCAGGAGACCTGAAGGGTCCTCCAGGAGACCTGAAGGGTCCTCCAGGAGACCTGAAGGGTCCACCAGGAGACCTGAAGGGTGAAGGTTTAAAGAAGTCGTCAGAAGGTGAGTTGTTGTCTCCGTGGTTCAGGAAGTCTCCTCCTCTGATTGAAGCTAACGTCAGCTCCGCTCGTGTCTCTGATTTGTGTTTCAGGTGTTTCAGGTGTTTCAGGTGGAGCCGAGTGCCCCCCAGGACACACCTACATCCTGGTCTACGGGGTCAGTGAGTGAATCCACAGCAGCAGAGTGAAGATGCTCTCAGCCGAACCGACTGAACACGGTTTCTGTTTTCTGTTTGTAGATCGCTGCTGTTACCCCCGAGGGCCATACTAATACTAATGCTAATGCTAATGCTAATGCTAATGCTAAAGCAAACGGTGAGTTCATCTCGTTATATTTTCAACATTAAAGGAGATGATTCTGTTCGCTGCTAATTACAGACTCTTCTTTTTTTGCAGGTGAGAATAAAACCTCCTCCTCCCCTCCCCCTCCCCCTCCCCCTCCCTCTCCGCCCGATGTCCCCGACCACGAGTACGCTCGGCCGCCGCCAGGCACCGCCTCATCAGCGAAGGGCCGAGTCTCGGCAGCACGGAGTCACCGGAAAAAATCCCCCGACGCGTCTCGGGAGGAGCCGCCGGAGAGCCACTGCCCGTGCTCGCAGTGCGGGCAGCTGTTCCCAACCAGCCAGCGGCTGCACGACCACCAGAGGAAGTCCCACCCGCGGTGCTCGGTGTGCGGGGCGGCGTTCACCGGCATCCTCAGGCTCCGCGAACACGGCATCAAAGAGCACGGGCTGCTGCCCTACAGCTGCGACTACTGCCCCAAGAGCTTCAACCACAAGGCGCACCGCGACCTGCACGTGAAGGCGCGGCACACCGGCGAGAAGACCTGCCACTGCGACGTCTGTGGGAAGGGCTACTCGGGCCTCAGCACGCTGAAGACGCACCGCACCACCCACTTCAACAAGACCTTCGTCTGCGACGTCTGCGGGAAGAGCTTCTACCACGCCGGCCACCTGACGCGGCACAAGCTGGTGCACCGGGAGGTGTGGCCGTACCGGTGCTCCACCTGCGGGAAGCGCTTCACCCAGGCCACCAACCTGCGCAGCCACCAGGCCGTCCACTCCGGAGAGCGGCCGCTCTGCTCCGTCTGCGGCGGGAGCTACCGCTGCCTGAAGAGCCACGTCGTCAGCAAGCACTCGCACCAGCTGCCGGCCGCCGGGCTCGCCGACGCCGCCATCGCCTGCGAGCTGTGCGGCAAGAAGTTCCCCCACCTGTCGCAGTTCAGGATTCACCAGAGGAGCCACACGGGGGAGAAACCCTTCCACTGCGACGTCTGCGGGAAGAGCTACAGCATGAAGCAGCAGCTGAGGGACCACCGGTACACCCACACCGGGGAGAAACCCTACAGCTGCACCCTCTGCTCCAAGACCTTCAACCTGGCCACCAGCTTCATGAGGCACCGCAGCATCCACACCGGGGAGACGCCCCACAGCTGCAGCCACTGCGGCAAGCACTTCCGCTTGCTCGCCTTCTTGAAGGCTCACCTGCGGACCAAAGCTCACCTGAAGCGGACGCAGACGGTGACCTCTGACCTCTGACCTCACACCAGACTGGCTCCAGGCTTCTAAAGGACTCACTGAAGGCGTGGTGTCCCTTTAACAGAGAAATAAACAGGACGAGAGGACGTTGTTGTGTTGAGTCATCAGCTGATCCACAATCAGCCATCGGGATCATTCGAGTCAGAAAGGTGATTAAATCCGTGGTACACACACAAAGGTGGGATTAACCGCGGTGTACATCCTTTAATCTGACCTCGGGGCTGCAGAACAACACACCGACTGACTGATTATCAATTATCATGTGATGGCAGTCAAGTGGGAATTATGAGCGATTATGCTGCTGCTCCAACAGATTAAAGTATCTGATGGAAACAGATCTGAGGTCAGAGGTCACGGAGCAGCAGGATAACAAACCTCTGCTCCGTGTTGTTGTTATGACTCCAGCACTTAGCGTCTCATATTCATATCAGACGTTCAAAACAGGGAAATAACACGTGAATCTGAGCTTTAGCTCAATAACAGGTTTAATGAGTTTAAAAGACAACAACAACAACAACAACAACAATAGAACTATTATAAATTCACCTGCTGAATGTTTTTGTCTCCATGTCAAAGAAAAAGACCGTGAACATGAAATATTACAGAAGTTAAACGAAATGAAAAGTAGCAGTAGTAGTAGTAGTAGTAGTAGTAATAATAGCAGTAACAGTAGCAGTAGCAGTAGTAGTAGTAGTAGTAGTAATAATAGCAGTAACAGTAGTAGTAGCAGTAGCAGTAGTAGTAGTAGTAGTAGTAGTAGTAGTAGTAGTAGTAGTAATAATAGCAGTAACAGTAGTAGTAGCAGTAGCAGTAGTAGTAGTAGTAGTAGTAGTAGTAGTAATAGCAGTAACAGTAGTAGTAGCAGTAGTAGTAGTAGTAGTAGTAGTAGTAGTAGTAGTAGTAGTAGTAGTAGGGGGTTAGGGGCAGCATTGTCAGGGACCCCTCACACCCAAACCCATAGACTGTTTGCCCTCCTGCCCTCTGGGAGCGCCTACCTCCCTACCCCCGGTTACCTCCCCACCCCGGTTACCTCCCTCTACCCCGGTTACCTCCCTACCCCGGTTACCTCCCCTACCCGGTTCTCCCACCCCGGTTACCTCCCCTACCCCGGTTACCTCCCTCACCCCGGTTACCTCACCCGGTTACCTCCCCTACCCGGTTCCTCCTCCCCGGTTACCTCCCTCTCCCGGTTACCTCCCCTGCCCCCGGTTACCTCCCTCTACCCCCGGTTACCTCCCTCTACCCCGGTTACCTCCCTCTACCCCCGGTTACCTCCCCCTACCCCCGGTTACCTCCCTCTACCCCGGTTACCTCCCTCTACCCCCGGTTACCTCCCTCTACCCCGGTTACCTCCCTCTACCCCGGTTACCTCCCTCTACCCCGGTTACCTCCCTACCCCCGGTTGCCTCCCCTACCCCCGGTTACCTCCTCTACCCCGGTTACCTCCTCTGCCCCCGGTTACCTCCCTCTACCCCCGGTTACCTCCCCACGGTTACCTCCCCTACCCCAGTTTGCCTCCCTCTACCCGGTTACCTCCCTTGGTTACCTCCCTCTACCCGGTTACCTCCTCTACCCTGGGTTTCCCTCTGCGGTTACCTCCTCTACCCTGTTGGGTTTTTGGTTTTTTGGTTACCTCCCTCTACCCCGGTTACCTCCCCTGCCCCCGGTTACCTCCCTCTACCCCCGGTTACCTCCCTCTACCCCGGTTACCTCCCCCTACCCCCGGTTACCTCCCCCTACCCCGGTTACCTCCCTCTACCCCGGTTACCTCCCTCTACCCCCGGTTACCTCCCTCTACCCCGGTTACCTCCCCCTACCCCCGGTTACCTCCCTCTACCCGATTACCTCCCTCTACCCGGTTACCTCCCCTACGGTTACCTCCCCTACCCCGGTTACCTCCCTCTACCCCGGTTACCTCCCTCTACCCCGGTTACCTCCCTCTACCCGGTTACCTCCCCCTACCCCGGTTACCTCCCTCTACCCGGTTCCTCCCTCTGCAGTTACCTCCCTCTACCCCGGTTACCTCCCTCTACCCGGTTACCTCCCTCTACCCCCGGTTACCTCCCTCTACCCCGGTTACCTCCCCCTACCCCCGGTTACCTCCCTCTACCCCGGTTACCTCCCTCTACCCCCGGTTACCTCCCCCTGCCCCGGTTACCTCCCCCTGCCCCCGGTTACCTCCCTCCCTATACCTACTTGCACCTTACTGTTTATACCATGTATATCTGTATATATCTTGCGTTTCATATCCACTGTTCATTCTACTGTCTCTATTGTTGTACTACTCACACTGTTCTTTTTATTTGTTATTATTTATCTGTTTATATTTATACTGGTAATTATCACGCTGCACTTTTACTGCTTCTTTCTGCTCTTCTGGTCAGACGCTCAACTGCACTTCGTTGTCCGAGGACTTTTACTCTGTAATGACGATAAAGGTGAATCTGAATCTGAAGGTCAACGAGGTCATCCAGCTAATCAATAACAGAATCATCACTGGAACAACATCAGTGATCATAAACACAAACAGGAGGCAGAGGCACCCATTATTGGTTCAGAAGGATCTATTGATGTAGTTATTGATTAAGTTATAATAATAACAATAACAACAATGACAACAATAATAGTAACATGAATAACCACAACAACAATAATTACTATTATTGTTGTTGTGTTATAACTTAATAATAATATTAACAATAATAATAGCAATAGTAATAATAGCAATAGTAATAATAATAATAACAACACTAATAATAATAACAATAGTAGTAATAATGATAATAATAACATTAATAATAATAAAAGGTCAGGATACAACAGATGTTTTATTCAGGTAAATAAAAATGACACCAAATAAATATAAAAAGGACAAAATTAGATAAAAATGGATTTAATAAATAAATAAAGTTCTCAATAAGTCGTGAACAATCTTGATGGTGTCAGTGACTTCTGTTTTACAACCTTTTATTGGTGTGAACAGTCACGTGGCCGTTTACAGCCGCACACACCTGAGAACACCTGAGCCAGGTCGGGTCCGCGAGCCTCCTGACCGACATGGCTGCCCGCGTCCTCTGGACCCTCCTGATCCGCTGCAGAACCCCGGGACCGGGACAGACCCGGGCCCGGACCGGACCGGGACAGACCCGGTGCGCGTCCTCCCTGCCTGCGTTTCCGCCGCCGGGCACCTGGAGCTCGCGGCTGTCGCGGCTGCCCCACCGGGACCTGTACCGGGTTTCCGTCGCGGATCCGGATCGGTTCTGGGGCTCCGCCGCCGCAGACAGACTCCGCTGGGAGGAACCGTTCCACCGGGTCCAGGACTGCGACCTCAGCACCGGGAAGATCCGCTGGTTCCTGGGAGGGAAGCTCAACGTGTCCGGTGAGCAGGGTCCCGGTGACCGGGTCCGTACCTCCTGTTGCGCAACAAGTACTGCGATCACCTGCTGCTGTACAAGTACTACATACTGTGGATGTACTCTGTTACAAGTACTACACACTGTAGAGATACTTTGTTACAAGTACTACACACTGTAGAGATACTTTGTTACAAGTACTTCACATTGTAGAGATACTTTGTTACAAGTAAAACTCCTGCATTTATATGTTACTTAAATGAAAACTGCAAAACTATCAGACAGTCTGTCAATAGAAATAGTCAGTACATAGAGACAGTCAGTATATAGAAACAGTCAGTACATAGAGACAGTCAGTATATAGAAACAGTCAGTGTATAGAGTATATAAATAGAAACAGTCAGTTTATATGAATAGAGACGTTCAGTCAATAGAAACAGTCGGTATATAGAAACAGTCAGTAAATAGAGACCGTCAGTATATAGAAATAGTCAGTGTATAGAAATAGTCAGTAAATAGAGTATATGAGTAGAGACAGTCAGTCTAAAGAAACAGTCAGTGTATAGAGTATAAAAATAGAAACAGTCAGTAAATAGGGTATTTGAAGAGAGACGTCTCTGCAGGGAGCGTGTTGTGTCTTTATCCCTTTCCTGTTGTTTTTCTGTCTCTGATAATAATCCCATTATATTCCAATAGCGCCAGCTGGATGATGAGTGTTGTGTGAGAGCACACAGGAGGACTTTTCTCTTGTTACATAAATTATGTTTGTGAACCTGCTGCATGAGACACAAACAGGATCTGAAATCTTAAACCCATTTTAGGATTAATTTTCAATCACCGAATAAATGAAGACAGTTTCCATCGGGATCAGTTTCAACATGACTCAGATGATGTGTTTATGGTAGCCTACTTTTCAACAGGACGTATACTGTATGAAGAATCAGAAGATATGAGGAGACCAGGTCGAGTGTCTCCATCCACCGGGGGTTTAAGATCTACAGACCGAGACCCCCTCTCCTGACCAGCAGTCTCTCTTTGTTTCCACGGAGACATCAGCAAACACTTTAGTTCGGGAACTTAACTTAATATTATTTTATTATCAAGTTATCTGATAATTAATAGATTTATTGTTTTATTTATAAAATCTGGAAATACTTTATAAAATAAAATAAAAAACAAGTAGATGGTGATATCAAACTGACTAAAAACAGTAAATCTAGAGAGAGGCTCTCACAGTTTTGCATCTTTCACTGTATTTCTCCGACATACTGAAATAAAGTTTCAGTTGGTTGCAACCTGCTAGCTCACCGCTAGCTGCCCCAAAACCTACGCACTTGTCCTTTAAGATGAAAGTTGACACAGTCTTCTCCACCAAAAACTTTGGAGTCTGATTATGTGTTCATCTCTGTTTCAGTGAACTGTCTGGACGTCAATGTGGATAAACATCCCGAACGAGTGGCTCTGATATGGGAGCGAGACGAACCTGGGACTGAGGTGAAGGTCACCTACAGGTACGAGCATCCCCGTCCCCCTCGGGTGTCCACACTGGGACCTTAACTTGGAAAAGATATGTACGCTAGCCAACAATGAGAGACAAATACTTTTTAAATCTCTTGTCGTTTTTTCTCTGTCGTTGTTAACTACTCTAAATATTCTTTTGAAATGAGGTCACGTGTTGGTCAACCGGAAGGGGAGAGACTTCACCTCTCTATAGTTAGCTGTATCCTCCCTCTATGCAGACGATACTGATCTGTATTTCATCATAATGTGGTGTCCTATAGTTAGCTGTATCCTCCCTCTATGCAGATGATACTGATCTATATTTCATCATAATGTGGTGTCCTATAGTTAGCTGTATCCTCCCTCTATGCAGACGATACTGATCTGTATTTCATCATAATGTGGTGTCCTATAGTTAGCTGTATCCTCCCTCTATGCAGATGATACTGATCTATATTTCATCATAATGTGGTGTCCTATAGTTAGCTGTATCCTCCCTCTATGCAGACGATACTGATCTGTATTTCATCATAATGTGGTGTCCTATAGTTAGCTGTATCCTCCCTCTATGCAGATGATACTGATCTATATTTCATCATAATGTGGTGTCCTATAGTTAGCTGTATCCTCCCTCTATGCAGATGATACTGACCCATATTTCATTATCATAATGTGGTGTCCTATTGTTGTATATTTCAAGCGACAGTGATGTTGGAGTGATGATGAAGGAATCTCCGCGGACACTGTTCTTGCTGGTATAATGAAGTTTATTACAAACAAGCAACATATGTCAAGACGGGCGTCATGAACACCCGGAGAGTCCCAAAGTCGAACAGAACTCTAACCGTCGGGGCTTTCCCGATCACTTATATATGGTTGTTGTTTACGCCCCAGACTTGAGGATATAATGACGTCATAAACAGGGCCCCCAATGAAAGACATGTTTCGGACATAGGCACAGCTACTCCTCCATCCTCCAGGTCAAGGAGCATTGCCCAGCGGGGGTACGTAATGAGTACCCCATGTGTAACAACATCAATGGATCCGACATTCCAAAGTCACAGGCCCCTTCACGTATGCTATTTTCATGCATTACAGAGCAAAATATACTACACTATAGTTAGCTGTATCCTCCCTCTATGCAGAGGACATTGATCTTTGTTTTATCATCATAGTGTGGTGTTCTAAGGTTATCTCAGACCATAAAGGAATGTATTGTGCAAAAGACATACATACAGCTCGTAAAGGTTTCACAGAAGTTGGTCAATGAATAACTTAATTTGCAGATGGCAATCAGGATGAAGAAACATCAAAGGTATAAGTTATGTTCCACAATATGTCTGAATACAAGTCACGTTGCTCTCCCTGAGTTTTCCCTCTTTCTCCCCAGTAGAATGTATTTTTAGAAGTATTTCCTGTTCTGATGTGAGGGTCCAATGACAGAGGATGTCGTGTGCTGTACAGATTGTAAAGCCCTCTTTTGTGATATTGGGTTCTACAAATAAATAGAATTGACCTAAATGTGCAGAAGTTGCTGCTCTCTTGATTTAGGTTTTCACAAAAATAAACAAATTAAAATAATAGCTGGCTTCTACTGCGTCTTTTTGTGTGACTGTTAAGTTGGATTGGATTGGACAACTTGAGTTGCGATCTTGGCTTTAAGTAATTGCATAAGAGTTGTGTATTTTACTTTCATACATTTTCCTTTGGGGGACAATGAAGATATCATAATCATCTCCATCAGCTTCAGTCTCCTATTGTCTGTCCACCAGAGAGCTGCTGGAGACAACCTGCCGTCTCGCCAACACCCTCAAGAGCCACGGGATCCAAAAGGGGGACAGGGTTGCCATTTACATGCCAGTGTCGCCGCTGGCAGTGGCGGCCATGTTGGCGTGTGCCCGTATTGGTGCGGTGCACACCGTGGTGTTTGCTGGCTTCAGCTCAGAGGCTCTGGCAGGGAGGATCCAGGATGGTGAGTCTCCCTCCGCCGTGCTCTTTGTACTAACCTTGATCATGATGGGGGGTTTCATATTTATTTGGGCAGCAACCAGTGGACGTTAGAGGAACTACAGACTCATTAGAGACCAGCTGGTGAACATAGTGGAGCCTTTAGCTGCTAAAGAGACAGATGTTTCCCTCAGGAGGTGGTGGAGACCAAACACAGAGCTAAAGAGACAGATGTTTCCCTCAGGAGGTGGTGGAGACCAAACACAGAGCTAAAAGAGACAGTGTTTACCTGAGGGGAGGAGCCTGAACAGTGTTTACCTGAGGGGAGGAGCCTGAACAGTGTTTACCTGAGGGGAGGAGCCTGAACAGTGTTTACCTGAGGGGAGGAGCCTGAACAGTGTTTACCTGAGGGGAGGAGCCTGAACAGTGTTTACCTGAGGCCGAATGAATGCTGGCTCATTCCAGCCTCCTCAGATAAAACGCTGCAGCAGCTCTCCGCCTCCATGCCGATCTCTGGAGGTCAGACACGCGGCTCAAGGACTTGTGTGTTTTGGAAACAGTTGCTGCTTTCAAACCCAAACAAGACATTTCCACGGCTGGCTGAGCAGCAGGAGAAGCAGAGCATGCTGGGAGTGTAGCTGAGTGTTTGTGCAGCAGAGTATTTGAATTAAAGTACAGTTTGAGATTGCACTGTTTATTACAGCCTCAGCATGAACAACAGCTCGAGGATTTACGGGTTTTTACCGTCTGAGCAGGACACACCAGAAGAACCTGGTTCTCAGCCTGAACTCATCGATCCTCATTTTAAAAGATCAGCAGAGGAAACCATCAAAGGACAGTTACAGCTCATCAAATACCGGCCCTCAGTGGCTCTCAGTGGCTCTCAGTGGCCCTCAGGGGCCCTCAGTGGCTCTCAGTGGCTCTCAGTGGCCCTCAGGGGCTCTCAGTGGCCCTCAGGGGCCCTCAGGGGCTCTCAGTGGCCCTCAGGGGCCCTCAGTGGCTCTCAGTGGCTCTCAGTGGCCCTCAGGGGCCCTCAGTGGCTCTCAGTGGCCCTCAGGGGCCCTCAGTGGCTCTCAGTGGCTCTTAGTGGCCCTCAGTGACCCTCAGGGGCCCTCAGTGGCTCTCAGTGGCTCTTAGTG
>JACSYO010001650.1:0-10000 GCA_016806645.1 Ophiodon elongatus | reverse complement strand
GCTTGCCTGTCTGCCTGTCTCCCTGCCTGCCTGTCTGTCTCCCTGCCTGCCCGTCTGTCTGTCTCCCTGCCTGCCTGTCTGTCTCCCTGCCTGCCTGTCTGTCTCCCTGCCTGCCTGTCTCCCTGTCTCCCTGCCTGCCTGCCTGTCTCCCTGCCTGCCTGTCTATCTGTCTCCCTGCCTGCCTGCCTGTCTGTCTCCCTGCCTCCTGCCTGTCTGTCTCCCTGCCTCCCTGCCTGTCTGTCTCCCTCCCTGCCTGCCTGCCTGTCTCCCTGCCTGCCTGCCTGTCTGTCTCCCTGCCTCCCTGCCTGTCTGTCTCCCTGCCTGCCTGTCTGTCTCCCTGTCTGCCTGCCTGTCTGTCTGTCTCCCTGCCTGTCTCCCTGCCTCCCTGCCTGCCTGTCTCCCTGCCTGCCTGTCTGTCTCCCTGCCTGCCTGCCTGTCTGTCTCCCTGCCTCCCTGCCTGTCTGTCTCCCTGCCTGCCTGTCTGTCTCCCTGCCTGTCTGTCTCCCTGCCTGCCTGCCTGTCTCCCTGCCTGCCTGCCTGTCTGTCTCCCTGCCTGCCTGCCTGTCTCCCTGCCTCCCTGCCTGTCTGTCGCCCTGCCTGCCTGCCTGTCTCCCTGCCTGCCTGTCTGTCTGTGTCCCTGCCTGCCTCCCTGCCTGCCTGTCTCCCTGTCTCCCTGCCTGCCTGTCTGCCTCCCTGTCTCCCTCCCTGTCTCCCTGCCTGCCTGTCTGTCTCCCTGTCTCCCTGCCTGCCTGTCTCCCTGCCTGCCTGTCTCCCTGCCTGCCTGCCTGTCTCCCTCCCTGTCTCCCTGCCTGCCTGTCTGTCTGCCTGCCTGCCTGTCTCCCTCCCTGTCTCCCTCCCTGTCTCCCTGCCTGCCTGTCTGTCTGCCTGCCTGTCTGTCTGCCTGCCTGCCTGTCTCCCTCCCTGTCTCCCTCCCTGTCTCCCTGCCTCCCTGCCTGTCTCCCTGCCTGCCTGCCTGCCTGCCTGTCTGTCTCCCTGCCTGCCTGCCTGTCTCCCTGCCTGCCTGCCTCCCTGCCTGTCTCCCTCCCTGTCTCCCTGCCTGCCTGCCTGTCTCCCTGCCTGCCTGCCTGTCTCCCTCCCTGTCTCCCTGCCTGCCTGCCTGTCTCCCTGCCTGCCTGCCTCCCTGCCTGTCTCCCTCCCTGTCTCCCTCCCTGTCTCCCTGCCTCCCTGCCTGTCTCCCTCCCTGTCTCCCTCCCTGTCTCCCTGCCTGCCTGCCTGTCTCCCTGCCTGCCTGTCTGTCTGCCTGCCTGTCTGTCTGCCTGCCTGCCTGTCTCCCTCCCTGTCTCCCTGTCTCCCTCCCTGTCTCCCTGCCTCCCTGCCTGTCTCCCTGCCTGCCTGCCTCCCTGCCTGTCTCCCTCCCTGTCTCCCTGCCTCCCTGCCTGTCTCCCTCCCTGTCTCCCTGCCTGCCTGCCTGTCTCCCTGCCTGCCTGCCTGTCTCCCTGCCTGCCTGTCTGTCTGCCTGCCTGTCTGTCTGCCTGCCTGCCTGTCTCCCTCCCTGTCTCCCTGTCTCCCTCCCTGTCTCCCTGCCTCCCTGCCTGTCTCCCTGCCTGCCTGCCTCCCTGCCTGTCTCCCTCCCTGTCTCCCTGCCTCCCTGCCTGTCTCCCTCCCTGTCTCCCTGCCTGCCTGCCTGTCTCCCTGCCTGCCTGCCTGTCTCCCTGCCTGCCTGTCTGTCTGCCTGCCTGTCTGTCTGCCTGCCTGCCTGTCTCCCTCCCTGTCTCCCTGTCTCCCTCCCTGTCTCCCTGCCTCCCTGCCTGTCTCCCTGCCTGCCTGCCTCCCTGCCTGTCTCCCTCCCTGTCTCCCTGCCTCCCTGCCTGTCTCCCTCCCTGTCTCCCTGCCTGCCTGCCTGTCTCCCTGCCTGCCTGCCTGTCTCCCTGCCTGCCTGTCTGTCTGCCTCCTCAGGGAGGTACTGGGAGACGGTGCAGCGTCTGAGCGTCTCTCAGTTCTACGGAGCTCCTACAGCTCTGCGTCTGCTGCTGAAGTACGACGAGAGCTTTGTGAAGAAGTACGACCGCTCGTCTCTCAGGACGCTGGGATCAGGTACTAGTACCACATACTACTGAAGTATTCAGGTACTAGTACCACATACTACTGAAGTATTCAGGTACTAGTACCACATACTACTGAAGTATTCAGGTACTAGTACCACATACTACTGAAGTATTCAGGTACTAGTACCACATACTACTGAAGTATTCAGGTACTACTGAAGTATTCACATATTACTGAAGTATTCACATATTACTGAAGTATTCACATACTACTGAAGTATTCAGATATTACTGAAGTATTCACATATTACTGAAGTATTCACATATTACTGAAGTATTCACATACTACTGAAGTATTCAGATATTACTGAAGTATTCAGATATTACTGAAGTATTCACATATTACTGAAGTATTCACATACTACTGAAGTATTCAGATATTACTGAAGTATTCACATATTACTGAAGTATTCACATATTACTGAAGTATTCACATACTACTGAAGTATTCAGATATTACTGAAGTATTCACATATTACTGAAGTATTCACATATTACTGAAGTATTCACATACTACTGAAGTATTAGTACTGTCTAAATACTCCGTTAAAAGTCCTGCGTTCAGAGTTTTTCTTAAAGGGCCAGTGTGTATAAAGTAGCTCTGGTTTGGTTTGTCCCTTCTGGGCTTCTGTAGCAACATGGCGTCTCCTGAGATATAAACGTACTGTGTAGATATAAAAGTAACGGAGACAGTAAAGCAACAATACTACCTTCTGAGATGTAGTAGAACGTAACAGAAATACTCTAAAGTAAAGTACATGGACCTCAAGTCTGCTTGATATATAAATAAATATAAATAAAAATGTAGTTAACTATAAATATAGTTATATATAAATATAGTTATATATAAATATAGTTAAATATCAATATAAAGAATAGTTAAATATGAAGATAGAACATACTCCAGAGAAGTACATGGACCTCAAAAGTGTACTTGAGTAAATATAAATATAAATATTGACTTATCAACAAAAGTCTTTATTGTCACATCAGTTATCTTCACAAAGATAAATATCCAATCTATTGATAAGCCAGCTATAAAGATATTAACTGTGTGTGTGTGTGTGTGTGTGTGTGTGTGTGTGTGTGTGTGTGTGTGTGTGTGTGTGTGTGTGTGTGTGTGTGTGTGTGCGGTGGGAGAGCGCATTAACCACGAGGCCTGGCACTGGTTCCACAGTGTGGTTGGAGACGGACGCTGCCCCCTAGTGGACACCTGGTGGCAGACAGGTGAGACACGAGAGACCAATGAAAGCTGATTAACACATTAAAATAAAATATAATAAATAATTTGTTCAATGATTGATTGATACAGTTCTGTTTCCTGTCCCCACAAGTCCAAACTAATAATAATAACAATAAAAATTATAATAATAATAATATTATAAAAACACTAACAATAATAATAGTAATAATAATTATGATATAATTAACTTTATTTATAGAGCAGTTTTCAAAGTGCATTACGAGACAAAATAAAAAATAGTTCATAAAAACAGTCGAAAGGTTGTTTAACGTTGATCAAAGAGAGCGACTATAATAAATATAATAATCAATACAATAACAGTGTGTGTATGAAACAGCAGCATTCAGGAGATCAGAACCTTTTTAACCTTTTATTCCTCCTCTCATTTCCATTTGTTCCCATGAATCCTGTTTATTCTTTTTATATTTAATAATGTTTCTGTCTCACGGGGAGGGAACGTTCTCCACAAATAAACTTTACGTTCTGTTTTCCTTCA
The DNA here is from genome assembly GCA_016806645.1 of Ophiodon elongatus. NCBI lineage: Eukaryota > Metazoa > Chordata > Actinopteri > Perciformes > Hexagrammidae > Ophiodon > Ophiodon elongatus. The sequence continues at coordinate 6,195 of JACSYO010001650.1, read as the reverse complement.
CACAAGTCAAGTCGCTTTATTAATAAGTTAACGAATCAGGTTCCAGTCCTCTGGGTTGGATTCAGCCTCATGAGACCTGGACCTGGTACCTTCTGTCCAATCAGAGCGCAGGATGGGAATCACATGTTCAGCTGGACACACCTGAGGAGCCAGTCCAACCAGACGGGAGGAACCTGGAGGTCATGTGATCTCTAGAGGACCTGTAGAGGACCTGTAAACCTGTAGACCTGTAGACCTGTAGAGGACCTGTAGACCTGCAGAGGACCTGCAGAGGACCTGTAGACCTGCAGAGGACAGCAATACGTAATAGTTGCTTCAGTTGGGTTGCAATGTGCTATATGTTAAAAGGTTACAAGATTATTTTATTGTCATTGAACAACAGGCTTGCACTACAAAATGCTGATTTTAGTCCCGTTTTGCTCCACAACAAAACACACAAAAACAAAAACAACTCCATGGTATGTGGAGGGTGGAGGATGACTGAAGGCTTCTCACAGGCAGAAGAGCTGGTCTGAGGTCTGGTGGTTCATCAGATGATACTTCTGTATCTCTCTACAGACAGCAGCAGGGTGAACAGGATGTGGCTGGGTGGGTTTTGTCTTTTAATATCCCTTTAGTTCTTCTCAGGCTTCTCTTCTCACTAACATCACTGCTGCTCAGTAGATGTTACCAGTGATGTTTAATCTGGTGCTCCCCAGTCTAGGAGTCAGGCCTCTCCAGTGGTCACCAGACTGATGTGAGGGGTTGTGAGGTGGTTCATTTGAGAGGAAAGACGTTGTGACGCACACATCTGTTTGTTTTTCTTTTTGGATGATTTTACCTTTTCTACTGTTGTTTAAATTAACCCATCTGAGAAGTTTCGAGGGGGGTTGTCTCTTTTTGGTGGAATTGCTAACAACCCACAGACATCTGAAATGTGCCTAACCAGTTTTTTGTCAGGGTTCAGAGACCAAATACCTCATTGAGTGCAGTTTCTGAGCAAATCTACTTAGTTACAATCCTCCACTGATACTTAGGCCAGTGCCTTTATAAGCCAAAAGTACAATCCAACTCAACAGACTTCTGATGGGGCAGTGTTTGTTCAGTGTGAAAGAAAGAGGGGGACGATACTCGATTTGTCCGTCTCACACTTTGTGTAAAACTCAGTTGAACTCTGAGTGCATTTTTGTACAGAATGAGGACTGCAGATTTTGTCCCCCTTCTCTTAAATTGGAATCACACTTGTAAGGTATCAGCAACTATTTCAATATGCAACAGTGAACGGTGTCTTTAGCTCTTGTAAAAATAATCTGTTGGATATTGTTCCACCAGTCTTTAAGTACACGTCCAACGAATATAAAGAAAGGAGGCACCACTCACTCTGGTATCCATGTCCACTTCCAGTACATAACAGTTGTGTCTGCAATGCCATGTGTACATTGTGTCACTGGACTACGCTATCCAATCATCAGCAGATCTGTTTGGAGCTTGATCAAACGGTTGGGAGGATGAGAACTTTCAAACCATTTAGACAAGGTTCTTTGCAATTGGACATGTCTCCAATATTGATTACATGGCAATCGCTGACTATCAAATGCATCCAAAAATGTTTCATCCCATCTGTTTTCATGTAGTTGAACTGTCATTAACTTATCTCAAGTCAGCATTGATTGTTGTTCTCGAGTATTTTTGCTCAACAAGTTGAAGAGACGCTACATCTTGTGCCTGAGGTTCATACATGACGTGTGTGGTGACAGTGCAAGATCCCAGACAGACACAGGGTACATGTGGAGTAGTTACATCACGTCCCCACAGTGAGTTCTGACTCTGACTCGCTCCTGTGAGGCTTAATCACGTCCAGGGATTAGGGAAGGTGTGTGCACGTGTGGACCTGTGACTTCTGATCACCGCTGGAGAAAACGCTCTCTCGGTACTTCACTGCCCCAGTGAACGGCCGAGAGCCTGTCCTGTGGGGACAATGAGGCTGCAGTCAATGGTAGTACAGGTGATGGCAGTACTGGTGATGGTAGTACTGGTGATGGTAGTACAGGTGATGGTAGTACAGGTGATGGTAGTACTGGTGATGGTAGTACAGGTGATGGTAGTACTGGTGATGGTAGTACTGGTGATGGTAGTACAGGTGATGGTAGTACTGGTGATGGTAGTACAGGTGATGGTAGTACTGGTGATGGTAGTACAGGTGATGGTAGTACTGGTGATGGTAGTAGTCTGGTGATGGTAGTACAGGTGATGGTAGTACTGGTGATGGTAGTACAGGTGATGGTAGTACAGGTGATGGTCGTACTGGTGATGGTAGTACAGGTGATGGTAGTACTGGTGATGGTAGTACGTTGGTGTGGTAGTACTGGTGATGGTAGTACAGGTGATGGTAGTACTGGTGATGGTAGTACAGGTGATGGTAGTACTGGTGATGGTAGTATGGTGATGGTAGTACAGGTGATGGTAGTACAGGTGATGGTCGTACTGGTGATGGTAGTACTGGTGATGGTAGTACAGGTGATGGTAGTACTGGTGATGGTAGTACAGGTGATGGTAGTACTGGTGATGGTAGTAGTACTGGTGATGGTAGTACTGGTGTGGTATGGTAGTACTGGTGATGGTAGTACAGGTGATGGTGTACTGGTGATGGTATGGTGTGGTAGTACTGGTGATGGTAGTACAGGTGATGGTAGTAGTACTGGTGATGGTAGTACTGTATGTAGAGAGTTATTCAACGGGCCCAACAGCACTTGTTTTTGCGATGGTGCCCTCGAACAGGTTGACGTCTTCACATGAGTTGTGTTAGACAGAGGACGGGACAGCTCTGTTGGAGTGGGCTGTGGCTTTAGTTTAGCCTACAGTTCACCTTACTCATATCTGCATAAACTGTGCAATACTTCCATTAATACTGCATTTATACTTGTGTTATATATTGTAGCATTATGCACATCATTTGCATTCTATTTAAGTAGTTCTTTTTTTATATATTTATTCATGCTTTTATATATGAGCAACTTTAACATACACATTGGATCAATAAAGTATTCGCTTAGTATATATTTTCCCTATTTTATTGTATTTAAATATATCATTTGCAATGCCTCTGTGTTTGAAAGGTGCTCTACAAATGAACTGGCCTCGCCTCAAAGTCGGTGTATTGATATGGACAGGTGTTTACGTTCCAACAGATATTTGCATATCATAGAAAAGTTGTCTATTCAGTTTGAATTTTGAAGTGCATGCGTCTGTTTTCAATATTTGAATAATACCACGGGCGTTTGCTGCCTTTCTGCCCTTCCCTCTTCGCGCCGTTGTGTTGTAGGACTCAGAACCCTCAGAACCCACTGTGTTCATGTTCTAAAGTGGTGAGACGAGAACAAAGTGACACGATTTGGAGATGTTCTGCTCCAGTCCAGTCCTCTGTGTGGGTGTCCCAAGAACGCGCACGCAGGAAGTTCCTATCCTGTCGAGAGCGCGACATATGACGTAAGTGGCTTGCCGCGCAGTGATGATGGCGGTGCGTGAACGCGCAGTAAAAGTAATGGCTGCTCTGGATCGGCGGGTGCCTAGCCTCGATGATTTCGTGGGTCAAAGCTGGACTGCCTGGGCCGAGTGGGCCGGTGTGACAGCGGCGGATGGTAAGGAAGCACACTGACGCAAACACCGGCAGCTACGAAGCAATTTAACCAAAGCACTCTGGTTTATTTTCGTGGAAACGGAGGACAGAGCTAACCATGTTACCCAAACAAAGACCCTGCCGGGTCCTAGTGCTGGGTGGGTAACATGTTGCTCTATCCCAGGTCCCACTGCATACGTTGTCTTCAAGAAAAAAAAACAAGTGATAGTTCTTCACGTATAGCCAGTGTAGTGTGTGCTTAACAGCGGGGGCCATGAAACAAGCTGCCAGTGTTTAACGGGTGCGTTTCATTTGAGTGCAACCAGCCGGGCAGCGGTGGCACCACAGCGGAAGGAGGCTAGTGTGGATGGTTGGGCGAGCAACTTCTTGCTGTGGAAAGCTAGGCTAGCTAGCGAGCCAGACGAGCCGTTGACGACGAGGCAGTTAGCGTTAGCATGCTAATGCTAGTTAGGAGGAGCGAGAGTAGACGCCGGTGACGGAGGAGGAGTCTGCTGCTGCTGCCACCATGTAAACGCTGGCCCAGCCTTTGATAGAGCGAACGTTACTCTGTGTTCTTTTCGCTCCAGCTCAACGTCCCTCTCTCGTTGCCAGCACCACCGCCTCCATTTAACTGCTATTAACGTGTCTGTGTGCGACAGGCAGCCCCGTATGTGTGACTTCTGCCCCAAAAGTGCCCCTGCCCTTCCCATCTTTCAGTATGTGCGCTCACTCATTGTCTGGCATCCCTGCAACTGCTACTTTGTCCATAACTATCAAATAAAGTCCTCCTCCACCAGAACGATAGCCCCAGCTGCTTATTGTTGTTAGACAGCTGACATAAACGACGAGCTAAAAGGGTCAGCAGGAAAGCAGTCGACCTGCATATCAGTCTTTTACATAACCCAGTGTGAGGGCCTGTTCCTGTGCAGAATGTGTGCCATAAGGTTAGGCTTCATCTTGCTACTTAACCTGCCATACAACTTTTTGGAAAACATTACCTCTGGAGGGGCTTGTTGAACATGTGCATGTATGTAATGTGTGATGTTTCAGGGCCTGGTGGGGACGAGTGCAGCAAGTGGAAGGCTGCAGAGGCTATGTCACTCAGTAAAGAGGGTAAGTCACACACACCATCACCCACAGGCCATGGTAAAGTCTGTTGTTGTTTGGGCCATCTGAAAACAGAAAGCATAAACTGATAGTGTGCGCCTGCGGGGCCGTGCGAGCGCGTCGACCTGTAATGCCTCAGTGAACCGTGCCTCAGCCTCTCTGGTCTCCAGCCTCGTCCACAGACAATGGAGCTACTGGTTTGCAGAGACCAGGGCGAGTATTAAAGCTGGGTAGTGTTGTGTGATTAGGCATCTTCTGGAACCGAGCCTGGCTGTCTGTAGCAGCAGCTGTCCGACAGACACTCCCTGTGTGTGTGTGTGTGTGTGTGTGTGTGTGTGTGTGTGTGTGTGTGTGTGCGTGTGCGTGAGCGAGCATGACAAATCAAATCAAAAGACTTTTGATGGTGTTTGTAAATATGTGCACCTTATCACACTCATGCTGCATCTATGTCACATGGGAGTAACAGCCGAAACACAGCATTAAGAAGAAGGAGCTGGGCTCCACGCGTTGACTTTGATTTTAACTTTAGGTTTGAGGTTTTTCCCCTCCCTTTGGTTCCATCTATTTGGGGATTTGTTTCAGTTCATGGTTTTACAGAAATCCAAACATTTCCAGATCAATATCCACCCGTCCGGTTTAGATTTCAGACCGCGTGACGTTATGTGACACAACAGCGTCTGCATCTGGTGCGTAGTCCCGTGACGCCGGCTGGCCCTTTTTTTTTTTACACAGACCTCGATTCGGTTCTGTGACCACCTCCGCTGCTGCCTCAGCAACAATTAACGGCGCATAGACAAACTGTCTCACGTCTTTTGCGTCTTCTGATCGGCCTTCATAGAGACCACAAACAACTATTTAGAACAAATATCGTCTTCACGATCAGAGGTCGATCGTTTGGGGCAGCCCTCACATTAATGTCCGGCCATTGCATTTCATAATAACCTCGTAAAAGGCTCACGGAAGGACATTGTTTAATGTGTATATTTATCTATTACAAGTGATTACATCATTACCAGTAGATGACTCCAGGTGTTTTTCTAGATGACAATGTCAGAATGCAGGACGTTTGGGGATACTGTAGGTTATCAAATGGCATTTTCCACCTGGGAACTGACTTCACTGGCTTCCCATAATGCAGCGTCATCTCTGCCTGCTCCACATAGTGACTCTTCTGCAGTCTGATATGTGTGTCTATTGTCTTCCCTCTCCTTGAAGACATGTCCATCTTTGGCCTCTACCCCGGCCATGATGACTTCTACCTGGTGGTGTGCAGCCACTGTGGCCAGGTAGTGAAGCCACAGGCGTTCGAAAAGCACTGCGAGCGACGACACGGCCCTCTGGCCAAGCTGTGCGCCCGGCTGCGCTCTCCCACCCCTGCGCCCCAGCCCCCGCCGAGGCCCCACCACGGCCATTCCCCTTCTCATGGGACCAATGCTGCTTCCGCTTCATCCTGGGAAGGTCGCGGCCCGGCGGTCGGGCAGCCACGGGCGGCC
>JACSYO010001649.1:0-61546 GCA_016806645.1 Ophiodon elongatus | reverse complement strand
TGTTGGATTCAAAAGTTATGTCACATATTATAATATTACATTTGTACAACTATGCAGGCAGTAAAGGAGAGTGTGCGATGTGACTTGGTGCATGTGTATAGATAGAAATAGTGTCAAAGAAGAATGAGGGCCCATTGTGTTTCATATTATCTGCCTCAGAGCGCACACACACACACACACACACACACACACACACACGCGCACACATTTATCCCCACAATGAAATGAACGAACACATACTGTTCTATAGTTAACTCATACAGACGCACACATGCATTTGTTTTTGTCACGTAGGAGGATATTGCATCATCTTTTGTTCTTTCCCTGGGACTCTGGGGCTCACCTTCAACCATAACTAATACATGTCTAACCCGAACCCTTCAGTGGTTTACCATGTGGGGAGCAGCATTTTGTCCCCGTTTGGGAGGTGAGTCTCCACATGAGACTGTGTGAATAGACTTTACGACCCACACAAGAAATCCCATTAAAAAAAGATATCAGATTTATTGTCATAGTCTGGTGATTGTTTTATATTTTTGTGATTTTAAACAAATCCCACTAAAAGACCTAAACCAACAATGACTTAGTCCATTTCCCAATACTTTCTGAATTCTCTGCCCTGCTTCTTGAACTTTAGCCCCAATTCCATTGATTCCTATTGAATACTTACAATTTTATTGGCTCAGAAATATATTGTTTAATTTTTTTAAAAAAGACTCTTTCCTGAAACAACTGGCCAACTGTAGATGTAATCAAAAGGTTCTCAAATAGTAGAAAATATGTCATGTTTTGGGGACTATTTTCACAAGCTCCTTCTCCCGTTTGGCCTCCATCCAAGGTGTATGAGGGAACTGAGTCAAAATAAATTAGTGTGTGTGTGTGTGTGTGTGTGTGATGAAGGAACATGTCACCTAGTGCATTGATGTGTTTTTAATGGAGCTTTATGGCACAGAGGGAAGAAGAGATATCAGGCTTTGATGAATACTCGTTAGTAGATACATTCACTGTTGGTTTGGTTCTTTTATGAGATTTGTTGATTACCATTAGTTTACCATTTCTTCTCTGTTAATACCCCGGCACAACCCTCACCTAATATCTGCTCTGAACTGGAACAGCCACACCATTCACTAACCCTCACTGAACCTGTTACGTGCGACCACAGAACCACTGATGACCATCACAGCCCTAAATGTCCTCACAAGAACAGTGGACTAGGAAGTCGGTCCTCACAAGTACGGCTCAGCCAGACCAAACACATGGACTCACACACATCCATATATGCACGGCAGGCTGTCAAACACTGTCAATACTCTGAGAGCATTTCGTCCTTCAGCACTCGCACTCCAAACAATAACATCTGAATAATGATTTCTCACTGAACACAAAGACAGGCTTAGGTCAACACCGATGACAAACCAAGACAAACACAGTCACGCTTTGTACCAGCCCGTCACTAATTCAGCACCAAAACTTTTGACCGAAGCCTCGCCTGACCCTGCGCTCTTTATGCTCCTCGTCGAGGCTCCAGAAGGACGACTGACCCTCTTGTGTTTCCACAGTCAAGGGCGCTGCTTTTTTATATTTTAAGTGTCATTACTCAAATTCAGTTTCCATGGTGACTCTTGAGGAGGTGTTTCTGCCCTTGCCACTGAAAAGAAGGGGAAAAAAAAGATAGGTAATTGGTAGTCTCCCTTTGTTTCCGTGGCAACAATAAGTAAGACCTACCATCCGCTTCTTTTTTTCTCCTTTTCTTTTCTTCCCTTCCCTTCGCTTCCCCTCCTGTGTTCATTGTAAAGGTAAACCTGGACCTGTCGTCCCTGTTGGACAGCGAAGACAAGAAGTCCAAGAATAAGAGGGGGGTCCTGCCCAAACACGCCACCAACATCATGCGCTCCTGGCTCTTTCAGCATCTCATGGTGAGGCGGAGAGTGTGTGTGTGTGTGTGTGTGTGTGTGTGTGTGTGTGTGTGTGTGTGAGAGACGGTCGTACACGTTGGCCTGTTCAAGGGGAAAGGTTACGAGGTGGCAGCTATAGAAGCAGAGCAGCGTAGGAGGATGTGAGGGACGTATATGGAGAGTAAACTGGTTGAAGGGGGAGGTTTATTGAGAGTGGAGCGTTTCAGTGTTCTCACCTGAGAAGTCAGAGCCAATCCGAGGGCGTCACACGAATGCTATTAGCTAAAGAAAAAGTGCTCTGACAACTGAGATGCTGTTTGTTCCTTCTTTCAGCACCCGTACCCAACAGAAGACGAGAAGAGGCAGATCGCGGGACAAACTAATCTAACGCTTTTACAAGTGAACAACTGGTAAGATGCTGTACTCCTATAAGAATACTGCCATAAAGTCCTCATGTACACGGGGAGACGGGAAGACAGTTTCTGTTATTGTAGTAGAAGTATGTGTGGAGTGGAGGATTTACATGTACTAGAACGTACTGTAGCTCCCCAGCACATTGCTGGCACTGTGCTGCCATCTCCTGGTCTTATATAGCCAGTACACCTCAGATCAAATTGTGCCTTTCTTGTCGCTCTTTGATATATTTTTGTTCTCAAGGAACAGGATTGGGTTTGTTTTTAGATATGGAAGATATTTGAAAAAAAGAGGTGCAGATTTTTCTACTTTGTACTTTGGGATTCAACTTTTATATCCATTGATTGGTTGAGATGAAATATGACATTTGTTAAATAATATTTTCTAGTTCAAATATGTGGAAATTGCATGTTGTTTTATTTCCAATCATTTCCAATTATCTTGTAAATGTCTGTACTCACTAGGACTTAATATTGTATTTCATAAAAATGTATATTTTCAACCGATGGCGGTAATGTGATAGAATTGGTATCTTTGGTTACGTATAAGTCACATGACTGATCAATACAGACTGTAATAACAAACTGTATATAGGGAAAGAAGGAATCCTTGTCCTGTTCTTGTTCAGGTTCATCAATGCTCGTCGGCGTATCCTCCAGCCCATGTTGGACGCCAGTAACCCAGACCCAGCTCCGAAAGCCAAGAAGATGAAGTCCCAGCACCGTCCGACACAGCGCTTCTGGCCCGACTCCATCGTGGCCGGAGTTCTGCAGTCGCACAGATCAGGAAACAACTCAGACAGTAAGATAACGCCAACATTTCCCAGGAAATAAAAAAGACTAACACCCCAAACTCTGTGTGTTTGAAATGTCCCCACTAGATGTCGCTGTTGACTTTTATTTATGTGAGAAGATGTGAAGGCAAAAGTCAAGAACAAAGAGTACAATATTCTTGGTGGGAAAGAAAATCAGCATTTGTTCTACGGGAATCTTAGATTAGATCTGAGCGTGTGTTTGAAAGCACGAGGGGTCCAACTCTCTCGAGAATAGTTAGATAAAGAAATAGTTTTCAGTCATCAAAGGCCAATTTTAGGTTATAGATTTTAGTCATCGGGCGTAATTTATTATCTGCTATCTCTGCACTGCAGCTGCAGCAGGCAAAGACTGAGCAATGTGGAGAAGCAAACTTCACTGTCATCTGGAAGTGAACCGGCCGTATATGAGGATATTCTTCAGTGTAGGTTTCATTCAGACAATACAGACGATGAGTGGGTGACGGGCCGGGGGAAAGACGTACTGCAGGGATGAGGAGCTGACAGGCGTGTGAGCGGAGGGAGGTGATTGGCCGATTACAGGCAGGTGTGACGGTAGACTGGGCCCAGGTTGACGGCAGGACAGGAAGAGACTCACATACGTACGCACACACAAAACAAGCTGGGGGCATGGAAGACCAGAGGAGTGGGGGACACTGGGAAACACAAGAGAGACACGGAAATAAGCAGAAGCGCGGCCAGGCCATGACATATGATGTAACAGAGTGCATAATTAGTAGTTCAAAAGTTTATTCAGTGTAAGCATTGCCAAAAACATCACTAAGCATATTCTGATCTGACATTATATTCGTAAATAACCACCATAAGTAACCATCAATCTAGTGCAATCAAATGAGTCTCCACCATTCTGTCACTGGTATTTAAAGTTGAGAGGAAATGAAAAATGTATTTTTAAAACTTTTAGATCACATCCAAGTCATATTGTTCACCTACTTAAAAATATATGCATTAGTTCTTCTTTTTTTATATATATCAAAATCCAATAATGGTTTCACCTGTGAAACAAAACATGCTTTTATATAATATAATATATATATATATATATATATATGTCATTCTAGGCCCGGCCACTGTTTGGCTATCCAATCAAATGAGAAGGATTTGATTTAACCTCTTGAATCTGTACACAGCTCAAATATTCTGTTTCACTGGGGAATAGTCCCAGTACAGGAGATAAAGACGCTTTAACTTCTGTTTCACTGGGACTTAAAGTTATTAAAATGGCCTCCCTGGGGCACCGTACCTTGAAAGCAACTTTAGTACAGAAGGGAGCCCGGATGAATGCTGAGGGAATGGATGTGGTCTGTCACTGGGTTTATGACCCCCCCCCCCCCCCCCTCACCCCCTCCCCCACCCATGTCCCTTCAGACCCGCTGAGTATGGACAGCCTCCAGTCGCTGTCCTCGGACTCGGCCACCCTGGCCATGCAGCAAGCCATGCTGGGCGGCGACGACTCCATGGACGGCACCGAAGAGGAGGACGAAGAGGAAGAGGAGGAGGAAGAGGAGGAAGGGATGGAGGAGGAAGAGGAGGAGGAGGACGCAGAGGAGGAAAATGACAGGGGGAGGCTAATGTCCAGCGGGGGGGGAGGAGGAGGAGGAGGAGGAGGAGGAGGAGGAGGAGGAGGGAGAGATCTGCGCATGGAGCACAGGGAGGAACTAGAGTAGTGGACTGGAGGAAAAGACCATATGAACTTTGACCTCACTTGTCCCCTTAGCACAGCCTCATTCAAACTGAACTAGGACAGCTCTAATGCTAAGTGACTCCTGAGAGCATGTGAGGACATATTAGGTTTTCTCCAAAATCATCAGAGACTCTGATGCAGAGCGACTCTAATCAGACACAATGACCATCACGATCACGATTACAGAGGACGGATGTGACTTTTGATGATGAATAAGTGTTGTTTCATTTTACGAGTGAATGTTCTAATGCAGTGAGCTCTCGAAATATTTGGATAGTAGCACATTTTTTTACTCTATAGCTCCTGTTATTTATGGACAGAAATGGCACAGGAACTCAGAAGTTGAAGAGATCGCCGAAAGTTTTAAATTGAGACATTTTAACCACTTTGCAGAAGCTTGGTGCTTTCATAAAAACACAATGTTTTAAAGGCAGTTTTGAATGCAGTTTAATGTGACCTTAAAAAAAGGGAACAGTAGAACGAGGAGTCTGGAGTAGTTGCACATGCATAAAAAAAAAAAAAAAACATCTTTGCACAGTGAGTTTTGTATGTGTATGTATGTGGAAAAACAACTACTTTTAAAATTGATAATAATCTGTCCAAATGTCATGACACCGTAAAATGAATGAAATTACGGTCTACGTGTAACTTTGCAGTTTATGTGTCATTTTAATTCCTAAAATAAGAGTGAAGAGAAATTGAAAAAAAGTAATAATGCTGTCCAAATATCTGCAGTAGTGACTGAATGCCGATGTGTTGGCTTCCACTGCTGCGACATCTTTTACGCCTTTTCAACGATCCATAGGTTCTCAGGTCGCCGTGTTTCTTCCTCATGAGCGAAATATTTGACTCATTGCTCCAGCAAACCTTTTAGAGCATGACTTTTTAAACAATCTTAGTTCATTTTTTTCTTCTCTCATGTGCAAATAAAAGATGTAAAAAAAACAAAAACTGTAGTAAACCAGTGTATACTGACTACACTTATAGTATGTATATCAGATTTTTCATATGTTTACATTCTGGTGTTGAAAGTTTGCATATTTATTCTTTTGTGTGGCCTCAGATGGTAGCTCAAGGAACAACGACACAATGGCAGTTGCTTCTTTTGGGACGAAGGTTACGTTATTGTAACCTTAAGTCATAAGCAAAGGGGGAGCCCTGTGCTGGGCTCTATGGGTAATACTCTCCTCCAATCACGAGCACGCGTTCGCCTACTGAAAAAGTGTAGCCTGCCAATCAGGACGTGCCTACTAAAACTCATATGGACCCCACAGTACATAAGGCAGCATACATCCTCTTTAGCTAGCGGTGTAGGATCGACAGGGCCCCCTGGTAGAGGGCTCCGCCTGTGCTCATAGAACTAGGGTTACAAGATAGTCACATCCATTTTACCTGACACAGCCCCTGGTTGCATGCCCTGCCGTGACATAACATCAACCAAAGCCGCAGCTCACCTACTTCTTTATACCCTAGGCCTCCACAGCAAGGAAGTAGGGGGCCCCCGCAAACCCAGGTAGTACGCACCTGAACATAGAGGCATGGCCTAATCCTGCAGGGGTCAAAAGGACAGTGAGTAGTCAGTAGACACCAAGCACACCACATTCACCGGTTCATCAAGGAGCTCGAGGACATGCAGGTGTATCCGCTTATTCGGTCGGCACATCCTGATTGGCCTCAGTGGGCAACTGACTGCTCGTGGTTGGAGGGGAGTAGTACCGATAGAGCCCAGTAGGTGGCAGACCCCTGTTTTGCAAACTTTCTGAATAAGGCTGTTGTATCAGCAGGTGGCCATGCACATACTTTTGACTTCAGCCATCAAGTCAGTCTTAGATAATTGCTTGTGTATTTTTTTCGTGACCTTGGGTGAATCTGTCACAGAATAGCACTCCACAGACTGTCCCGCCCACATCTCCACACAGACCAGTGACGTTGGAATCCCGACAGAGCCGACTGTCTTTTACTGGCAAACTTTCAAGGAGACAAAGACGACAATTTCGAGGAAAAAGAGGAAGAGAATGAAAACTCCGCAGTGACGTCTCTTTCAATTTTATGTGAAGGATTTTGAAGAAACTGTGAAACTATTTCAGCTCTCTGTTTTGTACTAAAACACACAAATGGAGACGCTCGTTTCTAATGTGAAGACACAACAAGAAAAAAACATGTTATATTGAATGTTCTGATTGTTCATTGTGAAGTATGTTGCTCATTAATATTCTTTTCTCAATTGCTTCTTTTTTTTTTTTTTTTAAATGGATCCTCTAGAGCAAGTGACAAAATAGGGAATATTTCTATTTCATTTATACACTTGGTTGTCATAATCTATTGTGTTTCAATAGACCAATTTTAATAATTAAAACATGTAAAGGTACTGATGTTGACTTTGTGATATGAAAGTGCTGCATATGTTTAGGCTGAGTAAACACGTCCAGGGCCATAGATTCCCAAACCGGAGGTAGGCAGTTTGATTCATGAGAGTATTTAGAGACAAAAAGAACAAAACACTAGATAATTAACAGGCGCATTGTTCCCCGCTGCACATATCCAAGCCCGGATCTTACCAGAGCGAGGCTCATGTATGTGGGACATCTCCAAGCAGGCCCGTCTTCATTGTAACCTATTTCCAGATTATAGTTAGTAGTCTAAATATTGGTTTAGCATGTGTCACATGTGTAGTGTCCCACCCACTGGTTATTGCTCTAGCCTGTGATTTTAGCTTGCTGGAAGACGCCCGCCCAAATGTCCCGCCTCCTACCGGAGCCCAACAGAGCTCTCTCCACCACAGGGTTTCAGCTTCTGAGATGTGGATTCCGCTCCTCCCGGAGTAAAATTAAAAACTCCCGTGGGTGTTTTCTGAGCGAGCCACATTGCATTGTTGTTTACACGGCTTGTAACGCTCGTGTATAATGGCATCCCTGCTTTGTTTTCTGCCCCCACTACAAAAGGTCATTCTTTAATTGCAGCATCACTTATTAAATATATGTTATTGTCTACCTCTGCTGCTTTTCTCCTCCTTCAGACACCTTTTCGGGGCAAGAGGAACTTGAATCGCAGTGGCCATGTTGGGCTCCACAGTAATATGCGAGGGGGTATAAGCCACACGAGGCCATCAGTGCTTGACATCACCATGAGAGAGCAACAGTCAAAGGTTCTCATGTGTGGGAGGAAATCATCGTATTTATAAAAGTGATCTAATAAAACGCTTGTTTGAGAGTATGGCATCGCAACATTTCTTCTAGAATTGTTCCACGCAGGTCTTTCTGTACAGCAGGAGGAGAGTAGCCGGTGACCTTGCCTGAACAGTAAGAACAGAGCAAGTAGGATAAAATGTAAATATATTAATGTCTCCCATACAGCAGTATGAGGTAGGCGTTTTATTTTATCATGGGGCGGCAGTACAACTGCTCATGAATCATTTACTAGCATTTCTTTTCATTAGTCAGGTTGTTGGGGTACAGTGTGGTTCACTTTAGACCAGCAGGGTTCAAGGTTTAATAATGCAAGAATGGTCTGCAAAAATAAAGAAATGTCATAAGAATATGGGAAAAAGGGATGGGAATAGAATGGGATAGATTATTTTATAGATTTCTTTGGGCCAAATAAACACAGAACCTTCACCCAGGAGACCGCTGATCGAGTCCCGCGTGAAACCAAGGGTCGAAAAACAACGGAACAAAAAACCTTCACTTGTTTTAATCTACTTAAGTAACGTGACAACTGTACTTACGTTAAGCCCAACCACGATGTTTTACTCAACCTAACCAAGTCGTTTTGTTGTGTTTTTGTTGTGTTTTGTTTCAATGAAACAACATTAAACCTGTGTTTAAAACCACCACAAATAATCGGTGAGAAAAGACATTTCTCTCGAAGCGTAGTTGAGAATGCAGTTTAGTTGTATGGGACTGGTATTGTATAGGAGACCGGGTTGAGTTTAGGCAAAGGTTGTGCTGATGGGCCATACTGACTGTTGAAAGGAGGTGAGGGGCCATTCTCCTCGCTACTCGCTCCTCCGGCTTGGGACCTAGACATCCATCTCAGGGCTCCATCTCGAAGGACATCCCAGTTCTTAAAATGCATCTCGAGGAGCGAGGAAAGAGGAGATTTGTCGGAGAAGCTTAAGCGCCCTTCACCATATGTGTAGCGCATCGTGAAGCTGTTGACATTTCACCTTGATATTACTTATGTTTTCCTCTTGAACGAAGGCTGCATCCAATTCAACTGCTATAAAGGTGACATTTAGTTTACAAGTGCCAAGGCCTGCTGTCGTTAAATGATTCAACAAGAACATTCTCTTGAATTCAGTTTTACTGTATTTCATGTTGCCATATAGGTAGACAGGACTGTGTTTGAGTGAATATCATGTCATTCTTTATTTGTATAGTACTTTACACAATGAAATATATAAAGAATATAAAAATGATATCCAAACAATCTTGTCACATTATGCCATGTGGTAAATTTAATTAAAAGTAAATATATAAGTTGAACACTGTTATGTTCATCTGACCGAGATCATAAAGGATAGCGGTTTAACTAAACAACGGGTGCTGTGACACACGTCACGTTTAACTGACGTCTCTTTAAAATGGCGGCTTCGAGGCAAAGGTCGTCTCATTTGTTAAATTCCTGTTGCCTTGATTCCTCTGCTAGCATCTCACTTGGGCGGGACCAAGACGTGAGGAGAGGAGGTGAGGAAAGGAATCGAGGATGTGCAAACTGGGAAGAGAGAAAGACCTGAAGCCTCACCATAGACTTTATATAAGAAGTGGAAGTAGTCACCGTCATAACTTACATTCTAAGAAGGTAAAAAAAGGCGTGATTACAACAATCAAACCCTGTTTTTGTCCATAAAGTTTGTGACTTCTGTTTTCAAACAGATTTGAACCTTTTACTTTAAGCATTTAAAAAAGAAGGTTATTTTAAACCCTTCTGTTGTTTTGAGATACAATTCAACACACTATGTGTGACACTGAACTGCACCATGGCTCTCCTTAATTTACAGCACAAATTGTCTGACAGAAAAACTATAACACAGATCCCATGCAGACAATAGCCAAATGCGTGTTTGTTAATTTGAGTACCAGTTCTCCAGTCCCATCAGATCCCTTTAATCAAATTATTTCTTTTACACACTGACACTGTTTTCTCTCGAACAAAAAAACTGCAGTGAACAGCAACATGACCATCCCTGTTGTATGGTACAGTAGCTCAGCCAGCAGTCGCCCTGAGGCTGTAAAGCAGTAAAAATAGTCTCAGAATGACAGAGGCTGAAAAAGCCACAGGCGATGGTTCACTTGTTTGAAGTGGGCCACAGCCACTGTGCTTCACAGCAGAGCTAGACCAGAGAAACACACACACACACACACACACACACACACACACACACACACACACACACACACACACACACACACACACACACACACACACACACATAACTGCATTGCCCAATGTGACTGGAGTGCTGGAGGTCTGCTAGTCGGTGCCATCTGTGCGCCTACATGCTCCCAGATGTCCTCCCTGTAATTAGAGCCAGAACTGGGCACGGCCCGGTCCAGCCCAGATCCAACCTCTCATTTACAGAGGCCCTCCCTGAATACTTAAGAAGCTTTCCAACACCGTGCCGGCCTTTAGAGGGACTCTTTGGCTCTGCAAACATATTTTCTAAATCACCAAAGAAAGCTGGAAGACTTACGGTAAGATGGCTTTAGCTTCCATCATGTTGAGGACATTTGCTTGGAATAATGTTAATTGCATTTATAATTGAATTACCCCCAAATTGGAAAAGTACTCTCGCTGTATCTTTAGATTTATAGGTATTTCTGCTTTATTATATCACACATAGTGAAGAGCGACAGAGACCGTAAGGTAGAGAAAGGGAAGGAATGGCATGTGACAAAGGTCATGAGTCTGATTTGTACTGAGATCACACAACATCTTCCTTCCTACTTGACTGTTTTAGGAAATAAACTGTTTTCTTATCACTGGGCAGGAGTTCAAAATGTCTATCGCCCAGGCGGCGGCCAAGGCCATGCTATCTGATGCCCTGCTGCAGAACAGCCCCGGGCTAAACCGGATCAGCCACCTGGAGCTGGAGCTTCCTCTGGACAAGGTCATCAAGTTTGTGTCCGTCGGCCTTCCGCTGTTGCTGGTGTCCATGGCCTTCGCCCGCGAGATCTCCCTGGGTGAGCAACTCTCTATCCTGTCTGTCTGAGGGCATTTTCTGTGATTCAATCACGCTGTTATGTGGTGTCCTCCGTTAAGTAATCGTGTACTGTTTGTCCTTGAATTTCTTATATTTTACTTGTTAAACCGCATTTTGTTGAACTTCTGATATGGAGGAATATCATACTTAGACTTTCTGTGGCCCGTGGTATTTAATACAACGTAAACACAATGGTTTGTACTGAAGAAGTGACCTAAACGTGCTATAATTCCAAAGCTGAGTTAAAAGCCCTGAAGGGGGCACGTCTGTGCTCCTTCCCTGCAGACTTTTATCTTTTCACTCAGGTACATCTTCTCAATCCTAGCTCCTCCCTTTTCCTTGTTGAGGAAACTAAATATTATAAGCAATAACAAGGAGAGTTGTAATTACACAGCACTTTCGTTAACAGAATAAAGCATGTGGGAGATTACACTAGAACAACTACTTACCACTAAAGGAGGACATGCTGACTCAATAAAAGGGAAACAACAACAGGAACTCTTAGTGGACGCACATTGACGGTGGGCAACTGCCCAGAAGGATTATATTTGCAGTCCCCTGAAGGCTGCCGGCTGCAGCGCTCTCGCTCCATACTGGACCAGTTTCAGAAATTGTTGTCCTCATTAGTCACTTGGACACAAAAACATGAGAGATTCTGTCCAGGTTGAAAAACACCACGTCACCCTTTAAGAGCTCCTCAGCATAACACACTGCATACCACGGCAGCAATAATGATGTGACAACACAATATTACTGAAAACACAAAATCACAATCTCCTCAGACTCCATTCATCTGGTCCATCGACTGTTCTGCTGCTGCCTGAAGAGTTTTAGACCAGAGGGAAAAACATCTTCTGAAAACAACGGGCGGTTTTTCACAGGAAACATGCCAACAACCTGTCCGTCTATGGTCATTCAAAGAACACAAAAAGCCCAGCTGACAATCCAAAGTATACGTGGCAACACTATACTACAAGTCTATTGTTGAGGAGGCTGACTCCCCTGACTTTGAACTAAACGTTGTCTCTCCGGAGCTGGTCTGCAATCAGCCGGATGCTCCTGATTCTAATTGCCATGGGGATGATTGAGAGCAGCGTTCGCTAACGCTGGCACGCTGTAATTACATGGCGAAGTTCTTCTGTGGCAGCTCCCCCCTATTTGAGTCAAATGAGAGGATATGTTGATTAACAAGGGGGGGGTCGTAGAACATGATGTGGTGGCGGGGGTGCGCGGCTCTACTGATGGATCTTGGCTGCCTATCTGCTGGCTTTTCACTTTCATAACGGTGCTTGATTGCGCTGCTGTCTGGAGTCTGGTTTACTTGCACCTGGACTCTGAGCCAAGAAAGCTGGTACAAAGCACAAAATGTGGGGACGATCTGCCAATGTTAATTGGGGAGTGGGAGTCGGAGATAGGAGCAGTGGCAGAAATGTAGGTTGCCTCACTTTGCCAAATGGCTCACAGGGGTTGGGAGTGAGCGGGATACTCAACAAGATTTCATGAGAAGGCATCTGCTGTCGTTTTTATTTTATTTCGGGTGAGTTGTCAATGCATGCGCCCACACAGGCACACGCAAGCAAAGTGGAAAAAACGGATTCCCGCAGCGAGCTGCATTAGAACGCACAGTGGCGTGGTGGTATTATAACTACACCACTCACAGTCAGATAGTATTATAACTACACCACTCACAGTAACTAGAACCTAGAAGTGCCAATGCAGCTTCAGTCAGTAAAGTGTTCAGAGCATAAGACCACTGGGCAACAACAACAACAACTTTTTTACTGATCTGTTTTATGTTTGTAACATGTTTTGCACAATTTGAAGGAGATTACATGAATTGCTCCTCCGTGATGCCTTCAGGGGTTTGTGGAGCTCTGAGGAAAAATAATGTGACGGACAGCTTTACAAAACCTTTTTAGAAATGACACACTGTAACATCATTTCATTATGTGGCTGCCAAAAATGGATGGTGATGAACCAACCGCTGTTCTGCTCACTACTTCGACCATCTGTCCCCACTATCAGCCTCACTAGTTTGGCCTTCGATAAAATCTGCTTTTAATAGGGTTTCAATATGTCCTTACAAGCTGGCCCAGAATGCAATATGCATTGCCTTGAAACATGTTATGAATGACCAATAAGTACTTCTTAATAAATCAATGTATCACGTACAATTAGTAGATTCATTTTGGGCAATTCTTATATGATACTTAATATAAGTAAAGGTGAATATTGAGGTATTTAATGGCCAGTGTTGCTGTACCAAATTGCTTTCACATGAAATATGTGAAAAATATAAATATGACATAGCTAACCATACGGGAAACTAACCAACAAACACAATACATAAATAGTTTGAGTTCAGTGTGAGTCTTAAAATACAAACCGCAACTTCGTCTTTCTTTTTTATCTAAGGCCAAAATGAAATATCCTCTATTAAAAACTCAGGTGCCAGAGTTATATTTTAGGTGTCACCATCAATATGTTAAAATCCGGCTGATTAATTGCACATATGCATACAGACATGCTGTAGTAGATCTGGACCGTGTAACGGTTGCCTGTAATGAGGTGTACCGGCAGGATAAATCACATCCTCACAATAAATTAGTGGCAGTATGTTTCTACTTACAGAACGCTGGGCAGATGTGGTGTTGTAGAAAAAAAGAAGAAGCTCCATGTTTCTCTTCTAAGGCTCTGCATTAGGTGGGGCACACCCTTGGTGTGTTCCCTCCTAAGCGCTCTGCTTTAGGGTGGAGCACCTCTGGGAAATGACAGATGGGTGCATGGAGCATGGATTCAAGTGGTTAGACTACATGTGGTTATATCAAGGTGAACTAAATATAAGGTGGAGGAGGCCACATTTGGAAGGGAGTCGCCCAGGGTTTTAAATGCCAGGTTGCCTTTTAGAAACATATGATTTCTCCAGTAAAATTATGTTCCACTGAAAAGAAAAGTGCATGCAGAAGCTCAAATGCACATGTCTGGTAGTGGACTCCCAGCACTGAGTGTGTGTGTGTGTGTGTGTGTGTGTGTGTGTGTGTGTGTGTGTGTGTGTGTGTGTGTGTGTGTGTGTGTGTGTGTGTGCGTGTGTGTGTTTGTGTGTATGTATCTACTTGTACAGCTAAATTTGTGAGGACCAAGTTGAGTTTTAGAACCTCAGAGTTAAGACATTTTTGGAAAGTGAAGGCATTTTGGCCGATCCTCACTTTGGGACGGACCTTCAAAGGCCTGTTTGAGGGTTCAGACTTGTTTTTTAGGTTCAGGTTAGAATCAGTTTTTGGTAAGTTAGGGTCAACTGACAAAAGGGTTGGGGTCAGGCATTTGGAGGTGATGGTTAAGGTTTGTGTCATGCATGACAGCGATAAGTGTCCTCACAAGGATAGAAGTACTAGATTGTGTGTGTGTGTGTGTGTGTGTGAAATCAAGCGCTTAGCAGCTGCTTACAGGCAATTTGATAAAGCAGTAAGTAATTCCCCATATTAGCAGATAATGTTACAAATCGACATTTGTTTATTCTGCAGGGCCTCAGATCAGCTGTTTCCCTCCCAGCAATTTCACCATCAAGCAGGCCAGCTATGTCGACACATACTGCTGGGACTCTCTCATGCACCATGAGTTTGACAGCAATGGGAACTTTGAGGAGCGCTCGCTCTGGGTACACAAAGTAAGTTGAGAGACTGATCAAGCTTGCTCCACTTGTTATTCCCACCTAGAGTGGCTGACGAAGTTAAACTGCTGAAACCTTCTTTCTCTTCGCTGTAACTTGCAAAACCTCAGTTAAAAGATGTCAGTGTGGCACATTTAATAAGAAGCAGAGCACATGCTTTGTCGCTAAAACCGTTTACAAAGTATTCAGACTTTGTTGGGTCGTGAAGTCAATGTTGATTTGACTCAACTCTTTTCTCTCATTGTCCATCCAGATGTTCCCCTACTCTCTTCTGGCCATGGCAGTGTTGATGTACCTGCCGGCTCTCATCTGGCGCCAGCTTGTCATGCCCACGCTGGGCTCAGACCTGCTCTTCATAATTGACGAACTGGACAAGTCGTACAACCGCTCGATCCGAATGGCCCAGAGCATTCTGGACATGCGCCAGAACACCAAGAACCCCCTCACATTTCAGGCCGAACTGCAAAGGTAAGACACCAGCGACTGCTGGCTTGTAGCATGAATATTCATTGCTGTTTATGTCTTTTTTAATCAAAATGCAGTAGGTTTTGCCCACCCCCACCCAAACTAGAATATGTCTTGTTAAATTAAACTTGATTCCAATAGAGGAATTGGGTCATTGCAGTAGCAAATAAAAATATCTGCTAGTGAGAAATATTGCTCAAAGGGTATTCAGAAGTGATCTTGTTGGCAGCTCCTACTTGCCAAAATTAGAGGATTGGGGTTGGGTAGGAAAGCTCCCAGCTGGGATTGCTGTACATGAAGGAGAACATGGTGCTGAGTTTCTTTTTCCTTGTCCAATTGCAGGGCCAAGAAGAAGCGATACTTTGAGTACCCTCTTCTGGAAAGATACATGCAGTGCAAGCAAAATTCCTATTTCCTCGTCAGCATGCTTTTCTTGCGGGGCTTCCTCCTCCTGACCTTCATGACAGCCGCCTGTCTCTACCTGGCCTACTTCCACCTGTCTGCCTTCCTGCAGGACGAGTTCAGCTGCTTCGTCCGCACGGGCATGCTGCGTGATCAGAACTGGGTTCCTGAACTGGTTCAGTGCAAAATGATTGGACAGTTGGTTTTTCAGGTGATAAGCGTGGCAAACGGTGCCATCTATGTCCTGTTGGCTCCTATCGTCCTCTTCAGCCTGATTCGGCTCTTCGTTTGGGACACCACCTTCTTCTCCGTCTACGAGGTCCTCCCAGCCCTCGACCTCATCAACCGCCGTAGACTCGGCTGCCCGTTGAACGACCTCAATGTCCTCCTGCTCTTCTTGCACGCCAACGTAGCTCACCTGATGTCCTATGGGAAGGTGAGGGCACTGTGCTTGCTGGCGCCACCGCAGGTGGGCACCACCTCCGCAGGGCAGGGATTGAGCGAGATGCTCAGCCAAGAGGAGATGGAAGAGCGTGAGGAGGCTGCGATGGAGCTGGCAGAGGAGGTGGAGGAGGCCAAGGAGGAAGGGAAGCTCAACCTAGTGGACATCATGACTATTCTGGGAGCGGCGCAGGGAAGAGTGGTTAACTGCAGCGAGAAGAGGCCTCTGGTGGAGGAGAATATGAGTCTCGGTACCGTAACACTTATCTACACACTCAAACGCATTCTGCTAGTGGCTATTTTTGCCTTCATAATCTGGGATGTACAGAAAATTATTAAGTGACCTCCAGACTACAGATACAGGCTCTGAAAATGAAGAGCAAGTGCTTTAAATTTAAGATAGCATAAGCAGTTCTCAGTGAACAGACACTGGAATACACAATAAGGTCGTATCCACGTGGACCTGAGAAAGCAGTTTGAGAAACATTTGCAACTGTAAGCAAATTCAAGTAAATACAAACATTGTTAAGTATTTTTTCTCTCTTTATGGTCTGTAACTGTGTTGCTTCTGCCCTTTCTTCTTTTTGATGCCAGACTGATCTGCCTATATTTCTAAAAGAGTCTTTGAAAATCACTGGCTAATGTGGAGGAGATAGATCTGTGGTACTTCCTAGCCCTAACTGCCCTCTCTGTCTCTTCACAGAGCCAAACCACCAGGGGTACCATGAGTTGAAGGAGACTACACCATTTAGTCATTACTAGGCCTCCTATGGACTGAATCAATGTGATAACAGTGGGGGGGTTGGGACACTCTCTACAGTAGATTTCCAAGAGTACTGTATCCACAAAGGCTGTGGACATCAATGAAGAGTTTCTGTGGTCAGAAGACCAACAACAACAACAAAAACTCTTTTAGAATTACAGGGCAAATTGTTCTGGCTAGAAAATGTCAATGGATTTAGATTTGTTACTTTCTAGCATGAAGCTGCCACAGACTTTCTTTCTGTCTTTCACTTTTGTGTATTTTTGTAGGGGGGCAGTGACGGCTTCAAAGGGGAGCATGTAAATGAAAGTAGCTGTTGTAATTATGGTGAGAGAACACGACGCATAAGTATGAGCATCGAATTACCATGTACCAAATATATTTATCATAATGTATGTACGTCAATTGAGAGGCAGAAAAACATTTTCAATAGCAACTATAGATTCCATTGTCAGTAATATACTGTTCATGAACTTAGAACATTTTTGTACTCACTTTCCTTTTTGCTTCTTTCTCCTGTTATTTACGTCATGAGCAAATAAAGTTTTACCCGTCTGTGAATTAGCAAAGTGTCAAATGTATAATTTTATTTGTCAGGTAGGAACAGTCGACCAATGCGATACATCAGAAAGTCAAACTGAATCATCCGTTTAAGGATAGCAGAGAGCCACTCACCTTTGTAGTGCTTTCATTTTTAGTATATGCAATTTCAGAGGTGGAGGGACTCAAACACTCTGCTGTTTCTGTACTCAGATGTCAGATACTTTTCTACAGAAGGTAGACATTGAATAAAAAAATACTCTTGTTGAGCTTTTTGTTAGTTAATAGGTTACTGTATATTATTTTTTTATATTGAATGAGCTGTCACTGGCATCACTGTATTTACAAGCATTAAATAAAGGTTTTATTCATTAGGCATGGGTTTTATGTGTCTGCATTTCCACACAGCAGTTATTTAACTGAGAGTTGTTTTTGATAAAAGTGCTTGTTATTCATGTGAACTGATAATTAAACAGATGATACAGCAAGCAACCACTAGATATTAAACGTGTGGCATCCATCTTTAGCTGTGTGCTCCACAGCGACCAGACGTCATCTGAGGGGAGGTCTCCCTGGACACAAATTAGAGACCCATGGGAAAGAAGTACATGTAGCACACTGTGCCACCATGTGTGACTGTTCAACCGAATGGGCCCCGAATGACTACTGTGCAGCAACAGTGAATTATCCACGGAGAAAGTGTGCAATTATTTCGATGTAGTCAAAGACACAAAGGCAGGCAAGTTGCCTGCTGGATAATAGGGGCCATTGGTGGACAGCAGGAACGCAATGCAGATCTGAGACTTATAATGAACAAGGGCCTCCTTTTAGAAGTCCAATTACAGACGGTAAGTGTGTTTTTTATTTCAGAATTTCAGGTCAATGCAAATAAAATAAAAAGTATGTACTGTGTTTTATGATTAAAACTGGTAGTCACAAGCCATGGGCCACTTTAGAGTGAAGGCAACCTTCTCGAGTTCCTCTTTGTTATAATAATTGTTAGGCTTCCACGCTGCTCTGCTCTCAATCTAAAGGAAGTCTGTCTTGCGTGTCAGATCCCATCCTCCGTCATCCATCTGGCACAGAGCTAGAAAAAAAGCCAGACAGATGGTGATGATGAATATTCTCAAATGTGAAATTTGAAGAGTAAACTTCATTCAGAGCTCAACACCAAGACAGACATGCAACTGTCTGCTTTCTGCGATGGCGTTGCTGTTGGCTGTGCAGTAGCTGGCTGGCTCTGGCCACTTGAGGGCATCATTGAGTCATGCTGAAACCAGACTGCCCGCATTGATATGAAGGCTGCAATATATTAATTTAGGGCCGCATCACAAGTGGGGTCAGTGTTGATATTTATAATTCCTGTAATCAAAACAAAAGGGAATGCAGTCTCATTCAAATCAGCCTTATCAGGCGTTCAGCAGGTCCAGACTCCTCTGCCAGAGTCTGTAAAAGCTTCTGTGTCGCAGCCAATTTCCCAGAACCAGTAAGTGTGAGAAGGCTGGTGTTGCTGCGATTGGAGCACTGCCTTTTTGGAATTGAGAATTTTGCTGGCAATCTTCATCAGGTTCCGCCACGTCAGCAGGCCAGACACCAACTTCTACTGTTTGCACCCGGTGTTTCCCAAAATGTTGGGCATAAAGGCTCACGCTTAAAAGCGGGATTTGATGGAGTGAAATGAGAGATCAAAGGCGCCCTCGGATTGCTCTACGCTGTCATTCCAGCCTGCCTGGCTCACGGCGATGACTCTGTTACATCCAAACAATGCTGAGGCCCGATACCATCACAGGGTTTACATGAGTCATGCAGCTCACAGTGCAGCAGCGGGTTCCGTGCAGGATCCAAGTGAATGCAGTTTGACAACTCTATCTGCCCTAAACGTCTCCCTCACATCTGCATGAGAAATCAGCTGTTGGGAATGGATAAAACACCCCGTAGGTTTGCACTACTTGTTTTTCTTTCCATTGTGTTTGGTAATGAGAACGAACACGCAGGGCTCAGCAGCGGGTGATCAAAACCGCGCAGAGCATCATTGGTACCCGTCGACTGAGCATCGTGATATCGGTGAGGTGAGGTGCCCGCACAAAGGATATTAGAGGACAATACCCACCCCGACCACACCCTGCTGCCATCTGGCAAGAGATGCAGGAGCTCTACATGTTATGCATGTTCTACACTGTGCACTGATCTCTACATTGCACCACATCCGTGAAGTTCACATTGAGCTACAGTGGTGTGTGTGTCTTCTCATGCAGTTTACCACAACGGTACCTTTGCACTAACATCATTCCCGACTACTACCGTACGTCTTTTTTGCGATATAACTTATATCACATTATTCTAATCTGTGCGTATGCAGGGGGGCTACAACTGTGTTTCATTGTGTAATACTATTTTGCAAAATAATAATAACGCTGAACCATGAACCTCCGTGTTAGAGGCTGCTGAGAGCAGAGGGCCGTGGGTGGAGGGGATTGGGTTGCTGTGTGGCTCTCCACACTACCATCTAATTAGTACACGTGTGAGGAAACGGAACATTTTAAGCGAACATGGATGCCGTGTTCATGTCAAGTAATAGCTAAGATGAAATACAGCAAAATTCTTCTGTGTTGTGGTTTTACTAATACCCTGTTTTGCCATTTAGATTGCTAGCCGTAAAGGAGCCAAGGTCAGACGCCCACGGATCAGATTCTTGAGGAATTTAAAGTGAGTTTAAAGTGGTGACAGTGTGCAAGACAGGAGCTGATAGTAAACCAGTAAGCACAGCTGAGTTGACCTCCAGTTCATGACACAATTGATCTACTGTAGCTCACCTCCTTGCTCACAAGGCCACTAAATGGAGACATAACCCTAAATCAGAAGTGATGGCCACACCGAGAAGAAAAACACACACACAGGCAGTTTTTGTGTTGTTGTCGAAGTGATTAGAGGAGCCTTGAAAGGCCATGGCTGCCTGTCAGGGAAGGGTGTGATTATAGTGGGACATAATACAATTCAACAAGGGCTATAGGACATATTTTTTTTAAGACGAGAAATTTACCCAAGATATTTCCAACATTTTACCAGAAGCTCCAAATTCTATTATAGATTTTAACAAGATGTTTAATCATTTAAGCAGCCTTTGCTACAGTGCTTTTACACAGTATACTCAATAATATCATTGAATAATAGAATGTGGCTAATTAGAAGAACTAGAAAAGAAATAAAAAAAGAGCCACATCTGCGGCAGTACTCATTGACCCCTCTCAGCGTGGAGAGCAGAAATAAATGTTCACTCTACATTTGACTCACAGGTTTTTCTTTGAAGCATGCTTCCCTTCCTCTGTGTGACTAATCTTTGTCTCGTTTCAGATTGAGTGGCCCTTCTTTCTTTGTTTAGCCATGTTGGCTAACACTTCCAATGCTCAGTCATTTCTTATCACACAAAGCACCGTTGCTGCTGCAGGAAATGCAAAACAGTGCAACAGTCATGTTCTTTGAAAGATGGCTTTCTTGAACGCACTGTGTATTCTCTCTCCCATTAAGTTGTTCAGGATTTTTTCCTTAAAATCTCAGACCTTTGTGTGGAATATCTACAAATCCTCACACTCTCTCTATGAAGCTCTACTTTCCTCATGAAACATATCCAAGAGCAAGCAGTGAGATAATGATCTGACGCCATCTAAGGCTGAATAAATGAAGAAGACATCTCAAGCACAAGATGAATAATCTTGCTGATTCTGTGTTTATGTAGCTCAGTGTAGCTCATCAAGCAGGACTAAGAGCTGATAATATAATAGTGCAGGTGTTCCTTACTAGCATACGTGCACAAGGCTCAATTAGTCTTGGAAGCAAAAGCAGGTAAAACCCACATTTTAGGAGACATTTTTTTTATCAAACAAGAACTGTTGCCCTTTAAAACGAGTGAGGCTGAACAAATGAAATTAATTGCTCAGCAGTATGAACCTGTTCTCTTAGACAGCAGGGCAGGAAGGATCGCAGACAGAGGACAGATGGACCTCCAGCAGGTCTGTCTCAGAGGGCCCCTGATCACCTTAAAGTCTGCTCATGTACCTCTGGACTCTTGAAGGACATCTTTGGTAAAAATTCGTTACCAATGGAAAAAAAAGAAGAAATCATACATGTTGCGACTTTTTAAAATTAATTTTTTATCACATTTCTCGACACACAGCTCAGGACAAAAATAAACACATGCTTTACAGTTCCTGAAGAATGTGTGAGTATATACGTCAATTATCTATTGTTAGCTCTGAGTGCTACACTTGAAAATATCATGCACATGCTCATGGGAAATTCGTTTACCAGGTTTCATTTTATATAAGTCAATCAAATTGCAGAAATAGCACGTTTTAATGTTACTGTAGTGCCCCCTGTAGGTATAATTGTCTGAGATGTTAGAAATGTGACTATATTAACAGAATTCCCAATTTGGTTGCATTCCAATTAAGGATTGAAGAGTCATGGCCCGTTAAGTGCATCAGACCAGGCCTTCAAATGTTAGTGAAATAATTACATATAAATGGTGTGTGTGTGATATCCAAAAACAAACTAAGTACATGGTATGTACCAAGTTTGGTGAAATACATGCCAAACAAAGGAAGTGTTTACCAAGAAATCCAAAATGGTAGAAGAATGTCATCGGCGCTAATGGGCGTGCCCAATATCAGTCAAATCATCATCAGGAAATAAATTATTACAAATACTGTACTGTTGTTTTCGCATCACGGTTCATGAGTTATTAGCATATTCCCTGGAGGCCAGTGTAAATTGCCTTGTGTGCTCGTGTTATAATTATAGTAAGTAGTCTACTCTGAAGGAGTTGCAACCCCCTAACGTGATTTTACCAAGAGACACCTCATCAGACCAGCTAGTAGCCCAACAGTGAACCTCTGTGGCCCCGGAATCCCCGTTTTTGCCCGGTAATGCATCTCACTGACCTTCAAAGAGCCGTGGATGAGAGCAGAGGGACGGGTAGGTATCAGAGCACCGGAACAAAAACACCTACACATCACCGACAGACAGCATCCCAAAAATGAGATCCACTCACGGTGGTTTCTGTGACATGAAAATTACTTTTAAAATACTGAACCTTCAGCTTCTGCTTTCACTAATTTGAAACCTCTACTTGGCGATTCTTTTAATCATACAAATACGACGAGGTGGTGAACAATACATTTTTCTGTGGTGGAATGAACTCAGATCACGTATTTACATTTTTACACAAGTACTTTTACTTTTACTTGAGTAGAATTTATTTAAAGTAACAGTATTATTACTTGAGCACAATTTTCTGGTAAACTACTCTTACCAGCTCTTTTTTATATATATATATATGACCACATGTCAGCTCTCTTTTTTTTCGAATGACTAAACATTTCAAAGTGATTGTAATAATGCAATTGTAGTACTTGCTAACATCTACAACTAACATAACATAACATCACAAAAAGAGTATTTATGTGAAAAAGTTGCAGAATGCTTCCTTGCATGAACCTTTAATGTGATTGAAACTGCATTTATGGAACATAAGGCCAAGTCTGACCTCTAGTGTGACTCCAGTCCGCCCTTCACTGCTGACTCATCGTGCTGGCAAGCTGCTTACCTCAGGTGCCAAAGTCAAGAACAGCTGTCAGCAGGTAAGGATGTGGGATGACAGGGAAAAAAGGAGGGTGTGTGTGTGTGTGTGTGTGGGGGGGGAGGGTGGTGGGGGTTTGGGGGGCGAGGGGGGGGGCGACTGACTGACATTGTATTTCAGTCAGTGCTGTCAACTGCTGACATTGATAATGTCCTGACAGGTGGATGTATCTCTTCTCCGCTCCAACACTGCAGAGTGTTGAGTGAGCGTGATAGTATCATTTCAGCTCATTTATTCATTTAGTCATTTATACCACATACTCCAAAATAATAAGCTGGTTGTCTGAGAACAGAACTGACATCACATTAGTGAGAGCAAGTGCTGAGACATGCACACACACATACAAAACTGTGAGAATGATATTTGTTGGTGCTTCTTTCTTTTATAGGCTTACTTTTGGTGGTGGGATGATAATAATACACCAATCTCGCTTCATGAGTTTATTTTTTTGTGGTTTTGTACATTTTGATTGATATGTCTGTACAAAATGGAGCTTAAGTTCAAACACTGTTAAAGATGCTCAAAGCTGCCCACACTGAACCATTCTCCAACCTGCTGTCGCACTCAAACCCTTCGTTGCCATCACTTTTTGGACTCTGCAAACATATTCTTGGGATTTGGACTCAAGTCTACTTCTGTTAGTTCCATAATGGTGGAGAGAAAATGGTAATTCTCTAAATGGCAGAAATCCCACGCCCAGATGACTACCAAAATCCAATCAATAGGTCCAATCTGTCCACCAGATTTCATTGGAAATCTGTTCTTAGGCTCTTGACATTTCTTGCCAACAAACAAACTAACCGATGGGTAAACATAACCCAGCAGTAATAAAAATTGTTTAATCCTCACACTTATACGTGCTAGTAATTAACATTTCATTCACCACACACGTTGCTCAGTCCCTTGTGCCAGTCTGTAGTAATTGGAATCAAGCTGTAAACATCCTCGTTCACCACCACCACCACCACCACCACCTCCTTAACTGCCTTTACTAGTGTGTCAGTAAATGGTGTGTGGAGTCTCCTAAGGCTATGTACTAAGTTTGGCCTTGAAAGATCAAAAAACGCAAGGAAATGCCTTCAGGGTAAAGCTGTTAAAACATCCCAAATATCCAGTTTGGTGTAGGATGACGGACCTTGAGACAGATTTGTAGTGCAAGGAGGTATATATGTATCTGTGCCACATTTCACATAACTTATATTGTCAAGAGTCTAATATATCTCACGTACAGAACGAGACCATACCAGGCTTCAAACTCTGCAAGAGACGCAACAGAAAACGTCCATGTCGGTGGTGTACCTGCTCATGCTGAATCAGGTACATCGTTATGCAGCTCTTCAGGAGCCTGAGAATGTGTCAGGTCCGTTCAGTCTGATGTCGGACGATTTTCAAAGACCCAAACTCATTTGCATGAGTGGAACAGTTGGAAACAGTTTGACCTCTGCCTTGTAGCGGCAAATTCAATTAATTGTGTTGTCCAGTGGTGTTACTGAAAGAGCAAAACCAATTTATCAGAGAACTCACATTGCACAGTAAACCTGTTAAAACATACATTAAAAAAATAATTCCATTTCAGGGCCATTGGCAGACTTCCGATCTGCCGAGCTGACAAAATTAGCTATTAAAAAAATGATGAGCTGTTATTAATTTGAGATTTTGTTAGATAAGGACATGTGCGTGTCACGAAAAGTTAACAGTGATTTTACATTTGTTCCATAACGTAGTTAGGTTTTTGCTCTTATAACGTTATTGCATTATTATCTTAACATAAACTATTATCTCTTTTCTAACCTGAAGTAGTTTTATTGCCTAAATCTAACCAAAGATATCACAAAGTTAATCACTTGGCATTATGTGTGGAGGATGATATGAAACATATGAAAAGTATTTTTAGTTCAGAATCGCTGAATTTAACGTATCCCGTAGTTTGTAGTAATGTACACTGGGAACATTTATTTTCTGCAGACCTTATCTAGAGCTGTCCATAAGTAATTTTCCCAGCAGTAAAAAGCAGCACAGTGTCTCTTTAGACTCAGTGTTCCGAAACCCTGCACAACAGACAACACCAATGTATCAAGGGCAGAACGTTCGAGTTTGAAGTGACTGTCTAAATCTTTAACACAAACTGAGGTTCTGAGTCTCTGCACTTTGGTCCTTCACGTCTTTGCCTTGTGGTCAAAACATTGGCTAAATAAAGCACTTTCCACTCCGGGAAATGTGTGACCCATCACATGATCCTATCCTCTGTGTCTGCATGGCTCTTATTTCAGCTATCTCTAATGTTGAATTCAGTCTCATCTGCGTTTTTCAATTAATTGTTTCAGAAACCCTGATGAAGGCCTTCACCTTGAAACAGCTTGGCGTTAATAAATATTTATTCTCATTCTCATTTTCCCCAATTCCCAATTTGTAGAATTCCCCTGACATTGCTTTTGTTTCAGTGTTTCCAACACACAATGGCCAACCCCATTGGCACATTGTCTACATAACACACGCCCAATCGCTGCCTGGTAGATTTCGCTTTGTGGGTTTTGTTGTGCTGAAAGTGAGTATTGTATTCTTTGTGACTGAAAATTACTACAAGAATAAGAACACCTGAGGGGGGGAGGAGGGGGAGGAGGCTATTCTGCCCCCCTTTGCACTAAAAGATAAGGCATTTACCAATTTGGATTTTCATTTCCTGTTGTGGAGTTTTTTCCTCACCGACCACTCAAGAGGGAGGCTCGTATGAAAAGCTCCGAGACCTGTTCATTGTCTCTTGCGGGAGCAGGTGATACTGTGCAGATTTTATTGGCACGCCTGGTTCCGCTGTTGTGGTTTAAATCAGTTTGGTTGCTTCTGACCGTGGATGGGGGAGGGCGGGGGCTCATGTGGCGCTCGTTGCACGTCGCCTCAATACAATAGATATCGTGCCACCTGATGTGGCTGAGTGAAAGCTCCATGTTGACTGATGACTTGCTTAAAGGGAGAGATAAATGGTTGGAGTGAGAGAGAGAGAAGGGGAGACTGATATAAATATGCAGAGTGTGGGCCCATCTGCATCTATTTCATCTGTCAACCATCCAAATGCATCACAGCTAGAGAATTCATGCAGCTGTGTGAGCGTGTGTGTGTAGGTGTGTGTGTGTGTGTGTGTGTGTGTGTGTGTGTGTGTGTATAGTGTGAGGTGTTGGACAGACAGCTGCTCTGTATGTATTGATGTGCTCTGATTGATGTCCTTGTATTCCATATCTCAGGACATCAATGGGATGATTAGCCATCAAAGGCTACAGTGATGCTGCATGTTGAGCCTGTGAAAGATTTTCAAGCGCACTTTGGAATGTTAAGTATGGTTTTGAAGGTGACGGTAATGGGTATGGTTGTTTTTTTCTTTTTATTTAAAATGTGACTCACAGTTTGTCTTTTTCTTTTTTTTTTTTTTTTACCATCACTGACGTCAAACGGACGCCTTTTTAAAAGGAGAATATACCCGCTACATAAAAGGTTTCGCCGTATCTAGGTGCTCAAGGTGAACCTGCATTTTACCTCTTGAACACTACCTGTCCAAAATAACTGAGGAGCTCATCCAGTTTGCGCACCTGCTCTCAGACTTCTACTGATTAGGTGACGTTATTCAAGCCCCGAGGGCTTAAGTCTGTTCCTGCCAACAAGGAAGGTAGAACACCTCAAACCCGGCATAGTCTTTGGTGTTATTGCTGTACATCTTCATTGCATGTGTACGTCTTCCACGTCAGGCAGTGGTTAGGTTTGTGGAATTAAGCACGCTTGTATACGTTGGCGTTACAGGCGTGTGTGCCTGTCGTTCTCTTGTTCTGCTGATAACATGCCCTTGGTCTCTCGTCAATCCAGCTTTTCATCGAGTGGCTCTGAACAGCAAAAGGTAGGCTTGGTGTCTCTCCTGACTGAAACCTCAAAGTGACACCATGTGGCACTTTCTCAAATACAGCTTCTGGTTTTGTAGATAACCATCCACATCTGGCTCATCCTGCGTTGTTTTTCACGTTCGCCGTTGTCCTCAAGCATCAGAACACCGTTCTGTCTCCTGTACCAACTATCTGTCGTCTGTTTCCTGCTCTTTTTCTAAATCATGGATGTGTTCACTGAGAAAAGAAAAATGAAGAGAATGCACTCCTAGAGTAATGGGGCTCTGTCCAAGATTAATGCTGCCTTCCAGAGAACACAGAGGTCGTAATTTTCCCAGTTTAATTTTCCAATTTCCGGCCTCCAAGAGTTCGGGGTGGACAAGGCCAAACATAAAAAAAAACCCATGGCTGACTTTAACAAACTGATGTTTCTTTGACAAGTGTACACACAACTCTCAGCATTTCAGCCTCCATTCTTTTCTGGAATTTATTAGGTCATACTGAATAACTTTTGTGCAGAGAAGATACCATTCAGAGATTGTTTACCGTAACCAGCTACCTAATGACATGGCGACATATTGTCACATCAATTTACATGCAGGTTTTATTATATAATAATATGTATTATTTTAAATTAAATACAGGCAAATATACTTAACGTTGCCTTTTTGTTTATGGTTTACCATTTCCATCATTGTTTTGCATTGTCTTCAACAACTGTGCCTTTGTAAAGTCTGAGTACAGGGATTTACTTTAAGTTCACAAGTAGAACTCTTGTTCCGTTGTCCTTTTTCTAGTAGAAGGTCAGACATCATAAGTACTGTACGTCATTGTTGGATTATAAATGTCCAGAATGATTTACTTAGTGTTTGCTTTCCACCAACTGAAGGTTCCACCTGTGATAGACGACAGACAGATTCTTTACTTGCTGGAGTATTTCAGAAAAAAGGACTGCACTGATACCACCTGCTTCCACTAAATGAGCACAGCCTCAATTTCGGAGGCACTGACAAAAGCTCTCGCCTTCTCCCAGCTTTTCTAGTATACTACACTAACTGCCAGAGATTTAGTACTACTACTACCTAAAACAATACTACAAACTATGACAACATTTTAAAGAGCAAACTTAATAATGCATATGAGAGTGCATTAATCTTCTAATCTCTGAAAGAATGCAAATAAGGTTAAAAACATGCAGAGAGAAACACATGCAGAGGTTTGTGTGCACTTTGTGCTGAGTTCCTTTCTTGACAGGATAGACAACTGGATGACAGCTGGTTGTAGACATTTTAAAGTAAATAGAATTAAAAATTTGTGTCATCTAGTTTGGATCGGTAGAAACCCAATAATCTTAATAGCAATGTCACTGAAAACCAATAGAAAATACGTTACACGTAATTGTGTGTGTGTGTGTGTGTGTGTGTGTGTGTGTGTGTTTGTGTGTGGCCATACTGGTGGCCACTGATTGCTAAATGCAGATGGGGTGATGCTGTTACTCACAATGTAAGGTCAGATAAAATGGTGGTATAATCACATGACATAAATTATTCTGAGACTCAATCCAGAGAAGTAAAATGCTGATTAAGATACAAAATAAACATAGAATATAATGAAGCTACATAGGCCGAGGACAGTCAAGACATATTTAAAATATTTATTATACAATTTAAGATGTTACAAAGTAAAGACATGCTGAAGAATAATGTCAAAATATGTTGTGAGAGGGCCCCTGCTCTGTGTGGTGCATGATGTTCCCTTATTCTAAATTACATGAGATTAAAGCCACGTTGAAGAGCCGAGCAGGCAGATTTATACAAGTGATTAAAAACCCTGAATAATATTTGCATTGCAAGATTCCATTTGCAGTCTACCACTAGGCCTATTTCAAAGGACCTGCACGTTTTTAAAAGAAATATGAAAATTAGCCAACAAAATATTCAAGACTTTAAGTTACACGCATCATGAGATAATATGAAAAGTAGAAAAAGGATAGAACCTGAAATGATAAATTTATTTTGATTACCATAATCATAAGGTTAGGATGAGAAAGGTCATTTAGAATAGCAAATAATAGTTAGTACATTGTACACTGTGTATTAAGAAATAAAGATAGCAGAACATGTGCAAAAGGATAACTGATTTATAACTGTCATAGACCCCTTAAGATGGGATCAGACCTATGTTCCCCATCAGGACAATATTCCCTCAGCCCCATGTTCCCTCAGACCTATGTTCCCTCAGCCCCATGGTCCCTCAGCTCTATGTTCCCCCAGACCTATGTTCCCTTAGCCCCATGGTCCCTCAGCCCTATGTTCCCTTAGCCCCATGGTCCCTCAGCCCTATGTTCCCTTAGCCCCATGGTCCCTCAGCTCTATGTTCCCCCAGACCTATGTTCCCTTAGCCCCATGGTCCCTCAGCCCTATGTTCCCTTAGCTCTATGTACCGTCAGCCCCATGTTCCTTCAGCCCCATGTTCCCTTAGCTCCATATAGCCTCAGCCCATGTGCCCTTAGACCTATGTTTCCTCAGCATTTTTTATGTTAAAATCTGTCCATAACATTTTGAGATATCCCGCTAACATTAGATAATAGACAGACATCCTGGCTAGTACTCTGCCTTTCGGTTGGGTTGGTTAGGTTTAAGCATGGGGAGTGAGATTGGCATCTGCGGAGGTACTAATCTGAGGGATCATAAGACTGAGGGAAAAAAGGGCTGAGGGTGTGAGAGTGGAAGGCTTAATTAGAGCTGCATTGTTTGATTTATACAATTTCAATAATACACAAAACAATCTCGAAAGGGCAAATAACTTATTTTGAAAGTTAGATTCTTCTTCTGCTCTCTCAGCCATTCTGGTCCACATGGCCTAGAAGTTGTCCTTCTCATGAATGGATTGCTGGAGTTCAGTCGATTTGCAATTCAGCGCCTCAGACTCGAGCCAGCAATCAGTTTGGATGTCAGTTGCTGGGGAGCTACATCAAGTACCAGCACATGGTTCCCGCAATGCCCTGCAGTCTGGTGGTGGTGTTGTCAAGAAATATTGGCAAGACTAGTTTTCCTCTGCTGCTCAGTCCGTCACATCAGTCTCAGCTCTCTGTCTCAGAGGGAGACTGACAGAGCCTCCTTGTCCACACACACACCAACTTCACAGCAACAAGGATAAGATAGCAAAATCCAAACCCCCCTTACCCCCATCAGAAACCTTAGACATCCATCAACCCAGCAAGATGCATTATAATCATAATTAATATTCTTATTAATCCAACCTTTGACAGCTGTTGTGACTGTCGATACGGAGCATTTCTTCATGTCCCTCTGATGATTAAAGTGTTTTGTGTGCTTGCAGATTTTCAAAAGCTCTCAGTGCCTGCAGGGTGTGTGGACATCCTGGATATACCAATGTTGTTGCCCTGCAGAAGTCTGTGAAAGCCCAGCTTCCCTCCTGCGAAATGAGGCCACTTAGATCCGCTCCCTTCAATCCTCATGCAGCCCGGCTATCCTTGACTCTGCTGTTCCTTTTGGAAGTGAATAGAAGTTAGAATATAAATCAGGAGCAATTGAAGATACAGACAAAGCTTTGATGTCAGACCTCAAGTGATGATTATAAGCCCAGTTCCACCAAACCAAAGTTCAGTTTTTTTTTTTTTTTAACGACAGCATAATATCACTTGCTGGGTCATCAGCATGTCTTCCAGCACCTTGAACAATGCGCCACCCATTTGAAAGTTGTTTTGCTGCCTTGAGAATGAGAAATCTGGGCAATTCAATTTGCCTGAATTGCCAGACACTTGAGAGGTCATCCAAGTCCACGACGAAATGGTTTGTACAGGACCATTGACTAGACATGATTATAGGTTCCCTCCACTGTGACACTGATTCAAATCATGCACGCCATCATCATACTGTAATTATAGGGACCTTGACTAAGGTTTGCAGGGACATGAAATGTATTTTGTGTCGAGTTTAATCAAGAAGTTGTACCCTTTCTGGAATATGAATCCTGCAACTACACTTCATTACTTTCTGAAATACACTAGACATAGTACACCCTGACATCATTGTCCCTCACCAATCAGGTTTCCTACAAAATTATATTCTCATACAATTAAACTGCATTCTCTATTACGTTTCGAGGGAATTGTATTTTCTCCCTAATTAGGGGAGCCGCTTTAAAAACGTTAACGTTGTAAATTGAAACAAAGCAAAACAAAAATGCAACAGAACTACATTATAGTTTTGATTAAAATAAGTAGGTTTGTCCATTAATTAAGTTACAGATGTAAATTGGACATTGACATAAGTGGACATTGACTGCCATTACATGCCATTATTAAATGAGGCAAGACAAGTTGGATATGCAGAATGTCCAGTGACTATGTCACAAGTCAGTAGAAGATTTTCCTCGTTTTGCATTTAAAGTTGAAAAAATACTCAAGTATGCCATGCAGTTAATGAATTATGGACCACAGAGACATTCATTCTTGCATGTGGAAAGAATTGCCATTTATTTGTCAAATGATCAATTAGCCAATGTAATGGCTTATTGTTTTAGAGCTCATTCCCATAAGCCTAGGCATTAATCTCAATCAATAGTCCATAAGCATGATTTACAGAACTTTTGTGCTTTTTTGACAAAAGAATGTGCACATTTTTCTTTGCCAATTTCTCCAGCCGGGTGAAGGCAGTTCCATTCCTAATGTGACTATTACAGAAGGCAGAATCACTTGGCCTTGTCATTTCCAGGCTGTTCCTCTTTTCAAATATTTTTATTTGCATCCAAGATGACTGCCTACTCAAACCGTACAGAGACAAAGAGATTGCTGTCCTCAACCCTCTCACTGAAAATCATGCACATGTGAGACACTGTGCGGGGCTGTACAATCAGTTTTTTCTTGTAAATATTGTGCTTAGTGGCATATCACGAAAGACAAACACAATGTAAGCCAGGATGATTGCACATATTAATTCGGCAGAAAGCTAAATGACTGTTTGCCTTTGTAAATCCACAGCAGCTGACAGGGAAACGACAGAGGTTTTTATGAAGTCGATGTCATTGATTGTTGTGCGCTGTGCATATGAATGTGTTGAATCCTCAACACAAGTCGGTAGAATTTGTTTTTCACACACACACACACACACACACACACACACACACACACACACACACACACACACACACTGGTATTGAATATATTTATTGTTGGACATGTGGATGCTGGGAGCCATGTGCACAGCTGGGACAAAGAATTGTTCCTCCGTTTCTCCCTGGGAACAAACAAATAGACAACTGCAGTGAGTGACGGATTGAACAGACCTGATTGTATTAATGTCTGCATGCGGGTATATATATTGCCAAGCTCAAGATTGCAACAACTCACTGCTTCCTGTTTCCGGTTTCCTGTTTCCTCTTCCCAGGGTGTTGGGGCAAAATAGTTCCCTTGGGGCTCGAGCACCCATTTGTAGTTCCGGGAAGTACCAACCACAGGAAGCGGGTAGAGGGGGAAGTGAAGCTATGTGTTGCTCTTTTTATTTAGATACATTATGTGTGGATAATTTACTCTATTTATAGGGATTGTAAATATTTGTAAATTATTATTGATATCTTTGGGTTGGTGAAATCATGTAGATATTTACTGTAGTACATATATTGTTGATATATATACTTGCCTATAGATGGTATGTCTGGGCTAATTAGAGGGAGAAGGTGTATATAAGGAGCTCATTTTGTTTGTGTCGGGAGACTGGTGGGAACTGGTGGGAACTGGTGGGAACTGGTGAGTACTGGTGAGTACTGGTGAGTGATGGCGAATCTTTGACATGGTGTTAGACGGTAAAAATAAATGAAGCTTCATCTGAAACCTCTTCTAGACTCCTGCTCTGCTCATTTACCTCCAAGGCCACTCGGGCAAGTTAACACAGGGGATACGTTGGCTGTCAATGTTCCTGAACCAAAATCACCTTTCATAAATATATTTCATATCAGCCTTGTGTCACACTTGCAGAAAAGCACAACGCCACATGATTAACGTTGTGAAACGTCTAGTTAGATTTAGGCAAGAAAACTATTTGGTTACGTTAGAAAAAAAGATAGTTAAAATAGTAATGTAACAATGTAAGTAATGTAAATTAATAACAAACACCCCTAGAGGACGTCCTTAACAAGCATAAAATCAACTTATGCTTTTAGTTTATATTTTTTTGCCAAACGTGAGTTTGAATAACGTTAGCTTGCTCTGACTGAATGCAAAAACGTCAACATTGAATGCATCTGTGGTTTACAAAAATGTACAACGTCTCTCGTAGTAAATTATGAATGATTGGGATTCACTAACATAGTCACATATTGTATGTGGATACATACCAATGAAAATACATTTGCGTAATTTTTTTGAAAGGACAATTTAATTATTGAGACACATGGAGCCCAATATACAATAATAATAAAGACATAAAAAATGGACTGTAGCAAGAGAAGCTAGTGAAATCTTTTTTTTTCATAGGAAAAAAAAGAAGCCATGTCTTATCTTTGAGAGCTCTTTTTAAATCTTTGGGACAACAAAACAGGTGTTTACATTTGGCACAGATGTGGTCCCTTTTGTACTTCATAAATCTGTCTTTATTGCTGTCTCTTGCGTGGTGTTCAATTCTTTGTCTCCTCAGCCGAGGTGACAACAATTGTGCTCTCTCTACCTTTTTTCCTTGTATGTTACACACAAACCAAGGTTTCTCCCATAGGACATTTTTTCCTAGAAAAACACCTCCCAGACACTGCAGCTGTATCCAGAATCCTAACAAGTCTCTCAACCTAAACGACAAAATAGGTCATTTGCCAATGCCTTCCAAAATGAACCGTTCGAGTGTTTTCAATCTGCCAACCATGTGGACAAGACAACATTGTTTATTAGTGCCTGCGAAAGCTTGGTCAAAGTCAGTGAAAGAGTGTTGTCATTGAAAACAACAAAGGTGTTCAGTCTAGAGCATTGAGCATTTGAAGCAGCAACATCACAGGTTTTCATCAATTGGGTTAAGCATGCATATTTATGCTATCAAAGAAGATAGCAACAATAAAAAATGCAAGGTGGCAGGTTCTTCTAATCGTATCACTTTCACGTAGCCGGGGAGAAACAACACCTCTACTTGTTTTAATTGAATTATTCAGTCTCCTGGCTCCCTGCAACCCAGAAGCCGCTGAATTATGTGGTTCAGCCTTGTTTGTCTGTTTTGAGGGATTACTGTGTACTTGTGTTTGTATCAAGCCCCTGATTTACAAAGAGAAGGAAATAGGAGAATCTTTCCCTCAGAAAACTCCTGTATAATGCTGTGCAGGGCAATTTGCTCATCTCAGGAGGGAGTGCATTGGCCAGACTGCGGGGACTGTTGACCATGGTACGTTAGGCTCAGCAGGAGGTTGCCCTGAATCGCGAGGTGAAAAATCTGTTCACAATACTGATTCGTCATTTGGGAACTTCGGAGGGAGCAAATAAGAGCTTTTCTCTGTCAGACTTTGTGCTATTGTCCACAGAAAGTGTAATGACGCCGGGTCAGGGACGATGGAAGTCAATCAGAGGTGGGGGTGCTGAGAGAAAGTCGGCAGCCACAGCAACTACAAAGTGAACAACACAGAACTAATAAATGCAGCCGAGAGATGTGACCCATGAACAGGTTATTATAGTTTATAATAATTCCAAACGGTGAGGACACAGTAGTTTCAAACAGGAGAAAAGATCCCCCTGATCACATTCAAAATCTTTCATGGCCTGACTCCTCTTATATTTCTGAACTGATAACCCAATAATCTGCCCCAAGATTGCTAAGATATTCTGAACAATTCCTCTTAAATATCCTATTTTAGCTCCACTACTATGTAATTGCCTCCCCCTCACCATCAGGTAAGATGAGTACCTGTATCTGGACCACAAACCTTTAACTTATAAAGTCTGGTATTTACATAAGTGTGTTGCTCGCAATGTCTTCTGGTTTTATTTGTCTTTTAAATCTGTTTTGCTTGTTATATTGCTTTTGTCTTACCTGTCGTCTGACTATCTGCCTCTGTTTTATAAATTGTCTATGTTTTCATGCTGTGTAATATTGTATTGTATTATGCATTTATATTATTTACTGTGAAGCACCTTGGAACTGCTGTTTTTAAATAGTGCTTTATACATTAAAAATGTTTTTCCTTATTAGACAAAATCATTTTAGACCAAGCGTCTCACACAAGGCAGAAACACTTCCAGACATCCTGCTCAACCAAACAGCACTCACGTCTTCTTTTGTCTTTTTAATTGGTGGCTTCTCAGTGTCTTTGAAAACTGTCTTATAAAGAGTGCATGGTGTTCTTTAAATACTCTTGTTATAAAGTCTGAAAAGGTTTCTCTTTCAATACAACATTTGAAAACTATTTTCAAATATTGCCAATGAAATCATCTTTGATATGTGGTTGGTATTGATAGTTCATATCGTGATAATTCAAACAGAGCTTTTGATTTGTGTGTGTGCTACTTCAGTAGTAGTTTCGGCTATTGCCCAGCCTCTACCAGATTTTTAGGCTAACATTGATAAGTGGTATATAAAAAAAATCTAGTAACAATATGTCAGGAGATATTATGTTTTTCTTTTTAATATAGATAACAAATATAAACTAACAGTCTTGATATGGACCCCTGACATTCATTCATTGTGACCAGTTGGCTGACATTAACACCAAAACCAATATGTCTGCAATAACTGGACGATATATTGGCCTTTCCAGTTTATTGGTTTAGCTCTACTTTCTGCAGCAGTTCTAGCTTTGGTCACAACACCCAGACCAGAACTTTCCCTGGGGGATTGTGGGGAAGCTGTTTAATTGCTTTACAGCACAGAAGCAGGTTAGAGCACAGACTGAAAAGGGTGCTGGTGCCGATGGAAAAAACATGTGATTTGTTGCTCCAAAGTCATCCTCAAGATCATTAAATCTGCAAAACACCGTAATCGTATCGTCATATATAATAATCTTATTCAACTTCTTGATGATATTTAAATGACTTGTTGGCCCTGCTCTATGTGTGTGTAATTAACATTTGCCTTTCCACTCAAGTTTAGTTTTATTTCCCCCCTAAGCACTCTGGTAAAATAGAGACACTCCTTAACTTAATGACGTTAAAACCTGATGTATGCTGTACAGTAGAAACCCTTAAACCTTTGTGATCATTAGCTAGTCCCAACAGGGGTAAAGTTTACTCTTTGACCTATTAGAAAATACATAGATGCAACGTATTTAAATGGAGAGATATATAAACCATTTTTTCTGCACCCGCTGAGAGCAAATAAAACATATTCAGATATGTGCCTTGTTGCTGTAGCTGAAGCTCATGTTCAGCTGGTACTCGTTGTACTTTAAATTGAAGTTCAAGTAAGGTATCACCCAGCAGGATTTCATCTCACACAGGCAAAGGTCAGAATCATTTGGGACCAGCACTTTCATTTATTCATGCATCCAATCTCAGCTTACCCAGGTGAATCTGTATTTTTGAGCACAATTCCTCATTAGCATGGCATAAAAGATGGCATAGTGGACTAGAGTCGATTATTTCCATGAAGCAAAATTGCATCTTGAATTCCAATTGCCTGGACAGGAGAACAATTCAGATGAAGTAAAGGAAGCAGAGTGTGTGTGTGGTAGAAATGTAAGCACTCTCCTTGTTGTTGAAGCTGCGTACCTGAAGGGAATCTTGATCATCTTAAGGATTATTCATTTTGGTAGTGAATGGAACTCCTTTATTGATGTTCACCTTGAATGATCGTTCACTGCTCGAAACAACAAGGGTAAATACATTCTGAATATATATCCTTTAAAGAGCAACATCGTTGTCAGGCAAACCTCACACACAGCTTTGAATTAAACTGCAGAGTCGTATCCATCAACAGGGTCTGTGTGTCGTCGTCAGCAAACTAAGGTGCTTACAGCTGTTGGTGTTAACATTTTGAACTATGC
Organism: Ophiodon elongatus; assembly: GCA_016806645.1. Taxonomy (NCBI): domain Eukaryota; kingdom Metazoa; phylum Chordata; class Actinopteri; order Perciformes; family Hexagrammidae; genus Ophiodon; species Ophiodon elongatus. Next base: position 24,771 of record JACSYO010001649.1, on the reverse strand, counting down.
TTCACATTTCATTGTAAGATGGGGTGTTCGTGTGTCTCCTTTAGACATCTAAAATAGTCATGAAATGCAATCTATTAGTTTTGTGCTGAGCGACACAAATTGTCCATTTCTTTTCAAGCCGCTCGGCTCGACTTCTTTTCGAGAAAATACGCTACAAAACAAAATTTAGGGTTTAGGCATCAAAACCACTTCGGTTGAGGACAAGCATCGTGGTTGAGCCCAAAATAACTACACACAGTTAGGTTTAGGCAACAAAACCTTGCGATTTAAAAAAAAAAATGTAACAAACAAATCACTCACAACAGCACTTTGGGACACACACAGTCCAACATTGGTGTGGTGGTTGAAAATCCTGCGTTTGTTGGACCAACCCACCTGCCCTGTGGTGTTTCTCAATATTTGATACTACGTCACCCATTACATAGTCGGGTGGATGCATTTACTTTGTGTGTCCACCATGAAAAAGGATCCTAATTGACTTTCCATTCAAATTGTTTTCATGCTGAGTGACAAAAAAACCCGACAATTTCTGTCCCGCCTCTCGTACCTCTGTGGGTGTGTTGTGATCAGCGTGTAATTAACATACTCTGCTCTGTCTGGACAGTTGCAGCTTCGGTACTTCACAGGAGGAACGTGCAGTTTGTTTTACCTGAGTACAGAATAACTTTGTTTTATGTCTTTTTTTCCCCATGTGATGAAAATGTTTCTGCAGCCTGTCGCTGTCCCAGCTTGTGAGTCTGCATGTGTAAATTACTTTGTAAGATTTTACAGCCAATAAACATTTGCCATTTAATACAAAGTACCACTGAGGCTTATGGGAATGCTGTTAGCTGTGCAGGTAATTGGTAATAAACCCATTTTGACCTGATGATGCCACCGGAAAGAAATTCAGAAGATCAGTCACTTCAATACATCTTCAGGGACCATGCATGTCAGCACCAAATTTCACAGCAATCCGTCCAATAGTTGATATTTCAGTCTCAATCGCAAATGTTGACCTCAGAGTGGCACCAGAGGAAAAGTCAGAGAACCACCAAAGTTAATAGGATCCATCCTCTGGGGACAATGACTGTCTGTAAAAGATTCTTGAAGATTGAGAAGAAGGTAGTCAAATGGCCAATGAAGTCAACGTTGGTTTTACAGGAGAGACGAATGAAATGAGTTTGACCTAACCACCCACCTCAACTTCCTCCCTACGCAGACTTTGATTAAAAGGTATTTTTGTTGAACCTGTGAATTTGTGTGCCCACCACAACAAAGGCTCCTAATTGACTTTCCACTTGAATGTTTTTTGTGATGGCGGCATGTCATTTTAACACATAAAGCAATGCGCTGTCAAGAGGTATTTCACATATATTTGTGAGATCAGGCTGTTTGTTTGCTATTTGCTAAAGCCATTCGATATTTCAGTTTTAAACATGGCGATCCCGTTCTGGCACAGCTGGAGGCTTATAATAGAGAGTCAATGAGACAGAAATCAGTTCCTGATGAAAATATGGGCAGGAGTTAGATGAATGGTGGGAGTGCACACAGAGCTAATGACAATGTCACCCAGACGGCAAATGGCAGAAATTGCTTTCACTTGGAAATATGCTTGTCCTCCAGTGTCCTTTCATGTCATTTACCCCTCTGCTTACTATGAATAATGCCTCGGCTACAGCATGATCATGTTTTGTGACAGATAATACAAAAGACATGCAGCTTTGTTTTATAATCTACAGCAATTAATATACTTAAATGTTTCCTCTAGGCATTTCTTTGCGGATATATGTATTTTACTTTATTATTTGAATAGTATGTCCTGGTTCCTATGATAATTTGTTGTACTTCCGATGGACCGTCTTACTGAGGGGAGTAGAGTAACACGGCAGTAGAGTATATAATTGGCAATTAACACATTGAAGTTACCCAATGTCAGCTATGTGTAGTTGCTCAAACTTGTGCCCACATTCTCTATTCAGTTCAATATTTAATGTGAAGGACATTAGGGTGAAACCTACCCACCATTTCAGAGCAGTTTGAGCAACAAACACGACTTACATACCCTTGAGCAGGGAATTTTTTTAAAGTATAGGCCTCATTACGTGTATGTCAACCAGCGTGATATACAAACTCAGATGTCCTTGCAATCTGCCCGTGTGGTTTAAAACCAGCAGATGTTTCAATTCCAGGATCAGCGAACATGACAGCAGCATATGCACAAGGGAATGTAAGAACTTTGCTGGAGACAACTTTTTCATTTCAGTCTGTGTGTTGAGTGTGTGTGTGTGTGTGTGTGTGTGTGTGTGTGTTGGGATGTGTTGCATTTTATAGCTTGTTACTTCTGTTGAAGTAAATATAACACCAGAGACTATCTTGCTCTGTCCATGGTGAGCTGGTTGCTGTCAGAGGCCTCGCTGGAGTCTGAGCTGAAGGAGTTTCTAGTAAACCTGCATGATTTCGTCTGATTTTGTGCGGAATCTGACCCGGTGACGAGCATTAAGGATAACTAAATAGAAATAGACAATCTTTTTTCGCTGATGGCCTCGCAGTGCATACCAGATTACCTTTCATTCTTACCTTTCACAATAAAAGCCTAAGACATATGCGTAACTGTCTACCAGAGGAAACTCAAATTCACTCAGAGCATTTCAAGAGAAGGAAACTCAATTAACTATCTTACAGTACCTTCGGCTATACAACAGTTTACCTCAGACAGACTGCCAGATTGATCTGGGTCAATAGGTAGGGGTTGGCAGATCGATACACACACTGACTACATTAACCCAACACATTATTGCAGTGTTAGTTGAGCTATTTCCGATCTCGCATATTGATGATGCATTCATGTCATACATCACAAAACACTGCTGTAAAAAAAAAAGCCACTTTTAATAATAATAAAAGACTCTGTATTAGTTAGTATCTGATCAAAAAACAAATTAAGCGTTGTCACACACCCCTATTATTACTATTCTGCCTGCACAAATCTATTCAAGCCTTTGTTGCAACTGTAACAAATTCAAATAGCTGCATGAAGAGTTTGGATGTGAAATAGTCACATTTGAGTATTTTGCATTTCTGAGTTGTTTATTTGCCACGCCCCCGGTGAGGAGCCTTTAGAGAGCCACAAGAGTGGCTATAAACGTTAAGCCTTGTTTGTTCAAGGCCTCTAGAGTCCTTTTTAAGTCCAGGCTTTCCATTAGCAAAGAATCAAAAATGTGTCAATATTAACTTCTACCTACAGTTTATGAAACCAGTGCAGACTCAAAGAGGTATGAAAGGACTCAAATATTATCTGATGATGAATGCTGCTGGAATATATTTATACTAGTGGCTTAGCTAACATCACAAGGTGGATATGGTCAGAAGTTAGCATCTGCAATTAACGTTGGGTCCCAGAGCGTACAATCGGCCTTACACTAGTTCCAGTCTGCTCAGCATCCCACAATGCTCCCACAGGTCCACAGCACAGCGAGAGAAGGCAAAGAAGAGCAAAATTATTCGGAAATCAATTCATATCTACAAGAGTGATGTGACTTTTGATATCTTAATTTTCCTTCCAGAAAGGACATAAACGTTTCTTTGCACTGCTGCCATCGGTCCATATGTTGCTGTAAGTCCATGCATCACAATCGGACCAAACCACTGATAATCATCAGTTTCTCCACATGCCAACAGTTTAGTTTGGAGAAGCAGCTGATAGATGACAAAAGAAAGTTCAGTTATTTTTCACAAAGCTCTCTCTGTACTTTTGATTGTACCCCTGGCATGTTGGCACTTTGTCCGCCCACAGGACGCGCATGACTTCCTACCCACAATGCCGAGCACTCAGTCCTGGGGCGGCTCTGCTACCTACCGTTATTTCCACTCATCTGTCACAATTTGGCCAATTCAAACACCAGTGAATCACAGTGATGGTGAGCGGCTGCAGATGTGTTATACAATTGGGTCACATCCCAACAGTCTCCCCTAATTAGACCATTGTTGTGCAAACGGGCAGTTGCGCGTATTATTAACAAACCATTACAGTGAGTGCATTTCATCCATCATAAAAGCCAGCTCTAATTGGATTTGTAGGCTTTTTTTTATCTGATGGGTGAGGATGGTCATTATTTTTCCTCCTCAAAGCAAATAGATCTGATTAGCATTTTGTCAACGTGCTGCTGTGTTAATTTGGAACTATACCCCGGTGTCCTTCCTGATGGCGAGGCTGAGATGTCTCAGTTTAGAAAACCTTTCAGTTGAGGCACCTGTGGGTTGACACATTTTCAGTGGATTTTTTTGTTATCAAGGTACTGTAGAGGGATGTGTGGAGTTCATTTCTACTGCGTATTCACCCTGCTGCTGCTTTTCTCAGCGTTGAGTCCTTTCCCAAAACTACTCATGCAGGACACGTTACCGATGCATTATGCTGAGCCCGTGACTGTCAGCTTAAATACCCTAAGAGACTTCCAATAAAAATAATATGGCCTTTTTTAACTGATGAGTGCCATCCTCAACTGAAATGTAAATTAATTTCAGGCAGTTTAATACAGTATGCATGCAGCGTTCAGTTATCTGAAGCAGTTTTAGAACATAATGGGATCTCTCTCATAAACAAATTGACGGCTAACACAATACGTTTAGTGGTCCCCTGTCAGGACTGCATTAATGAACAGCTCCAACTCAAAGGGTAACTTTGGTATTTTTCAACCTGGACACTATTCCCCCATGTTTTTGTGCCTAAGTGAGCAATATTTTTGAAATTGGTCCAGTATTGAGGGAGAACGCCACAAACAGCAGCCGTTAAACGGGTTGCAATGTAATCCCTCGGGGAAACTCCTCTCCATCAATATACGTCCACTAAAATTGCTAGTTTTTGCCCTTAACAGGCTCAGATTGTTATTATAAGAGACATAATAATGGAAAAAACCTACAGAGAAATAAAACCTTTTCTTTTTAACCTTTCACTTGATCCAATCAATTGTTTTATGTTTCTAACCAAATCCCACATCGTATCCACATTGTAGAAATCAGCTAAATATTCACATTCATTTGCACACAATATTAAAAAGCTTTGTTTTCTGTCCTCCAACACAATGAAATCTGACAACACCGGCACTCCAACTCTCACTCACGTTTTTAACAATGGCATCCGGCAACAAGTCACATGACACAATCACAAACAGAGTGGATCAAGCAAAAGATTAAGACAAAGGTCCTATTTGTCTATTGGTCCCTTCCATGATGTGGTCAAACACTTATAATAATAATCTGAGCTTGTCAGTGGCAAAAACCAGCACTTTTAGTGGACGGAGAAGTTGCCAGGAGGGAGTACATTGCAGCACGTTTAGCAGCTGCAGCCTTTCCTCTCAATACCTGACCAATAATACTAATTAATAAAAATAGTTGTCCCCATTAGTCAATTAGACACCAATACATGGGAAATAGGGTCCATGTTGAAAAATAACAATGTATTCCTTCAATAACAAAGTTAAATTGTGGTAAAATGTTCATATTTGGTTTATTTTAGTCTGTAGTCTACAGCCATAATACTTGTGTATTATTATATTGGGAATAATCTCCTTGTTGTGGTTCAGTGAGTTCACTTTGCCATTAAAGTTAGTGGAAAAAAGCTGATTGTATAAAAACAGCCCAGAAACTTACATTGCTTTCATAACTCTTTAAGTCTTCATATAAATTCTACAGGGAGCTCCTCCCTCAGACAGTGACTACTGAAGACTCCTCGGAGCTATGTGGGAAAACGTTTAGCATACAGAACATTAAGGTGGCTGGGCCCTGAATATTGATTAAGGAAGCTGTGCAGTTCTGAACTGCTTGATGCCCATTTCATCTTTCCGAGAGGAGACGCCGTCCTATGGAAGACAGTGAAGACAGGGTGTCTGCTGGGAAATATCAAGTGAAGTACACAGTAGGGGTGTAACCGTACACTGAAGTCATAGCTCGGTTGATTCCCTTGTTTAGGAGTCAAATAAAATCAAAAAAACATGTAAGGATTAGTTTCTCGTTATTTATTTTTTACAAACATTACTGCAAGTGTTAATGACACTCCTGTTGGGGGCTATATTTCAATCTTTAAAGCACAAATTATGTGCTGTACATCTTTTCTTTCTGAAAAACAAATGTGACTTGTGCTCAAATAAGCAAGTAGAAACAAATTTCAATCAATACGATTATGACATATATCCATCTATCAATCAATCTGCAGATTTTAGATGAAGATATATGTGTATATATAGTTACCTTATTAATCCCGCAAGGGGAAATTGTTTCGTTACAGCAGCATTTATAAATACAAGTAAAGCAATATTAAATTTAAAAATGCACAATATATACAAAAAATAGAAGATCAGATGCTGCTCCCCCAGCAGACTACGGAGAAGTACAGTGCACTGGCCACAACAGACTGGTAGAACATCTCCAACATCTTGCTGCACACATTGAAGGATTGAAGTTTCCTAATGAAAAAGAGTCGACTCATCCCCTTCTTGAACACACCGTTGATGTTGGTCTTCCAGTTCAGTCTGTTGTGGATTGAGACACCCAGGAACTTGTACTCCTCCAACATGTCCACATCCTGTCCCAGAACTCTCAGTGGTTGTGGAGCCATCGTCTTCAAATGCAAATTGCAGAGGGTCCAGTGAGGATTTCACCTGCAGTCGGGGGTCGGCCAAGACCAGCCTCTCCAGCACCTTCATCACATGTGATGTGAGGGCAACCGGTCGGTAGTCGTTGAGGCCAGATGGAGTCGTCTTCTTTGGAACAGGGACCAGGCACAATGTCTTCCACAGCACCGGGACTTCCTCCTGCTTCAGGCTCAAGTTGAAGGACGTCAGACATCTGGATGGGGCAGGTCTTCAGGACCCTGGGGCTGATGCGGTCAGGTACTGCAGCCTTGCATTGGTGGAGTCTCTCCAGCTGTCTCCTAACCTGGCCAGTCATCACCGGGGGGGGGGGGCAGCAGAGGTGCTTGGGAGGTGTGGTGTGTGGAGGAGACAGATGAGGGCTGGTAACTAAACCAGTTGAAGAAACAGCTCAGCTCATTGGCTCTCTCCAGGGAGCCCCCTGGTTGTCTCCCTCCAACCTTGAAGCCAGTTATCTGCTTCATCCAGGTCTACACCTCCCTCACGTTGTTCTGCTGGAGTTTGGCCTCCAGCTTCCTCCTGTAGGAGTCCTTGCTCTTCCTGAGCATCTCCTTCAGGTCGCGCTGTACTTTCCTGATCTCGTCCCTGTCCCCAGACCTGAAGACTGCTTTCTTCTTAAGAAGAAGAATTTTCAGGTCACTGGTGATGCGTGGCTTGTTGGGGAAGCAGTGTACAGTTCTGGATGGTATGGTGGTGTGTAAACGAGGTGTGTGTGGATCCACAGTCCTCTGCAGCTCTGTATCGTGCTAAATTCTAAGCCTGCCCCCTTTTTAGTGATCTAATCAAGTGTGAAGGATTTGATTTAAATCCCTCTTGTAACTGTGCACCGCTAAAATATTCAGTTTCACTGGGGAATATGCCACCGTACAGAAGCTATAGACCATAGGTGTCAAACTCAAGGCCCACCACATCATTTTATGTGGCCTGCGAGAACTTGAAAGGAATATGATTATCTGAAAATTAAAGTCTATGCTGCTTTACAATGTACAGTGACCATAAACTACATCTCCCACAATGCATGTCGATTTTGTGACCCGCGAACGAACGGCATCCTGCAGCTAGAAATCAGTGTTTCCATATCGGTGTTTAACTAAAGCGATTTGAGTTGAAAAAGATCGACAAATAATCCCAAAATGTCCAAGAAGAGAAAAATGTATGCAGAGGGAAGGTAATTTAATGAAAGATGTGAAAGCGAATACATGTTTGTGCTTCAAGGAGAAAAAACGGTCTGTCTTCTGTGTCATGAAGCAGTGTCGGTGATGAAGGAATACAATTTACGCCAGCATTTTGACACCAAACACGAAGCCAAATATGCTAAATTTAGCCTCCAAGAAAAACATAAAATTGTCCAAGAATTAAAAAGCACACTGCAATCGCAGCAGAATATATTTACAAAAGCTGCAGCCAAAAATGTGCTGCTGTGAAAACTAGTTTCATTGTAGAGAAGAAATCACCGGAGCTTCTAAGTGTTTTTCAGAGGGGACATTATTTAAGCAGTGCATGCTAAAGCTATGTGAGCAGGTGTACCCAGACAACATCTGTCACACATGTTCTTAGCAGATCACAATTATTTGTTGTACCAGAGTTATGTTCCTCTCAAGTGTGACAAAAACAGCTTTGAACAAAGTTAATGTCATAACGTGCGTTTGATGATATTTGTCTTTCTTTTAAAGTTTGATCTTTGACAGAGTAATGTGGGTTTCTTAACACTTAATTTAAAGGATTTATGTTATTATAAACAGAGAAATCTGCTTCCATACATTTATACATTTATATAAATGCGTGTACTATGTTTTTACTCTTCAATAAACAATAATCAGATGCAGAGACAGTTATTTAACAATACGTTCGGGAGTAATTACATTTATACAGTCTTACAGTTACAACCGGCCCTCTGAGGGCAACCATAATGCTGATGTGGCCCAGGGGGAAATTAGTTTGACACCCCTGCTATGGACGCTCAAACTTCTGTTTAATACCAACCGCTTTTCAACAACTAATGTAACCCACCAGTGTCCTTATTGGGCGGTCAGAGCATAAAGACTGAGATAGTCCACACATGGGGCTGGATGGGATTTCTTCTAGTAGACTGCTGTTCATGTCACCGGCAAAAGTAAAAGTAAATATTGACATTTTGTCATGTGGCTTGTTGGTGGCGTTAGTCATGTGACTCATGTGAGTCGCTATAGTCACATGACTCGTCAGTCAAGTTGAGGTCAACCACTCTGTTCTCAAACTGGTTTCACAGCATAAACCTAAACTTCCTGTGAAGACGGAAGTTTATTTTGAAAAGACACTATGCATGTAATGAGTGGTGACTGACTCGCTGTCCTTCACATGTCCAAAACTAACTCTAGAGTTATTACCTAGACCAGGGGTATTCAATTAAAACTCAGCGAGGTCCAGTTAGAGAGATTTCCTCATGCAAAGGTCCGGAACGTCACAATAATGTCTAACTTGCGCTAGGATTTAGTCCCATATGTATTGAAGTAGACCAGCAGTTGTATTAACGTGTATTAACAACTGACTGTCAAATCCAATAAAGAAAGTTCAATTAAATAATAATTCAACAATATTTATTATCAGATTTCATGTTGAACTGTATGAATTATAAATAATAGATACTCTAATAATAACTAAATGTTCTGTCATTTCAAGTAAAATATGGGATGCATCGAAGAATAAATGACATAACAGAAAGCCTTTGAAAAATGTGACTCTTAAAATAAAGTACTTCATGACTTGTCTTTGTCCTGCAGCTTTAAATTTAGTTAATTCAGGTGTGAATTGATACCAATCAAAAAAGCCACGATATCCATATTATTCCTATCTTCTAAAAAATTATATTTGTGTGCAGAGACTTTATCTGTGGTTATTAAACCACTTATTTCAGCTAAATTCTCCTCTCTGTTAACATCATTGTTGGACAGTTAATTAATGTGTTAGGATTCTGATCATTTTGGGCTCTGAGGTAAATTCTTTTGTGCATTCATTTTGGATGTGAGTATTGTACGGTTTCTCAAAAGAGTTGTGCTTTGTCTCGTAGTGGAGCTTCACATTTAAATAACCGTCACGGTCTCTGAACATATGAGACACACTGGTTTTGAACTCGTGGGAAGAATGAATCTATAAAAGTGTATCCATTCTTGGTTAAAGCCTCTGGTGTACTGACCACGTTCCTCTTTTTGGAGAACGCCATGTGAAAGAACCTCTCTGACTTACTTCTTCTTCTTCGACTGTTCGGTCTCTCTCCCATGTGTGTGTAAATCTCACTGGAGTTGCGATGCTTATTGGAATACACATATTTGATTGGCTGAGTAGCATCACATGAAACGATTTACATGTCATTGGTCGGTGTGTTTCCTGGACCGCTGAACGAGTGCCGTAAAGGCTAGAAAAGCTGCGCCGGTTAAAATAGAAGCGCTCAGTTAAAATTGAATAATTCTCAATTATCTATCTGGTTATAAGTCCAGGGCCGGACACAACGTCATCTGGGTCCAGACTCGGACTGCGGTCCGCCTATCAGCGATCCCTGACCTAGACCATCCCAGTTTGAAGCTCAGGGCCAGTGACGTTGGTATTTCAGTTAGGAGTGAGAATGTGGAATACTGTCTCCATCACATGCTTCAATAAGTTAACACCACTGAGCTCTTTACGAGCGTATGCCAGACAGAAAGGTGGCTACTGTTCCATTACATGTTGCTGAGTTGTACACACATGAAGTGCAGCATCACTGCTCTCACTGCTAGAAGGGGATATTGTAGAAACTAGAAAAGATTTATTGCCTACTGGGTAAAATCAAATTTTAATTCCATTAAACACTCTGCTGTCTGCTCAGCGACTCTTTACAATTACCCGCTCCATCTGCCTTGTGTTCTGTATCCAAATTAATAACCTCTAGTTTGGGATTTTGTATAGCTTTTCACTGGTTACGGAACCTAATGTAATTATGTAAGGATCCCCTCAAATGCGCTCCAACAAACCAGCATTTCTTTCTGCACACATTCAACATAGAGGCCGGTCCCCAACTTTATTGAGCTGGCAAGGTCAATTACATGGTGCAGTGATTCAGATGTTGTAGTCATAGCGTAAGAATGTCATTGAGTGTAACTTTTTAATGTGAGACTAGCAAGGATTTTCTTTTTCCGTCTTGAAGAGAAATACTACTTGTGCTTAACTTCAAGTGGCATGCAAGCAATATGATTTCAAGCTGATGTAATAACTCTAAATATTGGTTTCAGTTTTTTTCCCAAAATGATGTGGTCTCATTAAAACACAGAAGTGCTCTGATATTCAGAAGTGTGTTTTTTACTCATTACAGCTCATATACATTACAACATTTTTTGTAATGGTGTCTTAGAGGAATATTAACCAAGACATGCGGATTGGTCTCTCTGTCTGTCCTTCCTGTTCATACTAGTTCAGATTTTTACTCCAGAATGAGCTGAGCGTCCATGGAGCTTTTTTCCTATCTTCATTCAAAAGCATGTTTGTCAATTTGAGAGCATGACTCTTAGATTTTACATTGATATTTGGGAATGCTTTCCCTCAAAACCCGGCCCTCGTACACAAATAGCCCCTGCTTGAGCTTGAATTTGCTCTGCTTCCAATCTAACTTTAAGCTTGCACGCAGATATATTGTTGCTTGCAGAGTTTCTTCCCTTCACTTGCGCTCAGGCTGCTTCTGAAACTTCACACTTTGCATTTCTTTGTGCAATAATCTTCCAAAAACAAATAGCTTTAGATAATCCGAACATGAAATCAACGAGTCTCTCTCAAATTGAAATCTCCATCAACATCTTTCAGTGAACTGAAGTTGATAATGAATATACACCATACACAGTGGGCAACTGTGGCTTAGGGTAGTCCTTCAATCATAGGATCAGTGGTTCGATCCCCGGCTTACTTAGTGGTGAGCAGGGTAGTCCTTCAATCATAGGATCGGTGGTTCGATCCCCAGCTTACTTAGTGGTGAGCAGGGTAGTCCTTCAATCATAGGATCGGTGGTTCGATCCCCAGCTTACTTAGTGGTGAGCAGGGTAGTCCTTCAATCATAGGATCGGCGGTTCGATCCCCGGCTACGCATTGAGCAAGTCACTTGACCCCATATTGCTCCCGTAGCTGTGTGTGTGTGAATGGTAGCTACTCCTGATGGGTAGGTGGCACCTTAGCCCCTCCCATCAGTGTATGAATGGGTGAATGATGTCATGTAGTGTTAAAGCCCTTTGAGTGGTTGGAATACTAGAAAAGCGCCGTGTAAGTACAGGTCCATTTACCATATGAAATACACAATCAGAATTTTACTGTGAAAAATGCACATCCTAAAATTATTATTAGCTTAATGCCCATACGCTTCCAATTTCCACAGGCTGCTGAATTGCCTATTTAACACTGAATTTGTTACTTAGCATTTAATTTCATATGAAAATTGCAAAATCAAATAGCATGAAGTATAGACTAGCACAACACATCACTCACTGTGTAGTGGATCATTGTGAAGGGGGGCTTACCTCTCGAGTTTAAAGAAAAAGAGGATTTTTTTTCAGGGATTAGGGCCGTCACGGCTAAAAAAGAAAATCTGTTAAATGCTTGTAAGTGACTGTGGTTAATAAAAGTAAATTCGCTGGTGAATATAAAGGCAATGGTGAGCAAATTGGCATAACCTTCAAATGCGCTCTCTTTGTCAAGTCAGCCGTTGTTTCTCACCGGCACTCGAGCAATTCTTGAGCATCATTACTTACAAACGTAACCCACCTTAATGAATTACTCTATGAATAAATGACCATAATGACTGCAATTAAGCCCTGCATGCAGGCATTCACAACGGCTGTCCTGAATTGTTGAATACGAGTCTAATGTGCAAGGCAAGGTTATGAGTGAACTGGGAAAATAAAGCTGCATTACTTTGCACTTGCTCAAGTACAGGCCTTTATTTATTTGTATTTCATAATGGATAAAGAACTTAAATGAATACAAATCAATAGACTGCATTTTTTTTAACCCACTGAAAGCCATTCATCACAAAGTGGAACATGAGTAGTTGGCTTCTCAAGGCACTGTGGTCGACAGCGCATGATGTGCATCAACACATGCGTGCCCTTTGTTTTCTATGTTAAGTCCGACACACCAGCAGCATCTTGACACGCGGTAATTTCCCCGAAAAGCAGCAACATTGGCTTGCCAGATGGAGCCAGTTCGGCTACTGTTCTCCGACTACAACTTCTTTCTGTACTTTGCATTCAATGAGTGCTAACTTAATGACGCAACGCTTCGCCATCCTCAAGTGTTGCAGAGAGGAGGAGAGAAGTGATCAAAGGAAAGAGGTTGCTAGCTCTGCAGCATCTACGAGCACAATTTTTGCATTACTTATTTAGTCTATACAATGTAAGATAACAGTCCACTCCTTAACTTCAAATTACATTAAAAAAAACAGCAAATCCCCACATTTCCCCATTTTTGGTATTTTTTGCAGAATGAATGACCGAAAAGATGAATTGATTATTGTTGATCCACTGATCGGCTAAACACCTCAGTGTTAAAAAGGATGCACTTGAACATAATGCATTTACAAATGACTATATGTGCTGCAGATGTAGGTGGGCTGGGGCGGAGTGCTTTCAGAACTATCACCTTTTTCATCCCACTTGAGTTCGCAGGCCTGCATCATAAGATCTTTAATGCTAGAACTATACAAAGATGTTATTATCTGTATCTGTATAAGCAACAAAATGATCTGTTTCTTTATTTGGATGGAGGACCTGAAGTGGGAGTGGTTTAAGTCACGTATTGATTGAAATACAAGGTAAAGTTGTTTTTTTTCTTCTTTAATATTACGACTGTTTTAAAAAATAAATAAATATTGACACATTTATGTTAACACATGCAGCTTAAAAACTCCTTGCCAGGGTCCAGACATTTGAATCCGCCGACTCCACCGGGTTCGAGTTCACTGATTGGTCTAGCATCGAGACGAAACATCTCTTTCTTGGTTGAAAAGGCGATTGAGCCAATGCTACTGCAGAGGGACTCACGATTAGCCAATGCCAGGGGCGGGACTAGTGCCGTTGTCAAGCTGTGCACATGTCTTAGCAATATCGCACTACATCATAGTCCAACCTGGTTCTGAAATTATCACCTGTTAACCGAGCGGACACGTAATGTGTTAAAATTACGGTACATGTCGGCACCTCGGAAGCAATGCCAATGGAAAGTCAAGTAGGGTCCTTTTTTATCCAGGTGTCTGTAGATGCAATGCTAACGATGGGCGGGAAGGAAGGAGGATGTGTCAAACAACACTTTCAACCACGAGACCGGTGTTTGTGTCCCAAAGTGTTGTTGTGAAGTTACATTTATGACGTTTTTCCGAGCTAAGTGGTTTTGTTGCCTTCACCCTAATGTTACATTGTTTCCGTAGTGCCAACACGTAAGTTTAACACATTTCGTGCCACCACCACGTAATGCGCTGTTAAGAGGTCACGGTCATTTCCCGGATATCTGTGAGACCACATTGCATAGATTATTTTTACTTCGCTCCACTCTCATCTTAAAACCCCAGCAAAAGCCGTGGCAATGCGTCATTGTCACTTTCGCATGTCATCAGATTCAGGTGGATATGTTGGTCTCTAGTGATTGGTTAGAAAAAATCCAGTCCGGTCAGCTGTCAGCCTGCTGAATGTAGACTTATCGGAGGTCTGAGGGGTAACTACGGAATAGAGCAATCACTTTTCAATAACATGCCGTAAACAAGACGATTAGTCAGTGAAATTAAAGTGCTTTTTTATCTTGTGGCCACAATGATAAGAACACATTTAAAGAAACATCTGACACACAGATATTTCAATCATTGCTTTTTTTCCACCTTTTTATTTCGCTCTACACATTACATTTTTTTACCATCTCTTCTTCTGCTATGCATTTTCCTGCAGCTAGCAGGCAGCTTGTGTTAGTTGCAAATATATCTTAATTACCATATTTGAACGCCATAAATTTGCCATGGTTTTGGTTTTGATTAAAGCCCTGGCAGTGGCTCGGCCGTTTTGAGTGGAATATCCCACACACACAGATGGGAAAGCTAGCAGGGAAGCTCAGAGCACTGTGACATGATGGATCCGTTCTTAACAACAGCCTATATTTTTGCTTCTGCTCCTGCTAATCAACGTCCTCCCTTGGAGGAGTTCCCATCAGTGTGGATGAATTTCATGTCAAAGGTGACGGGGGAAGGCAAGTAGTCTCTTTATGCCTCCTTCTCGCACGCCTGCAATTTCCCCTCTTCATCTGGTTGTCCTCCAGCCTCCCATTTTGTGGCCAAATGGAGAGTGAAGTGTGCACTGCCATCTGTGCAGTGCGGTTAGAGGCGAGCTAATAGTTCCACACAAGGGATCAAAAACTCATCACTCTTAACCCTGTGAGGAAAGCCAAGTCTTAAACGGCCTTCTCAGTTGGACAAACCGTTTGCTTCTAATGGGTTGCTGGCAAGTTAAGAGGAATGAGGGGAAGGGCTGGACGAAGCCCTGCCACCCTACAGGAAATCCCCAGAGAAAGCAAAATCATTTTGAAAAAGTTAAAATTGTGTCCATGCTCTTACTGAAGTAGCCTTATGCCTGAGGAAGAAAAATTGTATGGCAGATTCCAGGAAAGCTGCCATCAGTCTCCAGTAGTGACCAGTACTCTTAAATGTGTTTGTTGCCAGTGTTGTTAGTGTTAAAGCCACAGAGAGAGCATGTGGCCTCGGCCACCACATACAAATGCATCTCAGCAGGCCTCTTCACAGTGGCGGTATGACTGTGGTCAAGGCTGACCCGTCTCTGCTCTGTGGTCACTTAACCTGACAGGGAGTCAGGACAGAGCCTTCCCCCATAAGCAAACATCATACTACGAGTCACTTATGTGAGGATGTGCTTCTCCACAACTATCTCACACAGAGCCTCAGGTGCTCTGCTGCCAAACCAGCTGGGTATGTAGAAGAAGAGAAAACTGGAGTACATTGTCAATATTTGAAAGGCTCCATATTAATTCATTTTCATCCATTTATAAACTTGTATAAACTTGAATGAGATAAAAAAAAAAGACCTGATAAAAAATGGACAATTTATAGAAATAAAGATCGTAGCAATCCTTTTAAGGTCACGGGGAACATTCCTGAAAATGAAACATTTAGCCGTATTCACTTTTTTAGGATGGGAATTAAAACACATTCATATATACATTGAGACATATGAACATAGAATGCATGTAAACTGTTTAAAAGCATGTACATTAAATGGGAACTGCACTGATTTTACACATTGAAACTGATAAACCAGTCATGGAGCCCCACATTGTTTAAAATTATTAACTTCTTAGGCAATTCTTTGTGAAGATGGAAGAAGTTGTGTATGAAAGCACAGATAACTTACTCCAAAGTTCGAGGAGATATTCTTTTGTTCAGATATACTGTGATGATGATTGAGTGATTGAGATTTTAGAGGCAGATAGAGTATATGACTATCATAGTATGAGCCGATGAAAATGAATCACACGCTTAAAGCTACAGTTGGTAACGGTATAAAAATAACTTTTTGTCATATTTGTTAAAACTGTCACTATATGCTGACAGTAGTTCATGAAACAGACAATCGGTGGAAAAAGCGGGTTCCTTCTCATCCATGTTTACCTACCAATTTTTGGCTCTGAGCAGTACAGAAAATGTTAAGCATTAAGTATGCAGGAACCTTTCCAGGTAACCAAGAACCTTTTGATGAACTAAAGTTGTGTTTCAACCAGAGGCACCAGGTGCTACATGTAGGGCCTGTAGCGTAGCTCCAGCTTTCTAAAGGTCCATGACCTTTAAGGATGGGGATGGTAGGGCTGGCCATCGCTGATTGGTCAAACACAGGCACTAATTCCTTCAACTTGTGTACCACTTCAGTCTCAAAACAAGGAAGTACTCTAATATCTATATTAGGACGACGGTGGGACACGTCTTGTTGTTTATTTACGTTCACACCAAGGTCAGGTTTTGTTGTCTGCTTCTTGACTACCTTGAAAAGAAAGAGTGAGGGAGAGAAGGTAACAGAGAGCGAGTGGCAGATACAGGGGATAAAGTCTGGAGACAATAAGATGTTATGTTACATTCTAAAGCAGGCACAAATAACTATCAAACGCTCAGCAGGTGGTCTAGTGTGGAGAATCGGGAGTTTTCAGTCTCAAGTTCATTCATTCATTCAATGCAGCAATACAAACAAACCCTCAATGTTGTTGTTTTCACATGTGGGGAAAATTGTGTTTCAACCACCGTTGATGTTTTTTTAAGCCAGGGGTCTAATTTCGACACGCTTCCTCTAATGTGGTGGAAATGCAAACAGAATGCTCTAAAGGGACTTTTAGTTCTTGGTTTAGTTCCTGGAATTTTATGGTTATGGTTCTAGTGAGGTGGATTTAGTTATCTTTATACAGCTGTTTCACCATGCTTCTTTATGCTAAGCTAAGCTAGCTGGCTGGATATGAGAGTGGTTTTGATTTTGTCATCTAACTGCTTGAACTGTGAGACCCCAGTCACCTTCCTACTACTTCTGGACAGTAAAAACATAGTGCTTTCATCCCTGGAACAAAACAAGATTGTTGATACAGAACATAATCCATGCAGCTACTTGTCTCACTTAAAGCCTATTTGGCCAAATTATTATTCGTATTTAAATGTTCTTCGTAGCAGGCATGCACATTTGTTCTGGGGTGTTTTGGGTCCATGCATGAAGTATAATTTATCTGCTATTGTTCACGTTGTATTTAAGGGTTATGCCTAATCTCATTGGTCTACTTGTGCAAATGTAAATGTATTCTGGTACAAGTGAGTTTGTTCTTTAATAGCCGATGCTGCCTAAACGTGGTGTTTTTGCCTGTGTTATTGTCACATTTAATGAACACTTGGAATAACATTCCGTGTGCCATAATGTCAGTATGTTCTATTTTCTAACTTGATCAATGAAAATTGAGTCAAGGAAGTCAGGAGCCTGAAACAGACACAGCTCACCAATTTGACATAAAATACAATTAAATTAAGTAATAAATAAAAATTATTTTGCTGGATAATCCTCTGGCCTGTATAAATGTAAAATGTTATTCATCGAGTACTACAGCAACACTTGTCACTGTATAAAATGAACAGAAACATATACATCTGCTCAGAACAGGGGTATTTATTACAATGCATATGAGTAATTAATTAATACGATATAAAACATCCTTTCACTTTTCAAATTGCTTTTACTTTTAAGAAATTACAGACGTTTTCTACCTGTGCCTGCTGCTCGTTGGCATTACGGTAACATGGATTTCCGGCAAGCCAATCAGCTCCTTCCCAGGTTGAAACTTAATTTCAGACTCTTTTGTCATATATTATTAAGTGGTACTAATCAGTATTATTGCCGCCTCCTTGTTAAATTACATTTAATTCATACAGTGTAGGGTACACAGATACTCTGCAAACATAAAAAGCTAAATTAATTTGTGCAATAACTTGTCGAGAGAAATATTAGATCTGCTGGTTCTATGACCTCAGTATTCGTCCCAAATGCATGAAAAAAAAGAAGAAGATTGGTTTCAACTATAAATAAGCGTAACAGGTTGGACAAAGTTCTGATTTACGACATAATTTAGGCATTCTTAAACATTGGAACGAAGGTTAATTAAAGAATGATACTCACTTTGCTTTTTGTAGATTATCTTTTTCCAAAAATGTATGCGACTTCCTGAGTCACATAATTTGCGGAAATGTCAGGGGGCATGTGCAGGGGGATTTGCATTAGAGTAACGGGGGACAGTCGACTCAGGGACAAAACATCTTAAGCATTTTAAGCATTAAAAGCATATTAACAACAAAAAATAACATTTGGTGAGGAAGATTATAAATGAAGCTATACAACAATAATTTATATTACTTATATTTGTGTCTTATTTTGACCAAACATGATTGGGGACATGGCAGTTTAGCCTACTTTAAAAAAAAATTATAATTAATAATTATTTTTTATTTGATTAATCCTGCGTACATAACATTGTGTTCTAAAGTAGAAGGGGGTTAACCATGTAAGACAAGCTTTTAGGAATAACTATAAGCCCATCTTTAAACAAAGTATATTATATTATGTTGTGGGGACTCAAATGGCACCAAAAATGTATCCTGATAACTGTAGTTTTACAGCATAATACAGTATTTTCTGTGAAGTAGTGGAAATACGCCTCTCTGTGCAAGTTCAGTGAGTCACCATCCATCTACATCGTACTGTTGGTTATGGGCTAATGTTTCTGCTATGATGATAGCACATTTCTATTAATCAAACTGCCCTTAGCCCACTAATCATTTTTGAGTGACAAGATGTGACCAGCTGTTCCTGAACGTGAGTTTTGACAGCACAGCTTCGGTTGTCATCCTTCTGAGCACAGCCATGTGGAGATCAACCGAGGAGCTGAGTTAAAGTTACGCTTATTACCATAAACTGACAGCGTCCAGTGTTGTTTTTGTCTTCGTGATTAATGAACAGGAATCATCTCACATGGTCTTTTGGTCTGTTTCATTACATCAGGTTGCTAAAATTAGCAAAGCAAGCTCTGCAACGTTAGCTAGCTCAAGTAGTTGTAGTAACGTCAGCTAGCAAGAGAGCCAATTATTTTAAGGTAATAAAATAATAGGCAATTACAGTGTGAAGATGCAACATTGGTTACCTAACTGTTTATTTGTACTAATGCAGAGCCGACTGTGGAACTGCGAACCAGAAGGAACAGGATGCTGTTCAGAGGGAGGAGACCTGGAGCTGAGACGATGAAGAAGGGAGGCAGTCAAATCCCCTCAGTGTTTGCTCTCCCTTTCTCCTTCTCTTCTCTTTCACCTTTACACTGTCATGTAGGTCATGCAGTACACATATACATGTGTAGAAGCATCATAAAAGCTACCGCATGGCCACGGCAAGATATATCTGGGATTTAGGACCACATATGAAGGTGGCCTATAAAGAAATCTGATTTCTGTGCCCAAATTAATCTGAAGAAAATCTGATTTGTTTCACATGAGAGAAACAAATCTGATTTGGGCCACATTTGCTTGTATTGTAAATGTAGCCTGAATAGGATCTTATTAACTACTCAGTATTGTCTATTATTACACCTGGCAACTGCCCCCTCATCAGAAGTTTCAATACTACTAGCTACTTGGTTATGTCGGTCGATTCCTTAAAGGTATCAGGCAACAAGTCCTATGCACAGTGGTATGTGTGTGAGTGTGTCTGTGTGCTCTTCATAACTATAACTAGCGTGCACTGAGGCCTCTCATAGTCTAACATGGATCTGTGACTCTGGTGTCATGTAACTGGTTTAGTCATCACCTGTACCAGGGGTCGGCACGCTTGTTGCGGCTCTTGTTATGCTTTTTTTATTAAATCTTTTGCACAGTGGACAACCTTTCAATGGGAACACCTCTTATTTGAGGTGATACTGTGTCACTGAAATATATATATATATATATATATATATATATATATATATATATATATATATATATATATATATATAGTCACTTTTTATTTAACATTTTCCAAAAACATAGGGAGGACCCAAATAGGCCTTCATTGTTCTATGTTTAATTGACCTCAATGTAGGCCTACTCATGCCTGTGATATTGTTATAACAGGTGAAATAGCAATACAATTTCAAGAATTGTTCTATAATTTCATAAATACAACAAACTACAGTTTTTGTACATATAATATAACTGTATATAAAACTTTATAAGCTGTGTTATCAAATAGCTTTTGCGGCTCTATTTGGTTGAAAATAGGGCAAAATGGCTCTTTGGATAGTAAAGGTTGCCGACCCCTGACCTATACATATTCAGGCCATAACATCATCTGATTTAATTCATTGTCATTGTTATCATTTAAAATCTAGGGTGGGGTGACTATGAATATAGACTAACATGCATTTAAACTCTGCTGCTCTTTGTATATTTGAAACATCTTTAAATTCCACTAAACTAAATGATAAGGACTGATATTTTCATAAGGACTTGTTTTAAAGTCCTGTAACAGTCCTTAGATTATTAAATATATACAGAAATGGGCAAACAAGTTCAACACAAGTTAACCAATAAACTTTTTTGTCTAAAGATTTAAATAATGAATGAAGGTATCAACGCTGCCGGCTGTAAGTAAAGTACTCTGGACACTGGAGGTCTGAGGTCTGTGATCCTTTGCCAGTGAGTTTGTCAAAAGTTTGTCAAAAGGAAAACTTTATTATTATTATATTAGTCCATGATTATTTAAACTCTCAAATATCTTTATTAAAGCAGTTGCTGCATACAGTAGACGGGATGAACAGCGATTTCTATTGAGTGACACCAGAACCGTTGAACTGGTTTGTTGGCTGTTATAATGTTTGGAGACAAATCATGAGATTTGGAATCCAACTATGTTTTGATAAAGATGAAGAATCCTAAACTGGTATTCAGGTATCATAAAACCATACATAAAACTTATTTATTTTTGATTAAATGTGTTCATCGGTGTAGAATTGACCTGACATTCCGTATTCAAATGAGTAGAACTGTAGAATATTGAGTTGCCTTTATTGCCTCGGAACACACCATGCATGAGTTCTACTGAAGACATATAACAAGACAGGAGGACTAATCCAGAACATTATCATTTCAACGATGAACCATTACAGTTTGAGAGTCATGACTTCCAAATCGTGGACAACTACAAGCGCTTTTCAGTGTCAGCCTTCCAGTAGACAACTGGGTGAGTAGTGAGGAGAAAATACTGGTTAAAAACTGCAGTCTCTAACCTACAAACACCAACCTGATCTCATGGGAAGGTGTATGGATAGTACAATGATTTATTGACATTCTGCGCGTAACGACAATGAATTTTAGGCTTTTCACGTGTCATGTTACGCCACGTTGTTACTGTCAAACTGAACCACTTAGTTGGGTTCAGAAAAACATCATGGTTAGGCTTGATATAAGTATATAAATTAAGTAAACCATAAACAATGTAACTTAAATAACTCTACTCTTTGGGACACAAACACTGGACTATTGGTGGAAAGTCCTGTGTTTTTATTTCACCCGTTGACCATCAATGTCTTTTTAACTTTTCATCATATGTCAATTGCTCTGACAAAGGCTAAAATGAATAAAAAATTGTCATTTTCACGTCACTTGGTGAATCTGGGCTGACGATCCATATGATTTAGCTGGTTGGCTAATGATCACTGATGCTGGTTCTTCCTTTAGTAACACAGACACTAGATAATGTAGTAGATGATATCAGCACATGCAGCAAACTAAATGATCTTTTTCTGTTCTTGCAGGGCGCCACACTGACCCCATCATCTCTGCAGTGGAGGACTGCAGATCAGATGGAAGAAGGAAGACCTCCAAGAGAAACTCCGAGCAGAGTCTTGAAAGAGCCAGCAAGAGGAGCAGGACCAGTCGGAGTCCCTCCGATAGCTGCAGCCAAACCTCCAGCGGGTCTTTAACAAGTGTCTCTGCTACCAGTTCCGCCTCAGCGTACACCGGCCCACCTGACAGCTCAGGTAAGATGAGACTGAGGTGATAGAAAAAGTCACTGTGTCTGTGATCTAACTGAAAGGAGAAATTCAGTCAAACCTCAGTAAGAGGCTATTTAGTTAGCTATTGCAAAGTTATGTGAGATTATGGAAATGTTTCCGAAGTCTGGGAGGTCAGGAGATTAATTGGTCTGATTAGTCTGAATACCAGTGTGCACAGTCTGTTATTAACTGATCAACACTGAATCCAGTGAAGCTAACAGGCTCATGTTTCTCTTCTTTTTCTATTCTTTGTTGATTGTCACACTGACTCAGGAGAAACCCAGAGCCTCTCCAGACCCAGCAGTGCAGCTGTGTTGGTTACCGGGGAGACAAAGACCTGCAGAAAGAGGAAGTCCACGTCTGCTGAAAGCAATGAGAGGCCGAAAAGGAGAAGAAGAGGAACCCCCACTCCTAACGTGGCCCGCACCCGGACCATCAGGGGATCCTCTTCCTCCACGGAAGATGCTGGGAACTCAACACCTGCCAGCAACAGCACCGGGGATTCTGGGACATACACGCTCACCAACCCAAGCATCAGCACCGGAGCTGAAGAGAGGAGGAGCAGAAAGAGAAAGTCTGAGGAGACAGAAGAATCCAGGAAAAGGAGCAGAAAGACCTCCTCCAGTGACGAACCTGGCCCCCCCTCGTCAAGAAGCACCAGCCCCACGAACAGCAGAGGTTAGAGGAGACAGAAATACATGAAACACTGATGAAGTCTGTGTTCCTTCAGGAAATTCAGTTGCGTTAACTCTAGCCTGTAAACATTGTTGTTTAGTGTCTAGTGGATCTGGAGGGACGTTGATAGGTGGATTTTGTTACCTTTGGGCAGAATCAGACTGTTTACTTTATGCTAAGCTAAGCTAATCTTCTGCTGGCCCAAAAGGTCAAACTGTCCCTCCTAGGTTCAGCCTTGGGTTTTGGATTCAAATTGGAAATAGGATTCAATTTGAAATAATTACAAGTTACTGTTGTATTAGGGGTTACTTTATAAGTGGAATGACAGTTCTGAACAAGAATAATCAAAGTGTTTTGTTTCTGCAGAAGCCTTTAAGGACAAGTACGAGGAGGAGGAGCTGCTGGGCGAGGGAGGCTACGGGTCAGTGTTTGCTGGTCACCGCAGAGACGACAATCTGCCTGTAAGACACACACACACACACACACACACACACACACACACATAATCCATGAACCATTCACACTGTATGTAGTATGAACTAACCAAATATCTGTGTTTCTTTCCCGTAGGTGGCCATAAAACACATCTCCCAGATGAAAGTTGAGCACACATCAATGGTAAGTGATTTGATTTTCATCCTAATGCCAACAAGTATCTACATCATTTAAATCTACTGGTACAAAGGGAACATATACACATGTTCCTCTTGTTCTTCACACACTCTATCAGTTACAACACTGTTAACTGTTGTGTATATGTGGACATGAAGGTTTCATTATTTGCTTTCTCTATTTCTCCATGTCTACAGGTGCTGGGAGGGAAAACGAGGATGGTCCCTTTGGAGGTGGCGCTGATGCTGAAACTGAAACCAGCAGCAGCAGAGACCAGTACAGTGGTGACCCTGCTGGACTGGTACGATCTAGACTATGAGCTGATTCTTGTTCTAGAGAGACCAGTCCCCTGCATGGACCTATTAGACTTCATCAGGTCGAGAGAGTCTGCCCTGCCTCTGCACGCGGCTAAAGTAAGAAGCTGATGACATGTTTTTTTATTTTGACCTGTCTCTGTTTACGTGTCCGCGCAATATCTCACAGTCTATATGTCTCTTTCTGTCTCCCACAGACCATAACAAAACAGCTGGTGGATGCTCTCATTGAAGTCCACTCCAGAGGTGTCTTCCACAGGGACATCAAGCTGGACAACATTCTCATTGAGACCGGCTCTGATGTCCCACGTGTCCGGCTCATTGACTTTGGCTGTGGCACATTTCTGTCAGAGGGGACGTACAGAACAGCACAAGGTAGGCTGTATTTCTTCTGTACCTGTTCTCTGAAACAACCCAGCATCTTTGCTGTCTCTGTCCTCTACCTCTGTCCCTCACCATTACCTGTGTGTCTCTGTAACTGTGTGTATTGTAGGAACCCTCGACTACACCTCCCCTGAGCTGTTCCTGCATGGGAGGTACAGCGCTGAACCCACCACTGTGTGGCAGCTTGGTGTCGTGCTGTTTGGGATGCTGCATGGACGTCTCCCCTTCAGAGGCCGCTATGAGGTCAGCTTTGTACACCGTAACGTCAGGGAAGGTCTTTCCTCAGGTAAGTCACACACACACATGCAGTAGAATCAGCCCACACGTACATTCCAGTGTCTGTATTAAAACATGATTCCTGTTTGTCTGACCAGACTGCAAGGCTTTTCTTCTGAGCTGTCTGGAAAAGAGCCCAGAGGACAGATCCACCCTGGAGGAACTGAAGCACCACCCCTGGCTGATGTGATCCAGACTGGGCCCTTCAGAACAACAGCAGGTGCCCCAGGACCACAGATGGACCCCTCCGAACCTCTCAGGACCACAGATGGACCTTCAGTTCCCATTTGTCTGGGTTTCTA
>JACSYO010001648.1:7500-21248 GCA_016806645.1 Ophiodon elongatus | reverse complement strand
TATCTTTTTCATTTTCTTTAAAAGTTAATCAAGGACCTGGTTTAGGTTCATTGTCAATTTGCAATTGACATACTGTTGTTCTTATTTTAGTCTTGGCAAGCCGGTTACAACCCAATTTGTCAGATTTCTCTCTGAAGGAAGGTAAAAATTAACTCAACATTTACGCTATTCTCTTGTTTCTTCAGAGAACTGCTTCGATTTTCAAATTAGGATCCTTCGGAAAAATGAAATAATACCTGTATTCTAAATGTACGATGAAATACTGCAATGTTTGACCGATTTTAAAGAACCATGTGGGAGGAAATGGCAGCACAGCACCACTCTGTATAAACCTGAGTCTCGTCTCAGTTTGGAAGCTATAACAGAGTGAACTGTTAGTCTTGGATGGAGACTGCCTGAATACCAGGTGCTGTAAGCTCTTTAACTTCTATCTCCAATAGGCAGTAGACATTGCTACTTTTTCTGTTGAGAAAATTATGAGAAAAAGGCCAGATTAAAAAGATGGATCCAAAAAGGTGGGTAATGGTAAAATAGATTCAATCAGTATCACATAATCTTTTTCATTTTCTTTAAAAGTTAATCAATGACCTGGTTTAGGTTCATTGACAATTTACAATTGACATACTGTTGTTCGTATTTGCGTCTTGACAAGCCGGTTACAACCCAATGTGTCAGATTTCTCTGTGAAGGAAGGTAAAAATTAACTCAACATTTCCGCTATTCTCTTGTTTCTTCAGAGAACTGCTTCGATTTTCAAATTGGGCTCCTTCGGAAAAATAAAATAGCCTTACCTGTAGTGTGTTTCAATCTCCCGATGCAAAATACTGCAATGTTTGATGATTTTAAGAGAACCATGTGGGAGGAAATGTTCTTTTATTTTCTCCCTAATCAAGCCCGGCGTCTGATCTGGAAGTTACGCCAGAGTAGGACTGGTTGGTACTTGGATGGGAGACTGCCTGGGAGCCTTTGGAGGTACTGTAGCTCTTTAACTTCTATCTCCTTGTGATGGACATTGCTACTTTTTCTGTTGAGAAGATTATGAGAAAAAGGCCAGATTAAAGAGATGGATCCAAAAAGGTGGGTAATGGTAAAATAAATTCAATCAGTATCACATTATCTTTTTCATTTTCTTTAAAAAAATAATCAATGACCTGGTTTAGGTTCATTGACAATTTGCAATTGACATACTGTTCGTATTTGAGTCTTGGCAAGCCGGTTAACACCCAATTTGTCAGATTTCTCTGTGAAGGAAGGTAAAAATTAACTCAACATTTACGCTATTCTCTTGTTTCTTCAGAGAACTGCTTCGATTTACAAATTATGCTTCTTCGGAAAAATAAAATAATACTTGTATTGTAAATGTACGATACAATACTGCAATGTTTGAAAGATTTTAAAGAACCATGTGTGGAAGCAAATGTTGCTTACAGCCACACCACTCTATCAAGCCGGTGACGTCGATCTCGGCTAAGCGGTAGGGCCTGATTAGTACTGGATGGGACTCCTGAATACCAGTGCTGTAAGCTCTTTAACTCTATCTCCAAAAGGAGTGGACATTGCTACTTTTCTGTTGAGAAAAATATGAAAAAGGCCAAATTAAGGAGATGGATACAAAAAGGTGGGTAAAGGTAAAATAGATTCAATCAGTATCATATTATCCTTTTCATTTCTTTAAAAGTTAATTAATATGGTTTAGGTTCGTTGACAATTTGCAATTGACCTACTGTTGTTCGTATTTGAGTCTTGGCAAGCCGGTTACAACCCAATGTGTCAGATTTCTCTGTGAAGGAAGGTAAAAATGAACTCAACATTTACGCTATTCTCTTGTTTCTTCAGAGAACTGCTTCGATTTTCCAATTGGGCTCCTTCGGAAAAATAAATAATGCATGTATTCTAAATGTACGATAAAATACTGCAATGTTTGACCGATTTGAAAATTTCGTTGACATTTTGCAATTGACATACTGTTGTTCGTATTTGAGTCTTGGCAAGACGGTTACAACCCAATGTGTCAGATTTCTCTGTGAAGGAAGGTAAAAATTAACTCAACATTTACGCTATTCTCTTGTTTCTTCAGAGAACTGCTTGATTTTCAAATTGGGCTCCTTGGAAAAATGAAATAATACCTGTATTCTAAATGTGAGATTAAAATACTGCAATGTTTGACCGATTTTAAAGAAACTTTTGTGGGAGGAAATGTTGCTTGAGGCCACACCACTCTAATCAAGCCCGATCTTGGAAGTTAAGCAGAGTAGTGCCTGGTTAGTACTTGGATGGGAGACTGCCTGTGAATACCAGGTGCTGTAAGCTCTTTAACTTCTATCTCCAATAGACAGTGGACATTGTTACTTTTTCTGTTAAGAAAATTATGAGAAAAAGGCCAGATTAAAGAGATGGATCCAAAAAGGTGGGTAATGGTAAAATAGATTCAATCAGTATCACATTATCTTTTTCATTTTCTTTAAAAGTTAATCAATGACCTGGTTAAGGTTCATTGACAATTTGCAATTGACATACTGTTGTTCTTATTTGAGTCTTGGCAAGCCGGTTACAACCCAATTTGTCAGATTTCTCTGTGAAGGAAGGTAAAAATGAACTCAACATTTACGCTATTCTCTTGTTTCTTCAGAGAACTGCTTCAATTTTCAAATTGGGCTCCTTCGGAAAAAAAAAATAATACCTGTATTCTAAAAAAGACATACTTCAAAGCTGGCCTGTTGTCTTTTCTGAAGGGGAATTAGCTTAAATGGTAGACAGCTGGCATCACATGTGAGGGTGAGTGGAATAAATGCCAATATACTTGATGATTTCTATTTTTTCGGAGCATAACTCCTTCTATCATCATCTCAAATGTTGTACTAGATCATAAATTGAAACATCCTCTGCAGCTATAAACACATTGATTTGTTGAATGGCTATCGCTGGCCAGTATGGGGATTGAACCCATGACCTTGGCGTTATTAGCACCATGCTCTGACCGTCTGAGCTAACCGGCCCTATTTTCATTCATTTATTCAACTCAATTAGTTCCAGAATCAAACCAGGACCGAACATCCAAAATGTAGGCAGTTTTGAACGATCAATCGGGTGCGAGCACCCATCAGCTTGGCTTTGGTGGCGTAAGAGGATATCTTAAAATAGTTTTTCTGACTTTACATGTGAGTGGAATGAACACAAGTTCGCAGCAATATTGCTGGCACAATATTTAGTATTATCAGACTGGATATATAAACCACGAAGGGACTCGAACCCTCAATCTTCTGATCCGAAGTCAGACGCCTTGTCCATTAGGCCACATGGTCTCAAAATACTCACTTTTCACATTTCAGAAGTGCAATGGTTCATCTCCTAAGTAGGAGGGAGCTATCCTTTGTACAAAGACAAACTGCAAAGCTGGCCTGTTGGCTTTTCTGGAGGGGAATTAGCTTAAATGGTAGATAGCTGGCATCACATGTGAGGGTCAGTGGAATTAATGCCAATATACTTGATGATTTCTATTTTTTCGGAGCATAACTCCTTCTATCATCATCTCAAGTGTTGTACTAGATCATAAATTGAAACATCCTCTGCAGCTATAAACACATTGATTTGTTGAATGGCTATCGCTGGCCAGTATGGGGATTGAACCCATGACCTTGGCGTTATTAGCACCATGCTCTGACCGTCTGAGCTAACCGGCCCTATTTTCAATCATTTATTCAACTCAATTAGTTCCAGAATCAAACCAGGACCGAACATCCAAAATGTAGGCAGTTTTGAACGATCAATCGGGTGCGAGCACCCATAAGCTTGGCTTTGGTGGCGTTAGAAGATATCTTAAAATAGTTTTTCTGACTTTACATGTGAGTGGAATGAACACAAGTTCGCAGCAATATTGCTGGCACAATATTTAGTATTATCAGACTGGATATATAAACCACGAAGGGACTCGAACTCTCAATCTTCTGATCCGAAGTCAGACGCCTTGTCCATTAGGCCACATAGTCTCAAAACACACACTTTTCACATTTCAGAAGTGCAATGGTTCATCTCCTAAGTAGGAGGGAGCTATCCTTTGTGCAAAGACATACTGCAAAGCTGGCCTGTTGTCTTTTCTGAAGGGGAATTAGCTTAAATGGTAGACAGCTGGCATCACATGTGAGGGTGAGTGGAATAAATGCCAACATACTTGATGATTTCTATTTTTTTGGAGCATAACTCCTTCTATCATCATCTCAAATGTTGTAGTTGATCATAAATTGCAGCATCCACTAGAGCTATAAACACATTGATTTGTTGAATAGCTATTGTTGGCCAGTATGGGGATTGAACCCATGACCTTTGCATTATTAGCACCATGCTCTGACCGCCTGAACTAACCAGCCCTATTTTCTATCATTTATTCAACTCAATTAGTTCCAGAATTAAACCAGGACCGAAAATCCAAAATGTAGGCAGTTTTGAACGATCAATCGGGTGCGAGCACCCATCAGCTTGGCTTTGGTGGCGTTTAACTTCTATCTCCAATAGGCAGTGGACATTGCTACTTTTTCTGTTGAGAAAAATATGAGAAAAAGGCCAGATTAAAGAGATGGATCCAAAAAGGTGGGTAATGGTAAAATAGATTCAAACAGTATCATATTATCTTTTTCATTTTCTTTAAAAGTTAATCAATGACCTGGTTTAGGTTCATTGACATATTGCAATTGACATACTATTGTTCGTATTTGAGTCTTGGCAAGCCGGTTACAACCCAATGTGTCAGATTTCTCTGAAGGAAGGTAAAGATTAACTCAACATTTACTCTATTCTCTTGTTTCTTCAGAGAACTGCTTCGATTTTCAAATTGGGCTCCTTCGGAAAAATAAAATAATACCTGTATTCTAAATGTACGATAAAATACTGCAATGTTTGACCGATTTTAAAGAACCATGTGTGGGAGGAAATGTTGCTTACAGCCACACCACTCTAATCACGCGAGACCAAATCAAGATCACGTGGGATTTGCAGCTGAACTCCAAAGCAGGAAGTGAGACAGAGCACATGGTGGAGGGTTCTTTCCCTCCACTCCTTTTTTTTCTCCTATTTCTTTTTTTTTTCCATGAGAAAAGGACTAAATTTTGTTAGTTTATCATTTTTTTCCCCCAACAGTGTTTCACAGTGTTTCACTGTGTTTCCCTCTCTTTTGGGTGAAAGAATGGAGACTATGACGGCTTTTACTGGTGAAATGACACGGAACGGCACAGAGATTAACGAGCAGGAAAACGGACAAAGAACTGCAATGAGAAAATTTGAAAGCAATAAAGAGAGTGGTGAATATAATAAAAAGCTCACAGTTAGTGTGGAGCTGGAAGGACAGAATGCAATAACTGCGATGGAGTTAATGAAGTGTGTGCGTGAGCTGTGTGGTGGACTGGTGGCGTGCCGCTTCGTCGGAGCGGGCCGGTACGAGATGACGATGAGCCATCGGAAAGGGAAGGAGAGGCTGCTGGAGGGATTCAAGATCGGACAGACGAGGGTCCACTTCAGGGAGCTAAACAACGATGAGCTGGTGTTGTCCTGTTTCCCAGATAAAACGACGTATGTGGCCGGGGACCAAGATCGCGGACGGAACGAGATTCCTAAAGGTAAAATTTAATGACCAGGTCCAGTCCTTGCCTTACTCTGCTCGTTTCAATACAGCTCTGGGTGCGGAGTACTTCAGAGTAATTTATGACAAACAGGTTAAAGTGTGTAGGATGTGTATTATGTGTAAAATAATACTTGTATTATGTGTAAAATAATACTTGTATTGTAAATGTATTATAAATGACTGCAATGTTTGATAGATTTTAAAGAACTATGTGTGGGAAGAAATGTTGCTTACGGCCACATCACTCTAATCAAGCCCGATCTCGTCTGATCTCGGAAGCGAAGCAGAGTCGAGCCTGATTAGTACTTTGATGGGAATACCAGGTGCTGTAAGCTATTTAACTTCTATCTCCAAAAGGCAGTGGAAATAACAAGTGATCATAACATGTCAGACAGGGCAAGTTGATTCCTTTCAAATTGGAATTCCCTGACCTGGAATCGGTGAGATTGCCGAATCCTAGTCACTAGATCATCAGGTACACGGGCACACAAAGGTACAATGTGAAATGACGTCAATAAACCATCACAGTGACCCAAAATTGTGTTGAGGAAAGAACACGATATCCCAAAAGTTAAGTAACATGAATTGGAATTCCCTGACCGGGAATCGAACCCCAGCTGCGACGGTGAGAGCACCGAATCTCACTAGACCATTGGAAATCGGGATTCTGGCACAGAAAAGAACAACGTGAAATGACATCTATAAACCCTCACAGTGACCCAAAATTGTGTTGCGAAAAGAACACGATATCCCAAAGCTTGAAGTTACGTAACATCATGTAAGTTCAAATTGGAATTCCCTGACCGGGAATCAAACGCGGGCCGCGGCGGTGAGTGCGCCGAATCCTAGCCACTAGACCATCGGGGACACGCTGGCACAGAATAATAAGAGAAAACCAATCGGATGGAAGAGATTCGTTGGATGGAAAGAGTGAAGTACTCGGGGTTGACTTAGTTACTTTGCTCTCTTTGTTACATGGCTCTTTGGTTGAAAGGGTTCATAACATGTCTGACAGGGCAAGTTGATTCCCTGCAATATCTGCCTGTCATCTAGCTTTTTCACCCTTTAGTTTTACCACTGCTTAACCTTAACCCTAATCCTAACCCTAACCCTAACCCTAACCCTAACCTGCTTAACCTAACCCTAACCCTAACCCTAACTGCTAACCCTAACCCTAACCCTAACCCTATCTTCATTGGTTCCCAATGGAGTCCACAAAGTATAGCAAAGATTGCCTCAACCAAATTTCACGGTAAAACGTAGTTCCAGGGAATTTTCTTGCGTTTTTCATGGGCCTGGAAAGTTTTGAAAAGCGTTAAATAGAGGGTAGGATTAGACAACTTACGCCGAACTTACCCACCTGCTTTCCGCAGATGGGAATGAGCTGAAATGGTAGAGTGCTTGCTTCGCATGCCAGAGATAGTGGGATTTACACCCACATTCTCCAAGTGTCTCTTTGTTTCTTCTTTGTACGTGATTAGTGGAAACAGAACGTTTTATTAAAGAACGCAATAGGACTTCTTGTACCGGTTGAATGGAAGACAGCAACCGTAGTTTTTTTCCCCATAAGACTTATTGAAATGGATCACTGTTGTTTACCAACTGAATAGTGGACAAAGAAGATATTCAACAATTTTCCTGTTTTTCATGTATTTAATGCAACGATCTGTAATGTTTGGTGTAGACACTTGTTGTTTTCACATGTATACTGCATTTTGCTTCGGTCTTGAAGATCTGAGCTCAATGGAGAATGTTATGCCGATGACATGGCAGACCAAAGGAAAGTGGACAGCGACGAGGATGGGATTTGAACCCACGCGTGCAGAGCACAATGGATTAGCAGTCCATCGCCTTAACCACTCGGCCACCTCATCATCCGTAGGATTGCTTTATATCAAAACTCCGATCCAGGTCACCTTCCTAAGTGTTTACATCGATCTAGAAAGTTTGGAAAAGCGTGGAATTTAGGGAGTAGAGGAGGCGATCTATACAGCTCTAGCCTAATAGCTTTTGTACAGGGGAATTAGCTCAAATGGTAGAGCGCTCGCTTAGCATGCGAGAAGTAGCGGGATCAATGCCCGCATTCTCCACAAGTTTGAAAGACTTTATTTTCTGATGATATATTGACAGAAAAAAAGTTGGATGGAAAGAGTGACGTACCTGGGGTTTACTGAGTTACTTTGCTCTCTTCGTTACATTGCTCTGTGGTTGAAAGGGTTCATAACATGTCTGACAGGGCAAGTTGATTCCTTTCAAATTGGATTTCCCTGACCGGGAATCGGTGAGATTGCCGAATAATAGTCACTAGATCATCAGGTACACGCTGGCACAGCAAAGAACAATGTGAAATGACGTCAATAAACCATCACAGTGACCCAAAATTGTGTTGAGGAAAGAACACGATATCCCAAAGTTAAGTAACATGAAATTAGAATTCCCTGACCGGGAATCGAACCCCAGCTGCGACGGTGAGAGCACCGAATCCTAGCCACTAGACCATCGGGGACACGCTGGCACAGAATAATAAGAGAAAACCAGTCGGATGGAAGAGATTCGTTGGATGGAAAGAGTGAAGTACTCGGGGTTGACTTAGTTACTTTGCTCTCTTCGTTGCATGGCTCTTTGGTTGAAAGGGTTCATAACATGTCTGACAGGGCAAGTTGATTCCCTGCAATATCTGCCTGTCATCTAGCTTTTTCACCCTTTAGTTTTACCACTGCTTAAGGTCTGATTCAACCCACCAACTGCAGGCAGGTTTTCCTCATTACTATCCCATTGTTTAAAGTGTCCTGCGGTAGTCCTGAGGGATCAGGGAGCATCCTGTTAGAATGGCCGCTGGCCTACCCTATCTTCATTGGTTCCCAATGGAGTCCACAAAGTATAGCAAAGATTGCCTCAACCAAATTTCACGGTAAAACGTAGTTCCAGGGAATTTTCTTGCGTTTTTCATGGGCCTGGAAAGTTTTGAAAAGCGTTAAATAGAGGGTAGGATTAGACAACTTACGCCGAACTTACCCACCTGCTTTCCGCAGATGGGAATGAGCTGAAATGGTAGAGTGCTTGCTTCGCATGCCAGAGATAGTGGGATTTACACCCACATTCTCCAAGTGTCTCTTTGTTTCTTCTTTGTACGTGATTAGTGGAAACAGAACGTTTTATTAAAGAACGCAATAGGACTTCTTGTACCGGTTGAATGGAAGACAGCAACCGTAGTTTTTTTCCCCATAAGACTTATTGAAATGGATCACTGTTGTTTACCAACTGAATAGTGGACAAAGAAGATATTCAACAATTTTCCTGTTTTTCATGGATTTAATGCAACGATCTGTAATGTTTGGTGTAGACACTTGTTGTTTTCACATGTATACTGCATTTTGCTTCGGTCTTGAAGATCTGAGCTCAATGGAGAATGTTATGCCGATGACATGGCAGACCAAAGGAAAGTGGACAGCGACGAGGATGGGATTTGAACCCACGCGTGCAGAGCACAATGGATTAGCAGTCCATCGCCTTAACCACTCGGCCACCTCATCATCCGGAGGATTGCTTTATATCAAAACTCCGATCCAGGTCACCTTCCTAAGTGTTTACATCGATCTAGAAAGTTTGGAAAAGCGTGGAATTTAGGGAGTAGAGGAGGCGATCTATGCGGCTCTACCCTAACAGCCTCTGTACAGGGGAATTAGCTCAAATGGTAGAGCGCTCGCTTAGCATGCGAGAAGTAGCGGGATCAATGCCCGCATTCTCCACAAGTTTGAAAGACTTTATTTTCTGATGATATATTGACAGAAAACAAGTTGGATGGAAAGAGTGACGTACCTGGGGTTTACTGAGTTACTTTGCTCTCTTCGTTACATTGCTCTGTGGTTGAAAGGGTTCATAACATGTCTGACAGGGCAAGTTGATTCCTTTCAAATTGGATTTCCCTGACCGGGAATCGGTGAGATTGCCGAATAATAGTCACTAGATCATCAGGTACACGCTGGCACAGCAAAGAACAATGTGAAATGACGTCAATGAACCATCACAGTGACCCAAAATTGTGTTGAGGAAAGAACACGATATCCCAAAAGTTAAGTAACATGAAATTAGAATTCCCTGACCGGGAATCGAACCCCAGCTGCGACGGTGAGAGCACCGAATCCTAGCCACTAGACCATCGGGGACACGCTGGCACAGAATAATAAGAGAAAACCAGTCGGATGGAAGAGATTCGTTGGATGGAAAGAGTGAAGTACTCGGGGCTGACTTAGTTACTTTGCTCTCTTCGTTACATGGCTCTTTGGTTGAAAGGGTTCATAACATGTCTGACAGGGCAAGTTGATTCCCTGCAATATCTGCCTGTCATCTAGCTTTTTCACCCTTTAGTTTTACCACTGCTTAAGGTCTGATTCAACCCACCAACTGCAGGCAGGTTTTCCTCATTACTATCCAATTGTTTAAAGTGTCCTGTGGTAGTCCTGAGGGATCAGGGAGCATCCTGTTAGAATGGCCGCTGGCCTACCCTATCTTCATTGGTTCCCAATGGAGTCCACAAAGTATAGCAAAGATTGCCTCAACCAAATTTCACGGTAAAACGTAGTTCCAGGGAATTTTCTTGCGTTTTTCATGGGCCTGGAAAGTTTTGAAAAGCGTTAAATAGAGGGTAGGATTAGAGTTTTCTACCAGCTGCTTGTCCTACTGGCAGCTGGTAGAAAACTCGTCTTCCGCGTGACAAGTGGAGATACTGTCCACTATACTAACGAGGACTGCCCTAGTGACGTTTTTGGCTAGTTTTTCGGAGTTTACAGAGAATTTGCAGTTACACAGGGGAGCCTCTAAGTTTACTACACATTTACTGTCACTCAATGCCAAAGCAACTTTGACTGTATCCAGTTGGAAATCATGATGTCTGCCATCCCAAATGTTTGCAGTTAAGTGAAAATGTTGCATTAAGCCGGTCACTTGCGTAAAAGATCGTCTTCAGCAGTTTCCGTAGTGTAATGGTTATCATGTTTGCCTAACACGCGAAAGGTCCCCCGTTCGAAACTGGGCTGAAACACTGATCTTTGTTCTTGCTTCCTCCACACAATAAAACTCTACTGAGTAGAATCTTAAGTAAACTGGATAATAAGTAGAACTCCCACGGTGTGTGCTGAAAGCCACTCTCTGATGAAACAAACGCGTTAACATCATTTGAGAGAAGCCCTTCTGAGATCCCGTACCGGACACTCCCCCACCACCGGCTGCTCCTTGATTTGCATTGTTTGAGTTCAGGAGTTGCGCTCTTTCCATTGTCTAAGAAAATAAGCAGTCATTTCCTTACGCTGTGCAGTGACAACCCTGGGGATTTGGGATCTTGTCCTTCTAGCAGCTGGTAGAAAACTCCCCGTCAGGGAATCGAACCCTGGTCTCCCACGTGACAAGCGGAGATACTGTCCACTATACTAACGAGGACTGCCCTTGTGATGTTTTTGGCTAGTTTTTCGGAGTTTACAGAGAATTTGCAGTTACACAGGGGAGCCTTTAAGTTTACTACACATTTACTGTCACTCAATGCCAAAGCAACTTTGACTGTATCCAGTTGGAAATCATGTTGTCTGCCATCCCAAATGTTTGCAGTTAAGTGAAAATGTTGCATTCAGCCGGGCACGTGTGTTACTGCTTTAATTGGCCGGGATGTCTAGAATTCAACCACTTTCTCAATTCACATGGAACCATTACTTATCAAAACCGGTCAACCCTTTGGCATTTTCGCTGGAATCTGCGGTGACCTGTCAATGATTTAGGGGAAACCATACGATCACCACAATAAAACCCTGCTGCATTGGCCGGGGATTGGACCCCGATCTCCCACGTGGCAGGCGAGAATTCTACCATTGAAACACTAATACCTACATATCACCAAAGCGAGAAGGGTTAGGGTTAGGGTTAGGATGAAGACATGAACCCATAGATCTACCCACGTCGTCCGACGACTTCGTGGTTGAATAGAGATCTAAGGCAAGGCACGGGCCAGCGCATATCACTTAGAATCCCCCTGCCGTATGTACTAAGACCCTAGAATAGAACAGGGATAAGAATGATTGTAAAGAAGTCTCTAATAGAGAGTGTGATGCTGAGGTGACGGATAAAGGTTAAAGGTGGGGTAAGAAGGTCAGATAATAGTAGGGTCGGCAAGGGTAAGGGTTAAAGTAAGGGTTAAGAATATAAATTAGGATTAAAAGTAAAGGTTAGGGGTTAAAAGTCAGAATAAGGGATAGGTTCAAGGTTGAGACTAAGGTCAGAGTACCAAGTTAGGGTTAGGGGTTAGAGGTTGGGGTAGAGGTTACGGTTAGAGGGTTGAGGTTAGGGTCAGAGGGTTGGGGTTAGGGTTGGGGTCAGAGGTTAGGGTTAGGTCTAGAGGTTAGGGTTAGGGTCAGAGGTTAGGGTTAGGTCTAGAGGTTAGAGGTTAAGGTTAGAGGTTAAGGGTTAGGGTTAGGGTTAGGTCTAGAGGTTAGAGGGTTAGGGTCAGAGGTTAGGGTTAGGTCTAGAGGTTAGAGGTTAAGGTTAGGGTTAGAGGTTAAGGGTTAGGGTTAGGTCTAGAGGTTAGAGGGTTAGGGTCAGAGGTTAGGGTTAGGTCTAGAGGTTAGGGTTAGGGTTAGGGTTAGGTCTAGAGGTTAGGGTTAGGTCTAGAGGTTAGGGTTAGGGTTAGGGTTAGGGTTAGGGTTAGGGTTGGGTTAGGGTTAGGGTTAGGGTTAGGGTTAGGGTTAGGGTTAGGGTTAGGGTTAGGGTTAGGGTTAGGGTTAGGGTTAGGGTTAGGATGAAGACATGAACCCATAGATCTCCCCACGTCGTCCGACGACTTCGTGGTTGAATAGAGATCTAAGGCCAGGCACGGGCCAGCGCATATCACTTAGAATCCCCCTGCCGTATGTACTAAGACCCTAGAATAGAACAGGGATAAGAATGATTGTAAAAAAGTCTCTAATAGAGAGTGTGATGCTGAGGTGACGGATAAAGGTTAAAGGTGGGGTAAGAAGGTCAGATAATAGTAGGGTCGGCAAGGGTAAGGGTTAAAGTAAGGGTTAAGAATATAAATTAGGATTAAAAGGAAAGGTTAGGGGTTAAAAAGTCAGAGTAAGGGATAAGGTTCAAGGTTGAGGCTAAGGTCAGAGTACCAAGTTAGGGTTAGGGGTTAGAGGTTAAGGGTAGAGGTTACGGTTAGAGGGTTGAGGTTAGGGTCAGAGGGTTAAGGGTTAGGGTCAGAGGTTAGGGTTAGGTCTAGAGGTTAGAGGGTTAGGGTCAGAGGTTAGGGTTAGGTCTAGAGGTTAGAGGTTAAGGTTAGGGTTAGAGGTTAAGGGTTAGGGTCAGAGGTTAGGGTTAGGTCTAGAGGTTAGAGGTTAAGGTTAGGGTTAGAGGTTAGGGTTAGGTCTAGAGGTTAGAGGGTTAGGGTTAGGGTTAGAAATTAAGGGTTAGGGTTAGGGTTAGGAGTCAGGGTGGAAGAGGGTTAGGTTTAGGGTTAGTGGAGTACGCAGCAGAAATAACAGAAAAAGTAGGGATGATGTGTCTACACCAAGAGCCCCACCTCCCCGGGATAGGGGGATCTGAATTCCTGTCCGACACTCCGAATGAGACGTCAAGGAGTGACGGGAGGAAGGGAAGTGATATGAGTGGTGGGTATAAAAGTAGAGAACAGGAAAGAGCAGAAATAGGGTTAGTGGAGCACGTCGCAGAAATAACAGAAAAAGTAGGGATGATGTGTCTACACCAAGAGCCCCACCTCCCCGGATTAGGGGTATCTGAATTCCTGTCCGACACTCCGAATGAAACGTCAAGGAGTGACGGGAGGAAGGGAAGTGATATGCGTGGTGGGTATAAAAGTAGAGAACAGGAAGCAGAAAAGAGGGTTAGTGGAGCACGTCGCAGAAATAACAGAAAAAGT
This sequence comes from Ophiodon elongatus, assembly GCA_016806645.1. Lineage (NCBI taxonomy): Eukaryota > Metazoa > Chordata > Actinopteri > Perciformes > Hexagrammidae > Ophiodon > Ophiodon elongatus. Next base: position 7,734 of record JACSYO010001648.1, on the reverse strand, counting down.
AGGGATGATGTGTCTACACCAAGAGCCCCACCTCCCCGGACTAGGGGTATCTGAATTCCTGTCCGACACTCCTAATGAGACGTCAAGGAGTGACGGGAGGAAGGGAAGTGATATGAGTGGTGGGTATAAAAGCAGAGAACAGGAAAGAGCAGAAAAGAGGGTTAGTGGAGCACGTCGCAGAAATAACAGAAAAAGTAGGGATGATGTGTCTACACCAAGAGCCCCACCTCCCCG
>JACSYO010001648.1:0-2500 GCA_016806645.1 Ophiodon elongatus | reverse complement strand
CCAAAATTTCGGCCCCGCCGGGGCCGAGGATCGAACAGGCGACCTCTGGGTCCGGAGACGGGAACGCTACCTAAGGAGCTAAGCGCAACCACGAAACACTGAGGTCGAGAAGGCGTAGTCTTTCCCGAGCAGCTGCCCGGCCGGCAGCCAAACTCTTTTCAGAGTACCAGGGGCACGGGAGTCCTAGGCGCTCGGGCTAGGGGGTTTAGTCCGCCGAGGGTGTGCTTAAGCCTGGGGGCCCGGGTCCTCCTGGTGAGCAAGGTCATATATATATGTGTGTGTGTGTGGTGGGTGTGTCCCTGGAGCAGGAATCTGCTGCTTGGGAGGGGCATGGGGAGGGGGATTGGGGAGGGGGCGGGGTTTAGGGTTAGGGTTAGGGTTAGGGTTAGGGTTAGGGTTAGGGTTAGGGTTAGGGTTAGGGTTAGGGTTGGGTTAGGGTTAGGGTTAGGGTTAGGGTTGGGTTAGGGTTAGGTTAGGTTAGGGTTAGGGTCAGGGTTAGGGTTAGGTCAGGTTAGTTAGGGGTGGGTTAGGTTAGGTTAGGTAGTGAGGGTTAGGGTGAGGTTAGGTAGTTAGCGTAAGCTGGGGCGGGTTAGCGTTAGCTCCGGCGACATTCGGTCCGGGTTGAATGACGCCTTCTGGCGGTCGCCCAGCCGCGAACGAGGGGTCCAGTTAGACTAATTGGGACATTACGCATCCAACGGTACCATCCCCGAGGCTCTACGACCTCGGGAAGTGCCTCTAAAGTCCGTTTGAGCACACCTTAGCGCCCAATTAGCGCCGAGTTAGCTCCGGCGACGTTCGGTCCGGGATGAATGACGCCTTCCGGCGGTCGCCCAGCCGCGAACGAGGGGTCCGGTTAGACTAATTGGGACATCGCGCATCCAACGGTACCATCCCCGAGGCTGTAGGACCTCGGGAAGTGCCTCTAAAGTCCGTTCGAGCACACCTTAGCGGCGAATTAGCGCCGAGTTAGCTCCGGCGACGTTCGGTCCGGGTTGAATGACGCCTTCCGGCGGTCGCCCAGCCGCGAACGAGGGGTCCGGTTAGACTAATCGGGCCATCGCGCATCCAACGGTACCATCCCCGAGGCTGTAGGACCTCGGGAAGTGCCTCTAAAGTCCGTTCGAGCACACCTTAGCGGCGAATTAGCGCCGAGTTAGCTCCGGCGACGTTCGGTCCGGGTTGAATGACGCCTTCCGGCGGTCGCCCAGCCGCGAACGAGGGGTCCGGTTAGACTAATCGGGCCATCGCGCATCCAACGGTACCATCCCCGAGGCTGTAGGACCTCGGGAAGTACCTCTAAAGTCCGTTCGAGCACACTTAGGGCCTAGTCGGCTCAGTTAGCGCCAGCGAAATTCGGTGTTCGGGGTGGAATCGCGCCTCCTGGCGGTCGCGCAGCCGCGAACGCGGGGTCCGGTTAGACTAATTGGGCCATTGCGCATCCAACGGTACCTTCCCCGAGATTCTAGGACCTTGGGAAGTACTACTTTGTCCCATTTAGGCCATTTTCAAAGTCACTTTGAATGCCAAGTGGAATATCTCCAAGTGCCGCCACCACCTGCAATGCCTGCTTTCGGCCAGCAGGTGGAGCCAGGTGGGCTCGGTGCTGCAATGCCACTTGCGGCCACAAGGGGGCGCTAGCTAGGTGGACTTGGAGCTGCAATGCCACTCGCGGCCACAAGGGGGCGCTAGGTGGACTTGGAGCTGCAATGCCACTCGCGGCCACAAGGGGGCGCCAGACGGACTCGGTGCTGCAATGCCACGGTTGTCCACAAGGGGGCGCCAGATGGACTTAGTACTGCAATGCCACGTGCGGCCACAAGGGGGCGCCAGATGGACTCGGTGCTGCAATGCCACTTGCGTCCACAAGCGGGCGCCAGAGCGTCGTTTTCTAAAAAGGGGAAATACGTGTAATTCCTGTTTCGGCCAGAAGATGGAGCCAGATGGACTCGGCGCCGCCTCCAAAATTTCGGCCCCGCCGGGGCCGAGGATCGAACAGGCGACCTCTGGGTCCGGAGACGGGAACGCTACCTAAGGAGCTAAGCGCATCCACGAAACACTGAGGTCGAGAAGGCGTAGTCTTTCCCGAGCAGCTGCCCGGCCGGCAGCCAAACTCTTTTCAGAGTACCAGGGGCACGGGAGTCCTAGGCGCTCGGGCTAGGGGGTTTAGTCCGCCGAGGGTGTGCTTAAGCCTGGGGGCCCGGGTCCTCCTGGTGAGCAAGGTCATATATATATATGTGTGTGTGTGGGTGTGTCCCTGGAGCAGGAATCTGCTGCTTGGGTCGGGCATGGGAGGGGATTGGGGAGGGGGCGGGGTTTAGGGTTAGGGTTAGGGTTAGGGTTAGGGTTAGGGTTAGGGTTAGGGTTAGGGTTAGGGTTAGGGTTAGGGTTAGGGTTAGGGTCAGGGTTAGGGTTAGGGTTAGGGTTAGGGTTAGGGTTAGGGTTAGGGTCAGGGGTCAGGGTTAGGGTTAGGGTTAGGGTTAGGGTCAGGGTTAGGGTT
>JACSYO010001647.1:7500-35000 GCA_016806645.1 Ophiodon elongatus | reverse complement strand
CTTCATCTTCATCATCTGGAGGAGGTAAACATCTCTTCATCTTCATCATCTGGAGGAGGTAAACATCTCTTCATCTTCATCATCTGGAGGTAAACATCTCTTCATCTTCATCATCTGGAGGAGGTAAACATCTCTTCATCTTCATCATCTGAAGGAGGTAAACATCTCTTCATCTTCATCATTTGAAGGAGGTAAACATCTCTTCATCTTCATCATCTGAAGGAGGTAAACATCTCTTCATCTTCATCATCTGGAGGTAAACATCTCTTCATCTTCATCATCTGGAGGTAAACATCTCTTCATCTTCATCATCTGGAGGTAAACATCTCTTCATCTTCATCATCTGGAGGAGGTAAACATCTCTTCATCTTCATCATCTGGAGGAGGTAAACATCTCTTCATCTTCATCATCTGGAGGAGGTAAACATCTCTTCATCTTCATCATCTGAAGGAGGTAAACATCTCTTCATCTTCATCATCTGGAGGAGGTAAACATCTCTTCATCTTCATCATCTGGAGGAGGTAAACATCTCTTCATCTTCATCATCTGGAGGTAAACATCTCTTCATCTTCATCATCTGAAGGTAAACATCTCTTCATCTTCATCATCTGAAGGAGGTAAACATCTCTTCATCTTCATCATCTGGAGGAGGTAAACATCTCTTCATCTTCATCATCTGGAGGTAAACATCTCTTCATCTTCATCATCTGGAGGTAAACATCTCTTCATCTTCATCATCTGGAGGTAAACATCTCTTCATCTTCATCATCTGGAGGTAAACATCTCTTCATCTTCATCATGTAAATGAAAAAGCTGCTGGATTATTGAATATGAATAAAACATGAGTTCGAGTCTTTTATTTATTTTTCTCTGATTAGTTTTCCGTCCTTGAAGGAGAGACTCGAGTGAATATGGTAATAAATAACTAATAAATACCAGTTGATTAATTACATGAAGATAATTTAATGTTTGACGTTGACACATATTAGGATTCAAAGGTTTTTACAGAGGAACATTTTAGAGATCTCGTTATGATCCATGTCGTCCATGTTGTTATTAATAAAGGTATGAATGAGGCTCTGAACGACACACGAACAAACCATCTGCAGAAAGCTGCAGAACATATTTCAGAAGTAAAGAATAAAGTCTGATGTGAGAGCTGCTGACTTATGGATCAGAGTCTGAGAACAAACTCATTTTAAAGATGTTTATTAAATCAGACATGAATAAGACTCTACAGGTGAAACATTAATGAAAAGATATCAACATGAAACAGTTACTGACATCAAGAGGAGGATTTATTGTTTTACAAGGTTTATGAAATGTGTTTAAATATGCAAATGAGGCGTTATGTAACGGTGACTTTAGGTGAATTTAGCAGAAATCTACAGACGTAAAGAAATAAAGAAATAAAATAAATGTTTTATTTCCTCTAGAATGGAAGAAGACGAGTTCTGGAAGAAAAACAATAAACAATGTTTGTGAAGTAGTTTAGTTTAACTTTAATGTAGTTCTGCTGATGTCATGGAGACGCTCTCCACCTCCTGCCCCACCTTCTCCTTCTCCACCTCCTGCCCCACCTTCTCCTTCTCCACCTCCTGCCCCACCTTCTCCTTCTCCACCTCCTGCCCCACCTTCTCCTTCTCCACCTCCTGCCCCACCTTCTCCTTCTCCACCTCCTTCCACACCTTCTCCTTCTCCACCTCCTTCCACACCTTCTCCTTCTCCACCTCCTTCCCCACCTTCTCCTTCTCCACCTCCTTCCCCACCTTCTCCTTCTCCACCTCCTTCCACACCTTCTCCTTCTCCACCTCCTTCCACACCTTCTCCTTCTCCACCTCCTTCCCCACCTTCTCCTTCTCCACCTCCTTCCACACCTTCTCCTTCTCCTCCTCCTCCTCCTTATTCACCTCCTCCACCTCCTCCACCTTCTCCTCCTCCTCCTCCACCTCCTCCACCTTCTTCCTCTCTCCACCCTTCCACACCTTTCCTTTCCACCTCTTCCACACCTTCTCCACCTCCTTCCCCACCTTCTCCTTCTCCACCTCCTTCCACACTTCTCCTTCTCCCTCCTTCCCTCCTCCTTATTCACTCCTCCACTTTCCACACTTCTCCTTCTCCTCCTCCACCTCCACCTTCTCCTCCTCCTCCACCCTCCATCTCCTCCTTCCACACCTTTCTCCTCTCCTCCACCTCCTCCATTCCTTCCACACCTTCTCCTCCCTCCACCTCCTCCATCTCCTTCCATACCTTCTCCTCCTCCTCCTCCTCCTCCACCCTCCTCCTCCACCTCCAGGTCCTGAAGCTCTCACATCACAGTAAGTTCTCACATTACTTAGAAGGTAAATGTTGACTCTTTTAAAAGCAATCAAATATGTTTTTGCATTAAAATAAGTTGCGTAACCTTCGTGTGTCACCAGGGGCAGTGAACACCTCCACCTGGGGGCAGTGAACACCTCCACCTGGGGGCAAACACCCCACCGGGGGCAGTGAACACCTCCACCTGGGGGCCAGTGAACACCTCCACCTGGGGGCCTCCACCTGGGGGCAGTGAACACCTCCACCTCAGTGAACACCTCCACCAGGGGGCAGTGAACACCTCCACCTGGGGGCAGTGAACACCTCCACCTGGGGGCAGTGAACACCTCCACCTGGGGGCAGTGAACTCCTCCACCAGGGGGCAGTGAACACCTCCACCTGGGGGCCAGTGAACACCTCCACCTGGGGGCCAGTGAACACCTCCACCTGGGGGCAGTGAACACCTCCACCTGGGGGCCAGTGAACACCTCCACCAGGGGGCAGTGAACACCTCCACCTGGGGGCCAGTGAACACCTCCACCTGGGGGCAGTGAACACCTCCACCTGGGGGCAGTGAACTCCTCCACCAGGGGGCAGTGAACTCCTCCACCAGGGGGCAGTGAACTCCTCCACCTGGGGGCAGTGAACACCTCCACCAGGGGGCAGTGAACTCCTCCACCAGGGGGCAGTGAACACCTCCACCAGGGGGCAGTGAACACCTCCACCTGGGGGCAGTGAACACCTCCACCACACATTTCATCTTTAATGCTTTCAGAGAATAACAAAGTACATTTAAATACATTTAAATACAAGTCTGAGGTACTTTACTTTCTTTACATCTCAGAGGTACATGTTGTACTTTTTACTGCATTTATCTGACAGCTTTAGTTACTTTACAGATTCCAGTGAATGATGAAGTATTGTCATTAAAAGTCATTAAGATTAAATCATTAATGCTTCAATAAATATATTATAATACTTATAGAACTTTCAGTATATTTTAAAGCTAAAACCTTTGTACATCTACTTCAGTCACATTGTGAAGAAGTATTTCTACACCTTGATATTAGTGTACTACTTCAACCTCTGATAGTTTCAGAGTGAATCGTCTAAATGTAGTTTAATAATGAATGTAACTAAATTAATGTGTCACACGTTTCTCCTGCAGCTTCATTAAAGCTTCTGAAATATTTAATTCAGTTTTTACGAGACGAACCAGGAGATTTAAATAAAAACATTTTACATTCTGACTGGAACGTTTCACGGTGACGACGACGGTAAACGTCCTGAAGGTCCTCAGACCGGGACACCGGGACACCGGGACCAGTTACCAGCGTCTGCAACCGTAACAAAGTAAAGTCTGATCAGAATCAGGTTTATTGTCAAGCAGGTTTTTTTACATACAAATAATTTGTCTCTGTGATTTGGTGAATAACAAACTAGAATCACCTCGCAGTAAAGTGTCAGTTTACATCCACGTCTGTCCAAAATCTCTTCACTTCATCATTTTACCAGATTAGATGTTTGTGAAATTGTCATAATTCACATATGAATTCTTGAGTTATTCCCAAAAACGTGTTTTGTGAGGTCACAGTAGCCTTTGACACCCAAAATCTAATCACGTCACTGAGTGCATTCTCTCTCCTGACCACCAGGGGGCGACTCCTCTGGTTGTATAGAAGTCAAAGCTTAATTTCAAAATAAACTTCCGCCCTCACAGGAAGTGACCTTAGTCAGGTTTATGTAAAAGAGGTTGATCTTATAGTACTAAAGTAGACTGTGTGTAAGAAGTGCACGTCGTCATGGTGACGTCTCTCGTTGGTTTGTGGATGTTTTGAAGCCTAAAGTTTGACGTTTTGTCCGTCGCCATCTTTAATCTTTGTAACCAGTGAACAGGAAGTGACCATATCTGGACTAAGGAGTGACCTGGAGACCTGTCAATCACCCTGTAGTTTTCACATTTAAAGAAAAGGATATTTTTTATGACCTTCAGGTGTGTTCTCTGTTTGAGCAGCAAACTAAATGTTTCTGAGGAATCTGAACAAACCGCCGATTCATCAGATTCATCAGATTCATCAGATTCATCAGATTCATCAGATTCATCATCACTGAGAGGAAAGATGGTGAAAAACTGAATAAAGGACCAAAGTTTAGCTTTAAATCTACTCGTTAACATTGGAAACTGATTTTAGAGAAACACTAAACCTGACTGTTGCATTCTGGGATATCGATCCAGATGAAGACCTGACGAGGAGACGAATCCAGCTCGACTCGTCTTCGTCCTTCCTGTTGCTGACAGCTGAGTCCTGCTGGAGTCCAGGAGACAGATTTATTGTCCTCCGTCCTCCAGACGAAAGTTTCCACCACGTCTCATCTTCACCTGCTTCTCATTATAACCACAACCCTCTCTGATCGGGCTCCGGGTCCCCAGAGGATGAACCCTCAGCATCCGGGTCCCCAGAGGATGAACCCTCAGCATCCGGGTCCCCAGAGGATGAACCCTCAGAGACCGGGTCCCCAGAGGATGAACCCTCAGCACCGGGTCCCCAGAGGATGAACCCTGCACCGGGTCCCCAGAGATGAACCCTCACCTCCCAGGATGAACCTCAGATCCCCCCAGAGATGAACCCTAGAGACTCCCCAGAGGATGAACCCACGTCCCAGAGATGAACCCCCCGGGTCCCCAGAATGAACCCCAGCACCGGGTCCCCAGGGGATGAACCCTCAGTATCCGGGTCCCCAGAGGATGAACCCTCAGAGACCGGGTCCCCAGAGGATGAACCCTCAGCATCCGGATCCCAAGAGGATGAACCCTCAGCATCCGGGTCCCCAGAGGATGAACCCTTAGAGACTGGGTCCCCAGAGGATGAACCCGCATCCACCGGGTCCCCAGAGGATGAACCCGCATCCACCGGGTCCCCAGAGAATGAACCCTCAGCCTCCGGGTCCCCAGAGGATGAACCCTCAGCCTCCGAGTCCCCAGAGGATGAAATACAACATGAGAAGTAGAAAGTATTCAAGTGAAGTACAAGTACCTTGAACTGGAGTAAAAGTACTGCTGATGTTCAGATAATAAACTTCTCTTTGTTATTAATAACTTTTAATTCATCACAAAGCTGAACATCTGGACTTGTTTCCTGTTTCTGCTCCAACCAAGACGTAAAGAGGAGGTGTCCTTCCCCTCCCCTGCTCCTCCTCCTCCTCCTCCTCCTCCCCCTCCCTCTCCCCCTGCTCCTCCCCCACCCCTCCTCCTCCTCTTCCTCCTCCTCCCCCCCTGCTCCTCCCCCCACCCCTCCTCCTCCCCCACCCCCTCCCCCTGCTCCTCCTCCTCCCCCTGCTCCTCCCCCCACCCCTCCTCCTCCTCCTCTTCCTCACACACAGCAGCAGGCTTCACATCTCTCTCTTCACTCTAACAGACTCATGGATTATCATCATCTTCCTCTGCTGCTGTGGACCTGCAGCCTCCTGCCAGGTGAGCGAGAGAGCATCACTCAACACTGAGAGAGAGACAGAGAGAGAGACAGAGAGAGAGAGACAGAGAGAGAGAGAGAGAGAGAGAGACAGAGAGAGAGAGAGAGAGAGAGAGAGAACAGAGAGAGAGAGAGACAGAGACAGAGACAGAGAGAGAGAGAGAGAGAGAGACAGAGAGAGAGAGAGAGAGGAGAGACAGAGACAGAGACAGAGAGAGAGAGAGAGAGAGAGAGACAGAGAGAGACAGAGAGAGACAGAGACAGAGAGAGAGAGAGAGAGAGACAGAGACAGAGACAGAGAGAGAGAGACAGAGACAGAGACAGAGAGAGAGAGAGAGACAGAGAGAGAGAGAGAGAGAGACAGAGACAGAGAGAGAGAGAGGTGTGATAGTTTGTCGTCTTCTTAATATTTTAACACTCAATCTGAGAAAAAACTTTTCCTGAACTAAAAGTCTTCATTCTGAGAGAAACTCTGTCTGTCCTCATGTCCTCATGTCTCATGTCTCATGTCTCCATGTCTTCATGTCCTCATGTCCTCATGTCTCCATGTCCTCATGTCTTCATGTCTCCATGTCTTCATGTCTCCATGTCTCCATGTCTTCATGTCTCCATGTCCTCATGTCTTCATGTCCTCATTTCTCCATGTCCTCATGTCTCCATGTCTCCATGTCCTCATGTCTTCATGTCTCCATGTCTCATGTCCTCATGTCTCCATGTCCTCATTTCTCCATGTCCTCATGTCTCCATGTCCTCATTTCTCCATGTCCTCATGTCTTCATGTCTCCATGTCCCCATGTGCTCATGTCTCCATTTCTCCATGTCCTCATGTCTCCATGTCTCCATGTCCTCATGTCTCCATGTCTTCATGTCTCCATGTCCTCATGTCTTCATGTCCTCATTTCTCCATGTCCTCATGTCTCCATGTCTCCATGTCTCCATGTCCTCATTTCTCCATGTCCTCGTGTCTCCATGTCTCCATGTCCTCATGTCTCCATGTCTTCATGTCCTCATGTCTTCATGAATTCATGTCTCCATGTCCTCATGTCCTCATTTCTCCATGTCCTCATGTCTTCATGTCCTCATGTCTCCATGTCTTCATGTCCTCATCTCTCCTTGTCCTCATGTCTCCATGTCCTCATGTCTCCATGTCCCATGTCCTCATGTCTCCATGTCCTCATGTCTCCATGTCCCCATGTCTCCATGTCCTCATGTCCTCATGTCTCCATGTCCTCATGTCTCCATGTCCTCATGTCTTCATGTCTTCATGTCTCCATGTCCTCATGTCCTCATGTCTTCATGTCCTCATGTCTCCATGTCCCCATGTCTTCATGTCCTCATTTCTCCATGTCTTCATGTCTTCATGTCCTCATGTCTTCATGTCTCCATGTCCTCATGTCCTCATGTCTTCATGTCCTCATGTCTCCATGTCCTCATGTCCTCATGTCTTCATGTCCTCATGTCTCCATGTCCCCATGTCTTCATGTCCTCATTTCTCCATGTCTTCATGTCTTCATGTCCTCATGTCTTCATGTCTTCATGTCCTCATGTCTCCATGTCCCCATGTCTTCATGTCCTCATTTCTCCATGTCTTCATGTCTTCATGTCCTCATGTCCTCATGTCTTCATGTCCTCATGTCCTCATGTCTCCATGTCCTCATGTCTTCATTTCCTCATTTCTCCATGTCTTCATGTCTCCATGTCCTCATGTCTCCATGTCCCATGTCCTCATGTCTCCATGTCCTCCTGTCTTCATGTCCTCATGTCTCCATGTCCTCATGTCCTCATGTCTTCATGTCCTCATGTCTCCATGTCCCCATGTCTTCATGTCCTCATTTCTCCATGTCTTCATGTCTTCATGTCTCCATGTCCTCATGTCCTCATGTCTCCATGTCCTCATGTCTCCATGTCCTCATGTCTTCATGTCTTCATGTCTCTATGTCCTCCTGTCTTCATGTCCTCATGTCTCCATGTCCTCATGTCCTCATGTCTTCATGTCCTCATGTCTCCATGTCCCCATGTCTTCATGTCCTCATTTCTCCATGTCTTCATGTCTCCATGTCTCCATGTCCTCATGTCTTTATTTCCTCATTTCTCCATGTCTTCATGTCTCCATGTCCCATGTCCTCATGTCTCCATGTCCTCATGTCTTCATGTCTCCATGTCCCCATGTCTCCATGTCCTCATTTCTCCATGTCCTCGTGTCTCCATGTCTCCATGTCCTCATGTCTTCATGAATTCATGTCTCCATATCCTCATGTCTCCATGTCCTCATTTCTCCATGTCCCATGTCCTCATGTCTCCATGTCCTCATGTCTCCATGTCCTCATGTCTTCATGTCTTCATGTCTCCATGTCCTCATGTCTCCATGTCCCATGTCCTCATGTCTCCATGTCCTCATGTCTCCATGTCCTCATTTCTCCATGTCCTCATGTCTCCATGTCCTTATTTCTCCATGTCCTCATGTCTTCATGTCTCCATGTCCTCATGTCCTCATGTCTCCATGTCCTCATGTCCTCATGTCTCCATGTCCCCATGTCTTCATGTCCTCATGTCTTCATGTCCTCATGTCTTTATGTCCTCATTTCTCCATGTCCCCATGTCTCCATGTCCCATGTCCTCATGTCTCCATGTCCTCATGTCTCCATGTCCTCATGTCTTCATGTCCTCATGTCTCCATGTCCCCATGTCTTCATGTCCTCATTTCTCCATGTCCTCATGTCCTCATGTCCTCATGTCTCCATGTCCTCATGTCTCCATGTCCTCATATCCTCTTGTCTCCATGTCCCCATGTCTTCATGTCCTCATGTCTTCATGTCTCCATGTCCTCATGTCTTCATGTCCCCATGTCTCCATGTCCCATGTCCTCATGTCCTCATGTCTTCATGTCTCCATGTCCTCATGTCTCCATGTCCTCATGTCTTCATGTCTTCATGTCTCCATGTCCTCATGTCTTCATGTCTTCATGTCTCCATGTCTCCATGTCCTCATGTCTCCATGTCCTCATGTCTTCATGTCCTCATGTCCTCATGTCTCCATGTCCTCATGTCCTCATGTCCTCATGTCTCCATGTCTCCATGTCCTCATGTCTTCATGTCCTCATGTCCTCATGTCTTCATGTCCTCATGTCTTCATGTCCTCATGTCCTCATGTCCTCATGTCTTCATGTCTCCATGTCCTCATGTCCTCATGTCTTCATGTCGTCATGTCTCCATGTCCCCATGTCTTCATGTCTCCATGTCCTCATGTCCTCATGTCCTCATGTCTTCATGTCTCCATGTCCTCATGTCCTCATGTCCTCATGTCTTCATGTCGTCATTTCTCCATGTCCTCATGTCCTCATGTCTCCATGTCCTCATGTCTTCATGTCCTCATGTCTCCATGTCCTCATGTCCTCATGTCCTCATGTCCTCATGTCTTCATGTCCTCATGTCCTCATGTCCTCATGTCCTCATGTCTTCATGTCTCCATGTCCTCATGTCCTCATGTCCTCATGTCCTCATTTCTCCATGTCCTCATGTCCTCATGTCTCCATGTCCTCATGTCTTCATGTCTTCAGTTATAAATGAGTCTTCAGCTTCAACCAGCTATGAATCCTCAAACTACGACTTCTTGTGAAAGTTAATCAGTTTTTTATCAACATGTGATGATTCCTACTTTTTATCTGAATAAAGTATTTTTAAAATAAACTTCCATCTTCACAGGAAACAACTCGGTTATGTTCAGGCAACAATAAAGATGGTGAACTATAGTTCTCCATCTCCTTACTTCCAACAAGACCATAGAGTCAACGATAGCAGCTAGCAACAGCCTAGCTTGTTAGCCTTAGCTAGCTTGTTAGCTTGGAGCTAGGTGGGTATTTTTCAGGAACCAGAATTCTTTCCCCCCGCTGGGTGACGTCACCATGACGTCCATGTTTTATACCGTCTGTGGTCGTGATCGAGGAAAGGTAACGCAAAGTGTCCTCTAGGCTGCACACTGGTGTCCTTTTCATCAGACGTTCATCCTCTGGGGAGCAGGACAACAGAATGTCACGACAATGTAACCTGCAGTCAGACACCAGATCTTTAATCTTTAACATGAAGGGGGAGTCAAAGAAAAGCTTCCAAAACGTGAATGGTTCATCACCTGAGGAGCATGAATGTGTGAAGTGAGATCTCAGGATGCTAACAAGGCTGTCTTCAGACGTCAGCATGAACTGCAGTCAGTGAACGCATCACGACGTGATTCAGTGCTGAGTCTCAGTGGGGCTTCAGTCTGATGATGGTTTCACTACAAAACCAGGCCAAGAAACAAGCTAACGCTAACGCTAACAGCTCAGTGGATAAAGCTAACGCTAACAGCTCAGTGGATAAAGCTAACGCTAACAGCTCAGTGGCTAAAGTTAACGCTAACAGCTCAGTGGATAAAGCTAACGCTAACAGCTCAGTGGATAAAGCTAACGCTAACAGCTCAGTGGATAAAGCTAACGCTAACAGCTCAGTGGATAAAGCTAACGCTAACAGCTCAGTGGATGTTTGTAACAGAATTAGAACACGGGTTATTTCTGTGGCGTTTCCCGTCACTTAAAGAGGAAGTAACGCGCTTTGCATGAAGTCAATGGTGTGGAGCTCCAGACTCAGGACTCAGAGGTTTAGACTCTGAAGCCCCGCCTCCTTCAGCGTTGCAAAGATGAACAGATGCCACTGATTCTGTCCTCTGGGGACCACGAACACTCTCCATGAAGTCGTATTTCCTGTTTGCCAGCTGGAAGTCTTGTTCTGTATCAAAATGAGATGAATGAGATGTTGGAGCCGTCGTATCTGAACTCAACGTCCCGTCAACCTTCTGGTGTTTGACGAGCAGAGAACCTCTTACAAAGAGAACCTCTCACTAAGAGAACCTCTTACAAAGAGAACCTCTCACATGGAGAACCTCTCACTAAGAGAACCTCTTACAAAGAGAACCTCTCACTAAGAGAACCTCTTACAAAGAGAACCTCTTACAAAGAGAACCTCTCACATGGAGAACCTCTCACTAAGAGAACCTCTTACATAGAGAACCTCTCACATGGAGAACCTCTCACTAAGAGAACCTCTCACTAAGAGAACCTCTTACATAGAGAACCTCTCACATGGAGAACCTCTCACATGGAGAACCTCTCACATGGAGAACCTCTCACTAAAACCCCACACCCCACAAACCCCACAACCCCACAACCCACATGGAGAACCTCTCACATGGAGAACCTCTCACATAGAGGTTGGAAGAACCAGAAAGCTTCTTCCTGTTTTTCTTTGATTAAATTGTGTTTCTGTCCATTGAAGCTGCTCTTTGGTCCCAAAGGACCTCAATTACATCTGAGTAGTGTGTGTGTGTGTGGTTGTGTGTGTGTGTGTGTGGTTGTGTGTGCGTGTGTGTGTGTGGTTGTGTGTGTGTGTGTGTGTGGTTGTGTGTGCGTGTGTGTGTGTGTGTGGTTGTGTGTGTGTGTGGTTGTGTGTGTGTGGTTGTGTGTGTGTGTGTGTGTGTGTGGTTGTGTGTGTGTGTGTGTGTGTGTGTGTGTGTGGTTGTGTGTGTGTGTGTGTGTGTGTGTCTGTGTGGGTGTGTGTGTGTGTGTGTGTGTGTGTGTGTGTGGGTGTGTGTGTGTGTGTGTGTGTGTGTGTGTGTGTGTGTGTGTGTGTGTGTGTGTGTATGTGTGTGTGTGTGTGTGTGTGTGTGTGTGTGTGAGAGCTGGTCAGCTGATGATGGTTTTGTGGCTTTTAGGCGGATCGTTAAACTCTTCAGTCCTGATGTTGTTGTTGTTGTTGTTGTTGTTGTTGTTGTTGGTGTCTGGTGACGCCACACAGGAAGGAATCCGTTACCACCTGCCTCGCTTGTCCCAGAAGACACTCCTCCGCGCTCCTCATGAAGCCGATTTATCCCCCTTCATATATCCGACGGGTAGGGTTAGTCTCCAGACGGGTGGGGTTAGTCTCCAGACGGGTGGGGTTAGTCTCCAGACGGGTGGGGTTAGTCTCCAGGCGGGTGGGGTTAGTCTCCAGGCGGGTGGGTTTAGTCACCAGGCGGGTGGGGTTAGTCACCAGGCGGGTGGGTTTAGTCTCCAGGCGGGTGGGGTTAGTCTCCAGGCGGTGGGGTTAGTCACCAGACGGGTGGGTTTAGTCTCCAGGCGGGTGGGTTTAGTCTCCATGCGGGTGGGGTTAGTCTCTAGGCGGGTGGGGTTAGTCTCCAGACGGGTGGGGTTAGTCTCCAGGTGGGTGGGTTTAGTCTCCAGGCGGGTGGGGTTACTCTCCAGGCAGTGGGGTTAGTCTCCAGGCGGGTGGGGTTAGTCTCCAGACGGGTGGGGTTACTCTCCAGGCGGTGGGGTTAGTCTCCAGGCGGGTGGGGTTAGTCTCCAGGCGGTGGGGTTAGTCTCCAGGCGGGTGGGGTTAGTCTCCAGGCGGGTGGGGTTAGTCTCCAGACGGGTGGGGTTAGTCTCCAGGATCTGAATCTAAATCTGAATCTGGATCTGGATCTGAATCTGAATCTGAATCTGGATCTGAATCTGAATCTGAATCTGGACCTGGATCTGGACCTGGACCTGGACCTGGACCTGGATCTGGATCTGGATCTGGATCTGGATCTGGACCTGGATCTGGATCTGGACCTGGACCTGGATCTGGATCTGGATCTGGATCTGGACCTGAATCTGGACCTGGATCTGGATCTGGATCTGGACCTGGACCTGGATCTGGATCTGGACCTGGATCTTGATCAATGGAGCTGGTGTCTGACTCGACTCTCTCAGCCGCGAGGAAACAAACGCACCTCGACCTTCTGAAGAACAACGTTTTGCAGCGTTTTTATTTTATTTTTATTAATCATTCTGCTCATTTATTTTTACCCTCAGCAGCACAGAGGTTACATAGCCGGGGGCTCACGGGCTCACGGGGTCACGGGGTCATGGGGTCATGGGCTCACGGGGTCATGGGGTCACGGGCTCACGGGGTCACGGGGTCATGGGGTCACGGGGTCATGGGCTCACGGGGTCATGGGGTCACGGGCTCACGGGGTCACGGGGTCATGGGGTCACGGGGTCATGGGGTCACGGGGTCATGGGGTCATGGGGTCACGGGGTCATGGGGTCACGGGGTCATGGGGTCACGGGCTCACGGGGTCATGGGGTCATGGTGAGGTCAAAGGGTCATAGGCTGATAAATCAGAGAAGAGTATTTATGTCTTCCCTCATCGTCTTCTATTAGAAACTTTAACCTAAAGTTGAAACGTTTTACTGGTTTACTGGTTTACTGGTTTACTGGTTTTACTGGTTTACTGGTTTACTGGTTTTACTGGTTTACTGGTTTTACTGGTTTACTGGTTTACTGGTTTTACTGGTTTACTGGTTTTACTGGTTTACTGGGTTTACTGGTTTACTGGTTTACTGGTTTTACTGGTTTACTGGTTTACTGGTTTTACTGGTTTACTGGTTTTACTGGTTTACTGGTTTACTGGTTTTACTGGTTTACTGGTTTACTGGTTTTACTGGTTTACTGGTTTACTGGTTTTACTGGTTTACTGGTTTTACTGTTTTACTGTTTTACTGGTTTACTGTTTTACTGGTTTACTGGTTTTACTGGTTTACTGGTTTTACTGGTTTTACTGGTTTACTGGTTTTACTGGTTTACTGGTTTTACTGGTTTACTGTTTTACTGTTTTACTGGTTTTACTGGTTTACTGTTTTACTGTTTTACTGGTTTACTGTTTTACTGGTTTTACTGGTTTTACTGGTTTACTGGTTTTACTGGTTTACTGTTTTACTGTTTTACTGGTTTACTGTTTTACTGGTTTACTGTTTTACTGGTTTACTGGTTTTACTGTTTTACTGGTTTTACTGGTTTTACTGGTTTACTGGTTTTACTGGTTTACTGTTTTACTGTTTTACTGGTTTTACTGGTTTACTGTTTTACTGTTTTACTGGTTTTACTGGTTTACTGGTTTTACTGGTTTACTGTTTTACTGTTTTACTGGTTTTACTGGTTTACTGGTTTTACTGGTTTACTGTTTTACTGTTTTACTGGTTTTACTGGTTTACTGGTTTTACTGGTTTACTGTTTTACTGTTTTACTGGTTTTACTGGTTTACTGGTTTTACTGGTTTACTGTTTTACTGTTTTACTGGTTTTACTGGTTTACTGTTTTACTGTTTTACTGGTTTTACTGGTTTTACTGAGCAGCTTCTTCTTCTGTGTTTCAGATCTTCAGCTCTGCTTCAACTTCGACACCAAGAACTTCAAGATCTTCTCCGGTTCTAAAGAAAACCAGTTTGGATACACAGTCCAGCAGCACGAGGCGGGGGGGCGCCAGTGGTGAGGATCCCAGTTCACCCAGTTCACCCAGCACACACACAAACCAGTCTGTTTACATCTATAGAAACCAGTCTGTTTACATCTATAGAAACCAGTCTGTTTACATCTATAGAAACCAGTCTGTTTACATCTATAGAAACCAGTCTGTTTACATCTATAGAAACCAGTCTGTTTACATCTATAGAAACCAGTCTGTTTACATCTATAAAAACCAGTCTGTACTGGTCAGTCTACATCTATAGAAACCAGTCTGTTTACATCTATAGAAACCAGTCTGTACTGGTCAGTCTACATCTATAGAAACCAGTCTGTACTGGTCAGTCTACATCTGTTTAACATCTATATTTATATATCTTAAAATAAATAACTAAATAAATAAATCTCTTTATGAACCTGACTTCACTGGAAACAAAAGGAAACGATTATAAAGTGCTTTCTGTCAGTGAAGTCAGACTCGTGTTGGAACGACACGTTTCCAGTGAAGTGTGAAGTGAAGCGAGTCTGTGGAGCGTCAGGACGTTATTTATGATGCTCTCTATGATCCAGACCTCATTATTGTTATTATTATTCTTTATGATGCTCTCTATGATCCAGACCTCATTATTGTTATTATTATTCTTTATGATGCTCTCTATGATCCAGACCTCATTATTGTTATTATTATTCTTTATGATGCTCTCTATGATCCAGACCTCATTATTGTTATTATTATTCTTTATGATGCTCTCTATGATCCAGACCTCAGATCCTCCGGGGACACTTTGTCCTGGCTCTCCGTCTCGTCTCCGACCGGCTGATCCTCAAGAACCAGCTTCTGGATGCACGCACACACACACACACACAGACAGACACACACACACAGACACACACACACACATACACACACACACACACATATACACACACGCACGCACGCACGCACGCACACACACAGACACAGACACACACACACAGACACACACACACACGCGCGCGCACACACAGACACAGACACACACACACAGACACACACACACGGCGCCGCACACGTGCACATGCGCACGCGCACACACACACACACGCGCGCGCATGCGCACGCACACACACACACACACACTCACACGTGCACATGCGCACGCACACACACACACGCACGCACACACGCACGCACGCAACACGCACGCACACACACACACACGTGCACATGCGCACGCACGCACGCACACACTCACACGGTGCGCGCACATACGCACGCACACACACGCACACACACGCACACGCACGCACAAAAGGCTCCGTTAACTTTCAAGTTCTTACTCGTAAAGAAACCTGTTCGAGGTGAAATCCTCCTCCCTGTGCAGTATGTCTATGTGAGGTAGATAATCCAGGATAATCCAGTATAATCCAGTATAATCCAGATATAATCCAGTTATAATCCAGTTATAATCCAGGTATAATCCAGGTATAATCCAGGTATAATCCAGTTATAATCCAGGTATAATCCAGGTATAATCCAGGTATAATCCAGATATAATCCAGGTATAATCCAGTTATAATCCAGTTATAATCCAGATATAATCCAGTTATAATCCAGTTATAATCCAGATATAATCCAGGTATAATCCAGTTATAATCCAGTTATAATCCAGATATAATCCAGTTATAATCCAGTTATAATCCAGATATAATCCAGGTATAATCCAGTTATAATCCAGGTATAATCCAGGTATAATCCAGTTATAATCCAGATATAATCCAGGTATAATCCAGTTATAATCCAGTTATAATCCAGGTATAATCCAGGTATAATCCAGGTACAATCCAGATACAATCCAGATATAATCCAGATATAATCCAGTTATAATCCAGGTATAATCCAGGTATAATCCAGTTATAATCCAGGTATAATCCAGGTACAATTCAGGTACAATCCAGATACAATCCAGATATAATCCAGGTACAATCCAGGTATAATCCAGGTATAATCCAGATATAATCAAGGTATAATCCAGGTACAATCCAGATACAATCCAGATATAATCCAGATATAATCCAGATATAATCCAGATATAATCCACTGGGATCCTGGGATTTGAAGGTGACCTTGGAGCTGCAGGTCTGAAACATGAGGAGAGAATCTTCCTCGCTCTGTTGTTGTCAACATTCCTGTGTTTTATGATCTGGAAGCATTTGACGGTGACGAGAAGCTGCCGGTCTTCCAGGATTACAGAATCTGTCTTCCTTTGAAGTGGCAGGTAAATAAGTGGAAGGTATTTGTCTCCTCCGGGTCCCGAGGCGGAGCGGCGTCTGGAAACTATGTGCTGGCTGCAGCTCCACGCCGCTTTGTTTTCTCCACTTTTAACTCCTCAGGTGTTTGTGTGATCCAGACAACATGATCCTCATGACTCATAAACCATAAACCAGCAGCCTGCACTCCGTGTGACCCGCCACTCGTTTCTCCTTCAGTTTAATCTAGACACGTCTCTCTGGTCCTCACGAAGGAGAAGGATCCGCTCACAACTAAAGACAGAGACTTCTGGATCTTTAAAGCTTCAGGTTTTAAACAGCTTCTGAGGAGCTGGTCCAGTCAGGTCCAGGTCTAGGTCCAGGTCCAGGTCCAGGTCCAGTCAGGTCCAGCTCCAGTCAGGTCCAGGTCCAGGTCCAGGTCCAGGTCCAGTTAGGTCCAGGTCCAGGTCCAGGTCCAGTCAGGTCCAGGTCCAGGTCCAGGTCCAGGTCCAGTTAGGTCCAGGTCCAGGTCCAGGTCCAGGTCCAGTCAGGTCCAGGTCCAGCAGTCAGACCCTCAGCAGGGGAACAGAACCTGAACAGCCGTATTGATAAAATAATAAAGTTATACTTTCTGTGTGACATCTTGATGAACTCACTCTGACTCTGAGCTGAATCTCCTCTCTGTGGAGGTTCTTCCTCCATGAACGGTTCTGATGATGAAGTAAAGCCACGTTAGACCTGCAGCCTTCTCCTTCTTCTTCTCCTCCTCCTTCTCCTCCTCCTCCTTCTCCTTCTCCTTCTTCTTCTCCTTCTTCTTCTCCTTCTTCTTCTCCTCCTCCTTCTTCTCCTCCTCCTTCTCCTCCTCCTCCTTCTCCTTCTCCTTCTTCTTCTCCTTTTTCTTCTCCTTCTTCTTCTCCTCCTCCTTCTTCTTCTCCTCCTCCTTCTTCTCCTCCTCCTTCTTCTTCTCCTCCTCCTTCTCCTCCTCCTCCTTCTCCTTCTCCTTCTTCTTCTCCTTCTCCTTTTTCTTCTCCTTCTTCTTCTTCTTCTTCTCCTCCTCCTTCTCCTTCTCCTTTTTCTTCTCCTTTTTCTTCTTCTTCTCCTCCTCCTTCTCCTTCTCCTTCTTCTCCATCTTCTTCTCCTCCTCCTCCTTCTCCTTCTCTTTCATCTGTCCTCCAGGGATGCTGACCGTCTAAAGCAGGGTGTGAAACTCCTCTTCCCCCTGAGCCTCATCAGCATCGTGGAGGCCCTCAGAGGGCCGCTTGTAACTGTAGGACTATATAAATGTAACTCCTCCCTAACATATTGTTAAATGACTGTCTCTGCATTTGATTATTGTTTATTCAAGTGTACAAATATAGTACATGCATCTATATAAATGTATAAATGTATGTAAGCAAATTTATTTTCGATTATAACATAAATCCTTTTAATTTAGGTTTAAGAAACCCACATTACTCTATCAAAGATCAAACCTTTAAAGAAAATAACAGACAACATTACATTAACTTTGTTCAAAGCTTTTTTAGTCACAGTTGAGAGGGACATAACTCTACAACACAACTGTGAGCTGCTAAAAACTCACCTTTTCACACACCTTTACATGGCACACCTGCTCACATACCTTTACATGGCACACCTGCTCACATACCTTTACATGGCACACCTGCTCCTTTACATGGCACACCTGCTCACATACCTTTACATGGCACACCTGCTCACATACCTTTACATGGCTCACCTGCTCACATACCTTTACATGGCACACCTGCTCACACACCTTTACATGGCACACCTGCTCACACACCTTTACATGGCTCACCTGCTCACATACCTTTACATGGCACACCTGCTCACACACCTTTACATGGCTCACCTGCTCACATACCTTTACATGGCACACCTGCTCACACACCTTTACATGGCACACCTGCTCACACACCTTTACATGGCTCACCTGCTCACATACCTTTACATGGCTCACCTTTTCACACACATTTACATGGCACACCTGCTCTCAGACCTTTACATGGCTCACCTGCTCACACACCTTTACATGGCACACCTGCTCACACACCTTTACATGGCTCACCTGCTCACATACCTTTACATGGCTCACCTTTTCACACACATTTACATGGCACACCTGCTCTCAGACCTTTACATGGCTCACCTGCTCACATACCTTTACATGGCACACCTGCTCACACACCTTTACATGGCACACCTGCTCACACACCTTTACATGGCACACCTGCTCACATACCTTTACATGGCACACCTGCTCACACACCTTTACATGGCACACCTGCTCACACACCTTTACATGGCACACCTGCTTACATACCTTTACATGGCTCACCTGCTCACACACCTTTACATGGCACACCTGCTCACACACCTTTACATGGCACACCTGCTCACACACCTTTACATGGCACACCTGCTCACACACCTTTACATGGCACACCTGCTCACACACCTTTACATGGCTCACCTGCTCACATACCTTTACATGGCACACCTGCTCACATACCTTTACATGGCTCACCTGCTCACATACCTTTACATGGCACACCTGCTCACATACCTTTACATGGCTCACCTGCTCACATACCTTTACATGGCACACCTGCTCACATACCTTTACATGGCTCACCTGCTCACACACCTTTACATGGCTCACCTGTTCTCACACCTTTACATGGCACACCTGTTCTCATACCTTTACATGGCACACCTGTTCTCATACCTTTACATGGCTCACCTGTTCTCATACCTTTACATGACTCACCTGTTCTCATACCTTTACATGACTCACCTGTTCTCATACCTTTACATGACTCACCTGTTCTCATACCTTTACATGACTCACCTGTTCTCACACCTTTACATGGCTCACCTGTTCTCATACCTTTACATGGCTCACCTGTTCTCATACCTTTACATGGCTCACCTGTTCTCACACCTTTACATGGCTCACCTGTTCTCATACCTTTACATGGCACACCTGCTCATATACCTTTATGATGCGTTCACACCAAACATGTTGTGAATTTTTCGCGCGAGAAGATTACAAACAAAATCAATGCTCAGACGTGAATGGATGTGAATAACGCAAATTTTCGCTGGGCAGCGAGAATGAAGCAAATGGCGCGACGCGAACAATTAGCATTACGCTGTGTCTGTAAAGCCAATCAGTGTTGAGAAGCTCCGCCCCTCATCACTGACGTCATGCCGCCGTTGAATCAGAAACTATAGAGGAGAAGTTGAGAGACAGGAAGCGGCTTCATCCAGACGCAGTTCCTGGAGAAGCTGTGTGCGGCGACGGATAATATTATATATATTATATATTATATATTATGAACCCAGACACGAGGGTGTTTGATCTTCCCACGTTTGTGGGACTTCCACAACACGTACAAAGCAGAAATAGTGGTTATTTCTTCAATGGTGGATGGTGGAAATGAACTATTTCCACGGAGATAAGCCATGCCCCTCTCCGGCGGAGATAAGCCACACCCCCTCTCCGGCACGTCACCTATGGTCTAAAGACTTGAACCTGTGTGTGTGTGTGTGTGTGTGTGTGTGTGTGTGTGTGTGTGTGCGTGTGCGTGTGTGCGTGTGTTTGTGTGTGTGTGAGGATGTTGTTAGATGTCAAACCCGTTGACCTGTGTCGACCTCTGAGGTCAAACCTCCAGCGTTTTGTGTTTACAGAGACGAGTGTTTATGTCGCCTGGTGGCCGTCATGCTGGTGTGTGTGTGTGTGTGTGTGTGTGCGCGTGCGTGTGCGTGTGTGTGTGTGTGTGTGTGTCTTTTGGGGTTTCTCTCTTCATTGCCTCTAAAACCAAACCACGTTGGTGTTTCTTGGCTCGTGTAGAAGTTTAGAGTGAAATCATTTCCATCAGCGGAGCATGAACGCACCACGATGTGAGACGTTCCCTTCAATTACAGATTTAACGTGTGTGTGTGCGTGTGTGTGTGTGTGTGTGTGTGCAGGTTGCTGGTAGGAGCTCCCTTTGAGTCCACAGGGAAGCAGCAGACTGGTGATGTGTTCAGGTGTCCGCTGGACACCAGGAACTCTGCAAACTGCAGCAGACTGAACCTGGGTGAGTCACTCGTCCTTTAATGAAGTCAGAGCAAAAATAACAATGTTCACAATCCTACTTCAGTAAAAATACTTCAGGCATCCAAGAGAAGTATTTATTAAGTATTTATTAGACAGGGAGCTGAAAGTGTGAACCTCAGTGGAGTTTTGCACAGTTACAATAATCTACAATAAATAATATGTAGAAGAAGTACAATACATCCTAAATACTTCCAAAAGAAGACAATATTCCTACTAAACTGCTCACATGGCTGATGAAGATGAATATTCCACTCATATCAAACATCCAGAATTAGTCTGATTCTGAACATTTAAACCGAATATGACGTTTACATGACTCATGAATATTCAAATATATTCAAACTCAGAATATTAATATTAGTGTGCACTTTGTCCTCCATCTGGAGAGCTCAAGCCTTCAGGGACTGTCTGGTCCTCTTCATACATCACTCCCATGTTTATCACTTCATGTTTATCACTCCCATGTTTATCACTTCATGTTTATCACTCCCATGTTTATCACTTCATGTTTATCACTCCCATGTTTATCACTTCATGTTTATCACTTCCATGTTTATCACTTCATGTTTATCACTCCCATGTTTATCACTTCATGTTTATCACTTCATGTTTATCACTCCCATGTTTATCACTTCATGTTTATCACTCCCATGTTTATCACTTCATGTTTATCACTTCCATGTTTATCACTTCATGTTTATCACTCCCATGTTTATCACTTCATGTTTATCACTCCCATGTTTATCACTCCCATGTTTATCACTTCCATGTTTATCACTTCATGTTTATCACTCCCATGTTTATCACTTCATGTTTATCACTCCCATGTTTATCACTCCCATGTTTATCACTTCATGTTTATCACTCCCATGTTTATCACTTCATGTTTATCACTTCATGTTTATCACTTCCATGTTTATCACTTCATGTTTATCACTCCCATGTTTATCACTTCATGTTTATCACTTCATGTTTATCACTTCATGTTTATCACTCCCATGTTTATCACTTCATGTTTATCACTCCCATGTTTATCACTTCATGTTTATCACTCCCATGTTTATCACTTCATGTTTATCACTTCATGTTTATGACTCCCATGTTTATCACTTCATGTTTATCACTTCATGTTTATGACTCCCATGTTTATCACTTCATGTTTATCACTCCCATGTTTATCACTTCATGTTTATCACTCCCATGTTTATCACTTCATGTTTATCACTTCATGTATATCACTCCCATGTTTATCACTTCATGTTTATCACTCCCATGTTTATCACTTCATGTTTATCACTTCATGTTTATCACTTCCATGTTTATCACTTCATGTATATCACTCCCATGTTTATCACTTCATGTTTATCACTCCCATGTTTATCACTTCATGTTTATCACTTCATGTTTATCACTTCCATGTTTATCACTTCATGTTTACCACTTCCATGTTTATCACTTCCATGTTTATCACTTCATGTTTATCACTCCCATGTTTATCACTCCCATGTTTATCACTTCATGTTTATCACTTCATGTTTATCACTTCATGTATATCACTCCCATGTTTATCACTTCATGTATATCACTCCCATGTTTATCACTTCATGTATATCACTCCCATGTTTATCACTCCATGTTTATCACTTCCATGTTTATCACTTCATGTTTATCACTTCCATGTTTATCACTTCATGTTTATCACTTCATGTTTATCACTCCCATGTTTATCACTTCATGTTTATCACTTCATGTTTATCACTCCCATGTTTATCACTTCATGTTTATCACTTCATGTTTATCACTTCCATGTTTATCACTTCCATGTTTATCACTTCATGTTTATCACTTCATGTTTATCACTTCCATGTTTATCACTTCATGTTTATCACTTCCATGTTTATCACTTCATGTTTATCACTTCCATGTTTATCACTTCATGTTTATCACTTCATGTTTATCACTTCCATGTTTATCACTTCCATGTTTATCACTTCATGTTTATCACATCATGTTTATCACTTCCATGTTTATCACTTCATGTTTATCACGTCCATGTTTATCACGTCCATGTTTATCACTTCATGTTTATCACGTCCATGTTTATCACTTCATGTTTATCACATCATGTTTATCACTTCCATGTTTATCACATCATGTTTATCACTTCCATGTTTATCACTTCCATGTTTATCACTTCATGTTTATCACGTCCATGTTTATCACTTCATGTTTATCACTTCCATGTTTATCACTTCCATGTTTATCACTTCATGTTTATCACGTCCATGTTTATCACTTCATGTTTATCACTTCCATGTTTATCACTTCCATGTTTATCACTTCCATGTTTATCACTTTCATGTTTATCACTTCATGTTTATCACGTCCATGTTTATCACTTCATGTTTATCACTTCATGTTTCATATATTCACGTGTGTTGACATAACATTTAATGTTAAACATTAAAATACAAAAAGCAACAGTTTCATGAGAGAACATGTAAATACTTATCTTAAAGTTAGATTTCAGCTGAGTGATGTTTGATGAACTAAACATGAAGTATAATAACTGATAACTGATCTGGGGTTCTGAACAGGGAAGCTCTCCCTGGACAACGTGTCTGAGAGGAAGGACAAGATGAGGCTGGGCATGACGCTGACCTCCAACCCGAAGGACAGCAGCTTCGTGGTGAGTCACATGACCCCCAACACACGGGACCACCTCAGCAGATGAGTTGACCTTCAGATTGACCTTCAGTTTGACCTTCAGATTGACCTTCAGACTGACCTTAATGACCTTCAGACTGACCTTCAGACTGACCTTCAGACTGACCTTAATGACCTTCAGACTGACCTTCAGACTGACGTGTGTCTCCGTGTCCTCAGACCTGTGGTCCTCTCTGGTCCCATGAGTGTGGCAGCTCCCTGTACAGCACCGGGGTCTGTTCCCGGGTCGGCCGGAACTTCAGACTGTCCCACACCATCGCCCCCGCCCTGCAGAGTAATGCATGCTCACACACCTACATCTATATCAACATCTATCCATCCCTCTGTTCATCCATCTGTTCATCCCTCTGTTCATCCCTCTGTTCATCCCTCTGTTCATCCATCTGTTCATCCCTCTGTTCATCCCTCTGTTCATCCCTCTGTTCATCCCTCTGTTCATCCCTCTGTTCATCCATCTGTTCATCCATCTGTTCATCCATCTGTTCATCCCTCTGTTCATCCATCTGTTCATCCCTCTGTTCATCCCTCTGTTCATCCCTCTGTTCATCCCTCTGTTCATCCCTCTGTTCATCCATCTGTTCATCCCTCTGTTCATCCCTCTGTTCATCCATCTGTTCATCCATCTGTTCATCCCTCTGTTCATCCCTCTGTTCATCCCTCTGTTCATCCCTCTGTTCATCCCTCTGTTCATCCATCTGTTCATCCCTCTGTTCATCCCTCTGTTCATCCATCTGTTCATCCCTCTGTTCATCCATCCCGGTCCTGTATCTTGTCCTGATGATTATGATATCTTGCAGGATGTGAGACGCTGATGGACATCGTGATCGTGCTGGATGGGTCTAACTCCATCTACCCGTGGTACGAGGTGCAGGACTTCCTGATCACCGTCCTGAAGACGTTCTACATCGGCCCGGGTCAGACGCAGGTCGGTCTGATCTCAAAAAGGGATTCTTTAAATAAAATAAAATATTCTCAGGATGTTTGAATATCACTGATATAGTAAATATATCAGATATCGTGCTGCTGACCAATCTACAGGAGGAGAGTCTGGAGTTTTTAATCAATGAGTGTCTTTATATCTCTATATCTCAGAATTTATATCTCAACACAAACTCTTGTTGTCAGAATTTCCCTCAGTTCAGGAGCTGGAGGTGTTTCTGTCCTCTCAGGTCCTTTACATCTACAGCTGACCTATTGACCTATTGACCTCTTGACTTCTTGACCTCTTGATCTCTTGACCTCTTGACCTCTTGACTTCTTGACCTCTTGACTTCTTGACCTCTTGACCTCTTGACTTCTTGACCTCTTGATCTCTTGACCTCTTGACCTCTTGACTTCTTGACTTCTTGTTAAAGCAACACACAGGTTCTGTTTCCATGACGTCCTCTTTTGTTTCCCAGAATGCAGCGTTTGTTTATTAGCAGACAACAGATGATCATTATATATATGTTCAGTTAGTTCCGTCCAACATGACCGACGACCTTGGAGCCGTTCCTCCAACACAACTAAGCATCCGCATATTCTTCTCTAAGAATTGGTCAAAACCAATAATGATTCTATATATATATTTATTCTATAGTTTGAATAAGTAATTATAAGTTATAGAAGTTCATCCCCATGCAACTAAAGCCTCCATGTAGTTCACTGGTCAGAGGCTCGGCTCACTCTCAGGTGTGTCACCTTATGTCCCAGCATGCACCTGAGAACTAGCAAACCTGTAAACTAGCGGAAGGAAGCAGTGGGTGATGTTTGGACAGTCCCCACTGACCTGCCCTCGAGCAAAGATCTGAACCCTTATCCTGCAGGTGAGCGGCCACCAGTAGCAGACTGGTTCTACTGGAAGCTGACCAGCAGGCTGACGGAGGTCAAAGGTCTCTGAGACCTCGGGGTAAAGGGTTTCAGGTCTGGACTCTGAGACCTCGGGGTAAAGGGTTTCAGGTCTGGACTCTGAGACCTCGGGGTAAAGGGTTTCAGGTCTGGACTCTGAGACCTCGGGGTAAAGGGTTTGGGGTCTGGACTCTGAGACCTCGGGGTAAAGGGTTTCAGGTCTGGACTCTGAGACCTCGGGGTAAAGGGTTTGGGGTCTGGACTCTGAGACCTCGGGGTAAAGGGTTTCAGGTCTGGACTCTGAGACCTTAGGGTAAAGGGTTTCAGGTCTGGACTCTGAGACCTCAGGGTAAAGGGTTTGGGGTCTGGACTGAGCTGTGCGGTGTTCTGGCTGCAGGTGGGTGTGGTTCAGTACGGGTCCACGGTGGTCCATGAGTTCGGTCTGGGGGAGTACCAGACGGTGGAGGAGGTAGTGGAGGCCGCCAGGGGCATCGACCAGCGGGGCGGCGAGGAGACGAGGACGGCGCTGGGCATCAACGTGGCGCGGTACGATCCAGATGAAGTCCTGGTGACGCATGAAGGCCCCGCGGGGCCGACCCGGTTCACTCACTGTTCCTCGCTCTGCAGGTCGGAGGCGTTCCGGCGCGGCGGGCGACCCGGCGCTCAGAAGGTGATGATCGTGATCACGGACGGAGAATCTCACGACAGCCCCCAGCTGGTTCAGGCCGTGGGCGACAGCGAGCGGGACAACGTCACCATGTACGCCATCGCTGTGAGTCGGTCCCTCCAAGTCGGTCTCATCCCAGTTCGGCTCTCGGTTCTGAGGACCTGGACCTCTGTGGTTCTGTCCTGAGTGTTCTGCTCTGTCCCGTCCAGGTTCTGGGTTATTACAACCGCCGAGGAATCAACCCCGAAGCCTTTCTAAAGGAAATCAAGTTCATCGCCAGCGACCCGGATGAGAAGCACTTCTTCAACGTGTCGGACGAGGCGGCGCTGAAGGACATCGTGGACGCGCTGGGGGAGAGGATCTTCTCCCTGGAAGGTCAGCTGATCCTCAGCGTGTAAACATGTTGTTGATTGGTTGA
The DNA here is from genome assembly GCA_016806645.1 of Ophiodon elongatus. Classification (NCBI taxonomy): domain Eukaryota; kingdom Metazoa; phylum Chordata; class Actinopteri; order Perciformes; family Hexagrammidae; genus Ophiodon; species Ophiodon elongatus. Next base: position 8,944 of record JACSYO010001647.1, on the reverse strand, counting down.
AGGTCTGAAGATTTTACAGAGCTCCCCAGAACGTTTTCCAGAGCTCTTCCTTTGGAACATATAACATAATCTGTATATATTAATCTGTACCTATAATCTATATATATTAATCTATACCTATAATCTGTATATATTAATCTATACCTATAATCTGTATATATTAATCTATACATATAATCTGTATATATTAATCTATACATATAATCTGTATATATTAATCTGTATTTATAATCCCTGCAGCCTGTTGATACTTCCACGGTGTTGGTGACAAAATAGTGATCCGTTAGCTGTAACGTGAGTTATATTATCAAAAGGATCAAATGTATAAAAGGAGCCGTGTGTTCAGTGTTTTGGTTTCAGGTCCCACAACGTCCTGTTTTGGTTGAGTCTTTAGGGCTCTCATGTCCCTCGTGTCCAGCAGCTGTTTAGTGTCGACTCTTCCTCTCAGCTGGTGGACAGTCTCACGGCAGTTTAAGAGAAACTCACCGAACGCAATCTGTTGGTTTCATTTACGGAGACAACTAAACCACCAGTTACGTTTCGGCAACTAAACCACCAGTTAGGTTTAGGCAACTAAACCACCAGTTAGGTTTAGGCAACTAAACCAACAGTTAGGTTTAGACAACAACACCAACAGTTAGGTTTAGACAACAACACCAACAGTTAGGTTTAGACAACAACACCAACAGTTAGGTTTAGACAACAACACCAACAGTTAGGTTTAGACAACAACACCAACAGTTAGGTTTAGACAACAACACCAACAGTTAGGTTTAGACAACAACACCAACAGTTAGGTTTAGGGTTAGGTTAGGAGACTAAACCAACAGTTAGGTTTAGGGTTAGGTTAGGAGACTAAACCAACAGTTAGGTTTAGGGTTAGGTTAGGAGACTAAACCAACAGTTAGGTTTAGGGTTAGGTTAGGAGACTAAACCCCTCCTATAAAAGCTTCTTCTGGTTGGAGGTCCGGTGTGTGTTGGAACCATCCACCTGCCTCACGTCCACCAATGTATTTAGTTTGTAAAGAAACATAAAGCTCTTAATTGACTTTCCATTGTCAATTCATGTCAATGCAGACAAAATCCCTCAATTTTCCTCTCGTTCCCTCATGTTCCCTCTCGTTCCCTCATGTTCCCTCTCGTTCCATCCCGTTCCCTCCCGTTCCCTCTCGTTCCCTCATGTTCCCTCCCGTTCCCTCATGTTCCCTCCCGTTCCCTCTCGTTCCCTCCCGTTCCCTCTCGTTCCCTCCCGTTCCCTCCCGTTCCCTCCCGTTCCCTCTCGTTCCCTCCCGTTCCCTCCCGTTCCCTCTCGTTCCCTCCCGTTCCCTCCCGTTCCCTCTCGTTCCCTCGTGTTCCCTCCCGTTCCCTCCCGTTCCCTCTCGTTCCCTCGTGTTCCCTCCCGTTCCCTCTCGTTCCCTCCCGTTCCCTCCCGTTCCCTCCCGTT
>JACSYO010001647.1:0-2500 GCA_016806645.1 Ophiodon elongatus | reverse complement strand
TCTCAGTATTTTGTTCATGTGTCCTGTGTTTTATGAGAACTACATGTAGGCGTGGTGCTGCTGCATAACCAATGGCTCAGATAAAGTTATTGACCGATGTATCTCTAAATATAATGCTTTTACATTTTAAGGATTAATTGTTAATTTAAGAGATTAGCAAATTGTCGTACGTCTAAAAGCCGATAGATTATCTAAAAATAAACTGAAAAACATTTGTTGATGCATGCATGGCTTTCACAGGACAGCAACGATGCATTGTTATTAGATAAACTAACATATAATAATAATATAAGAAATAGTTAAACCAGCTCCACCTCAACCGATAAAGCAGCAGAAGGCTACAACATGCATCAGAAACTATGAACAATGAGCTCTTTTATTATTATTATTATTATTACTTTTACTTTCTCGTCTGAAGGCGGAGCTTCCACTCCTCATAGTATCTTCTCACTGCGTTACTGTACTTCATAAAGGATGTGCGTACTTCTTCACCACTGTCCTCTGGCTCCCGTGAGATGACTTCCAGCTGACGGCCCTCATGAATGAATAGCATTAAACAAATGTACAGTTCAGCTGTTTGAGTCTTTTTAAAACATTAGAAAGGACCAAATAGATCAAATTCTCCTAATAGATTCTCCTCAATAGTGAAAAAGCTCTCAGATGGTAAAATGTCCTCAGGAACGGTGAAGCTGGAAGATCTCTGCGTTCTGTTACTCGAGCTGCAGGCTGGGAGTCATTTCCATCAGGATATGTGAGACGCACCAAACCAGGAACACTTCCAGGTTTCTCTGGCATCATCAGGACTGTTCAGCTTGTATCAGTAGACATATGTATTTATTCATTTATCTTCTATTATCTACTGGGGTTAGTATTACTTCTTATACACTTTATATTTCTACTCTTGTTTTCAATGTTATGTTATTCTGATTTACTTTTTTACTATATTTATCTTATTGCCTTTCTATTTTCACTTTTATAAACGCAATAATTATTCCTCTATTGTTTATATATGCTTATATTTTACTCTGTTGTTTTTTGTTATTCTTCTGTTGTGATCTCTGGCACAAGACTTTCTCACTAAAGTTCTCTCTGATGTTGTGTTCTCTCTGATCTCCGGGTTCCTCCCTCAGGACGGGGTTCTGCTCGGGGCGGTCGGCGCCTACGACTGGAACGGAGCCGTACTGAAGGAGACCAAACACGGCAAGGTGGTTCCCCCAAAGTCCTCCTACAAGGACGAGTTCCCCGACGAGCTGAAGAACCACGCAGCTTATCTGGGTAAGGAACCCGGATCTCTACCCTTATATAACTACCCTTATATAACTACTCTTATATAACTACCCTTATATAACTCTTATATAACTACCCTTATATAACTACTCTTATATAACTACTCTTATATAACTACCCTTATATAACTACTCTTATATAACTACCCTTATATAACTACTCTTATATAACTACCCTTATATAACTACTCTTATATAACTACTCTTATATAACTACCCTTATATAACTACTCTTATATAACTACTCTTATATAACTACCCTTATATAACTACTCTTATATAACTACTCTTATACATAACTACCCTTATATAACTACTCTTATATAACTACCCTTATATAACTACTCTTATATAACTACTCTTATATAACTACCCTTATATAACTACTCTTATATAACTACTCTTATATAACTACCCTTATATAACTACTCTTATATAACTACCCTTATATAACTACTCTTATATAACTACCCTTATATAACTACCCTTATATAACTACTCTTATATAACTACCCTTATATAACTACTCTTATATAACTACCCTTATATAACTACTCTTATATAACTACCCTTATATAACTACTCTTATATAACTACCCTTATATAACTACTCTTATATAACTACTCTTATATAACTACCCTTATATAACTACCCTTATATAACTACTCTTATATAACTACTCTTATATAACTACCCTTATATAACTACTCTTATATAACTACCCTTATATAACTACTCTTATACATAACTACCCTTATATAACTACTCTTATATAACTACTCTTATACATAACTACCCTTATATAACTACTCTTATATAACTACTCTTATACATAACTACCCTTATATAACTACCCTTATATAACTACCCTTATATAACTACTCTTATATAACTACCCTTATATAACTACTCTTATATAACTACTCTTATATAACTACCCTTATATAACTACCCTTATATAACTACTCTTATATAACTACTCTTATATAACTACCCTTATATAACTACTCTTATATAACTACTCTTATATAACTACCCTTATATAACTACCCTTATATAACTACTCTTATATAACTACTCTTATATAACTACCCTTATATAACTACTCTTATATAACTACCCTTATATAACTACTCTTATATAACTACCCTTATATAACTACCCTTATATAACTACTCTTATATAACTACCCTTATATAACTACCCTTATATA
>JACSYO010001646.1:262500-270919 GCA_016806645.1 Ophiodon elongatus | reverse complement strand
ATATATATATATATATATATATATATATATATGTATGTGTATATATTTATAGGAGGAGTTAAAACCCCAACGTGACGACGTGTCGGTGTTGTCTGTGTTGTCTCTCCAGAGAGGCGGCGCAGAGAGCCATCCAGATGTTGGACAACTACGAGATCCGCCCGGGGAAGTTCATCGGCGTGTGCGTGAGCCTGGACAACTGCCGCCTCTTCATCGGCTCCATCCCCAAAGACAAGAGGAAGGACGAGATCATGGAGGAGATGACCAAGGTACGTCGCGACAACAAGCACAACACTGCAGAGCTCCACATAAACAATATGGGGCTCTGAAAGCGACCGTTTGTAAACACTGTGTCTCCTAGGTAACGGACGGGGTGGTGGACGTGATCGTGTACCCGAGCTCCACCGATAAGAGCAGGAACCGGGGCTTCGCCTTCGTGGAGTACGAGTCCCACAAAGCGGCCGCCATGGCCCGGAGGAAGCTCATACCAGGTAGAGAGGAGCCTCTCAGACGACTCGGGGTCACTTCCTGTCTTCGTCCAGCAGAGGGCGGCAGAACACAGATCACTGCTTGTAGACTGTAGATAGATAGATAAATACTTTATTAATCCCGCAAGGGAAATTTCTTTTGGTACAGCAGCATTTTTACATAAGAATTAATTTTTTTTACACAAGAAAAGAACAATATATACAAAATAGAATAATAAGAATAAGAAAAATGCACAATATATACAACAAATAGATTAGAATAATAATATTAAATTAAATTAAATCAACTAACAAAACGAAAAGAAATGTAGTTATTTAGTCAACACTCATTGATCGAATTATAGAATTATAGAAACCTTCAATCGATCTACAGGAAGTTAATCATCGTTAAAGTCATTTTTCAAGTATAAAAAAACAAAGAATTCCTCACGACAGCTTCTTCATTTTGAGGATTTGCTGTTTTTCTTCGATTACTTTGATAGTAAATCAAGAATTTGGGGGATTTGGACTGAAGCGTACACCGTTTTCTGACATTTTATCGGACAAATAATGAACCCATTAATCAAGAAAACAGATGAGTCGATAATCAAATTAACTTCTTCTATGTCAACACCGTTGGATCATCAATCGTCACCTCCATGACGGAGGATTTACCGCCAGGCATGTTGGATTAGCTGCGTTCTTAAAGGACTGGACACACTCACCTCAGCCAATCACAGCACCTTAAACCACTTCATTAGTCCAACGGGTCGATGACTTTTCCATTTCTGTTGAGGTCTACGAGTCCCTCGTGGGCGTCGCTGCAGATCAATGAGCAGGACGGCCGTAAGGCTCTGTTGTGCTTCTACCTCAGTGTAGTTTATTGATCTGCCATGTGGTTATTGTGTCTGTGAGCAGCAGGACATTGTTTAGGTAATAAAGTCTGTTCGTTTGTGACGTTCACACAGAAACTGTAAAGGAGCAAAAACATAAATCTCTCCAGTCCGACAGACTTCAGCCTCCAGCAGAGACGTGTGTTGACCTCATTTATGAAGTATTAAGTGTTCATTTGATGAGATAAAAGACCCTTTTATCACAGGAAGTAGAATCATACTCCATCGTAGTTTCTGTAACCAGAGAAATCTGCTTCCTGTTTACACCGGCCCGGTGCGCGTGAATGGTCATGTGATGCACGGAGGTCGTGTTTGTTGTTCCCTCTGATGTAAGGAAGAGATCTCTTAGTGTCAGTATGAACATGAGGAATAATTTTCCCTCCAGATGATCGTTAAAAACCTCTGAGGTGACGCTCTGAGCTCTCACACGTGGCTTTAAATCAGTTTCTTCTCTTTAAAGTGGTTTTCTATCTCGGGAAGAAATCCTGGACAGTTTCCCCTCATTGAATTTCTCACCGTGACAAATCCCAGTGGGAACGGGGATCCAGCTGTGAATGAAATAGGGTTTTTGTTGACACAGTAAAATATGAAGGTGTATTGTCGGTATCACAGTCGTGATGGTGTTGTGGTCCCGCTGTGTTCAACAGGATCCTGCTGAGAGGGGTTGGTAGGAAAGGAAGTCGGATTCAATATGTCTGCTTTACTTTAGTTTGTACATTTATATTTTATTTCTGTCAATTTCATTTAATTTAAGGATTTATTTCCTTTATTTTAGTTCGTACATATTTGTTTTATTTCTGTCAATCTCATTTAATTTAAGGATTTATTTCCTTTATTTTAGTTTGTCCATATTCATTGGATTTCTCTCAATCTCATTTAATTTAAATATTTATTTCCTTTATTTTAGTTTGTACATATTTATTTTATTTCTGTCAATTTCATTTAATTTAAGGATTTATTTCCTTTATTTTAGTTCGTACATATTTATTTTATTTCTGTCAATCTCATTTAATTTAAGGATTTATTTCCTTTATTTCAGTTTCTACATATTTATTTATTTCTGTCAATTTAATTTAATTTAAATATTTATTTACTTTTCTTAGTTTGTACATATTTACTTAATTTCCGTCAATCTCATTTAATTTAAGGATTTATTTCCTTTATTTTAGTTTGATAGAAATCCAATAAATATGTACAATCTCATTTAATTTAAATATTTATTTCCTTTATTTTAGTTTGTGCATATTTATTTTATGTTTGTCAATTTGATTTAATTTAATTATTTATTTCCTTTATTTTATTTTGTGCATATTTATTTAATTTCTGTCAAGCTCAGTTAATTTAATTATTTATTTCCTTTACTTTTAAGATTTTTTCCTTTTCTAATGTTTGATATTCTTTTGTGTGTGTGTATGTATGAATATGTATGTGTGTGTGTGTGTATATATATATATGTATGTATATATTATAATATATATATATTACTCATATTTGCGAAATCAAATGAATGTGGTCTTGTAATTCTTTTGGGTAAATGTAAATGAACATTGACACGATGTGCTGAACAATAATCTTTAATAATTTATTTTTAAATCAGGAACCTTCCAGCTGTGGGGTCACTCCATCCAGGTGGACTGGGCGGAGCCTGAGAAAGACGTGGACGAGGAAGTGATGCAGCGCGTCCGAGTCCTTTACGTGAGTTTGACTCCGGCTTTATTTATTTATTCGTTTCTACGGTTACTACGGTTTAATGCAGCGGCGTTGTTTTATTCATGAAATCAGCTTCCCCCCGTCATGAAAAGGTCGCCTCCTGCGCTGAAGCGCTTTCGTTTTAGGAAGAGGCCTCTGAAATATTCAGCAGGATTGTTCAGATCAAAGTTGAGAGCGAGCTACTCAGCGGGTGGGGGGGGCGGAGTCACGCTGAGCTGCTCCGCCTCCGGGGATCAATTACTGTGGAGGGCTTTTACTCTGAAGGACTGAGATGTGATCTGAGGGCAGGAAATGGAAACTTAAAAGCCCTTTACAGAGGGAGGGAGGGTATTTTTATCAGGGGAGGCCCAGAGGTAAACAAAGCCGTGTGTGTGTGTGTGTGTGTGTGTGTGTGTGTGTGTGAGAGAGACACTGCTAACAGACAACAGATTTAAAGGAGATGTTTCATGTATTCCTTTATAAACCGTGCTGTGGGGTTTCAGTGTTTCACTTCCAGGGTATTTCCTGTTAATAAGGGGAAGGGGGGAGGGGGGAGGAGGGAAAGTAGGAGGGGGGGGTGAGTACCTGTTCCAGAAGCAGTAACCCCGTCCTGTCCCTGCTGCAGGTGCGTAACCTGATGCTGAGCACCGGGGAGGAAACCCTCCGCCAGGAGTTCTCCCGCTTCAAGCCGGGCTCCGTGGAGCGCGTGAAGAAGCTCACCGACTACGCCTTCGTCCACTACCGTTGCCGCGACGACGCCGTCACAGCCCTCGGCCTCATGAACGGGGCCCAGATCGACGGGGCCACCGTGGAGGTCACGCTGGCCAAGCCGGCGGGGATCAAGGAGGGCAGCGTGGCCGGGGGGAGGAGGTACAACAACGGCAACAACCGGGGCTACCTGGGGAGCAACGCAGGAGGAAGAGGAGGAGGAGGAGGAGGAGCAGGAGGCGCAGGAGGCGCAGGAGGAGATAACGGGACGTTCTTCCTGCACAGGAGCGACGGAGGGATGATGGGAGGAGCCGGGAGAACGGTGCCCCTGCCTCCGCGCCTGGGAAGCCCCTTCTACAGCGGAGCTGGTGAGGAGCTTCATTTATTCACACGTCCGGATTTCTTCTGTTAAATATCAATGAAACGCGTTCGGCTCACGACACGAAGCTCGTTTCATTTAGACTTCACTGAAACTTAGTTTCTTGTGTTTCCATCGTGTGAAACTTTATAAATGTCCTCATCTGCAGAACCAGGATTTCCATCTCAGATAGACGGGTTCCGCCTGAAGCCGTCGTCATGAATAATTATTCATACATTTCCCTTCTTACTGCTCAACGTCTGGGACTTAAAATCTCGATGAAGTCCAGATGTTTAGGTGGAGGACTGTTGTTTATTGTTATTATTATTATTAACTGTTTATTCAAAGACAGTTACTACAACATAAAAGCATCATAAAGAGTCGTGCTCTCACACATCTGACTGGACACAATCAAGCTCAGTGGCATCACTTTGTTTACTAATGTGTAATAAATAATAACGTCTGTTGTCGAGTCGTGTTGATGACAGCCGTGATGATGATAATAATAATAATAATAATAATAATAATATTAATAATGTTGCGACGGAGCAAAACTCCGGTTTCCTGTCGCCTGCGGACATTTCTGAAAGATGAGAGTTAACTCTCCCACAAGAGGAGCGTGAAATATTCATGAGGGGGAAGATGTCACAGCAGAGATCTGCTACTTGTACTATCTACGAGGGAGGGAAGGAAGGAGGAAGGAAGGAAGGAAGGAAGGGAGGAAGGAAGGAGGGAGGGAGGAAGTGAGGAAGGAAGGGAGGAAGGGAGGGAGGGAGGAAGAAAGGAAGGAAGGAAGGAGGGAGGGAGGAAGGAAGGAAGGAAGGAAGGAAGGAGGGGGAGAGAGAGAGAGAGAGAGAGAGAGAAGGAAGGAAGGAAGGAAGGGAAAGAGTGAGGGAGGGAGGGAAGTAAAGAAGGGAGGAGGGAGAGGAAGGAGGGGAGGGAGGGAGGGAAAGAGCGAGGGAGGGAGGGAAGGAAGGATGGAAGGAGGGGAGGGAGGGAGGGAAAGAGCGAGGGAGGGAGGGAAAGAAAGAAGGAAGGAGGGAGGGGGAGGAGGGAGGGAGGGAAAGAAGGAAGGAAGGAAGGAGGGAGGGAGGCAGGAAAGGAGGAAGGAAGGAAGAAAGGAAGGGAGGGAAAGAGTGAGGGAGGGAGGGAGGGAGGGAGGGAAAGAAGGAGGGAGAGGAAGGGAGGGAGGGAAAGGAAGGAAGGAGGGAGGGAAAGAAAGAAGGAAGGAGGGAGAGGAGGGAGAGGAAGGAGGGGAGGGAGGGAGGGAGGGAAAGAAGGAAGGAGGGAGAGGAAGGAGGGGAGGGAGGGAGGGAAAGAAGGAAGGAGGGAGAGGAAGGAGGGGAGGGAGGGAGGGAGGCAGATTGACGGGGTTTAAGGGAACGAGAGGAGAGAAGGAGACGACTCCGAGGGAGAGGAGCAGATTCCGTCCTGTGAATTTAAAGCTGCTTTATATTCACCTATAAATAAATAAATCATTCAGCAGAATAATGACAGGAAATAAACAGCCTCCAGTCCATCATCACCTCCGCCGCTCGGTTATTATCCATTATTCTGCCAGTTATATTCTCTGTTTATCAATAATCATTTAGTCTGCAGTGTCAGAAAATAGTTTTTAAAAAGGGTTTTTAGTTTATTCCATGAGAACTTTCTCTTATATTTCCACTCCAAGACGACAGATTCTGGTATTTATATTTAATAAAAAAATGTATTTCTTCTAACATAAACAAACAATCTTGATACGGATCCCCTTGACCTTTTTATTTCTATAAATTGTGACCAAAAAAAAAAACAAAGTGGAAGATTTTATCGTGTTTTACGAGACAAACTATAAACTTTTGAAACGTGGCAATAAGATGAATGTGATTTCGGAGCGTTTCTGAACTGGTGAGGAGAGAAGGAGCTGGAACACCCAGTTGTTGGGCCGGAGGTCTGTAATCTACCAGTAAAAGGGAGTAGAAGACGAGGTCGTGAACCGGAGACACTTCTTTCATCAGCTGGTGTCCTGGTTTCACGTAAATATGTATCAGAGGAGACGCCGGTCATGTGACTTAAATGTATTCAACAAAGACGTTTCCATCGTTGATTTAAAGCATCAAGAGAGTAAAGACTTTTATTTTTATAGTTTTATAGAATTTTTCAGTTTCTCACTCAGCTTTTCTAACTTAATACTTCATAATCATTGCTGATATATCGGTAATACTGCAGATTGATCAATCCAGCTCTATTCGAAACTGCTTGTTTTGTAAAAAATACACAAATATGAAGTGATTTTGTTTCGGGGGGCTTTTCTCTCAGAAACATGAGACATTCTGCACTGATTAGAATTTAGAGGTCAAAGGTCACAGAGGCCATAACATATATATTCATGTGCTGATTATGACAATTTCATGATAAAATACTGATGGATTTTCACAGTCACTAATAAAATGAATAAATATTAAATAATAACTGAAACATAATGCATCAATATTAAATAATAAAACAAAATGCAAAAATAATTTAATAAATAAAACATAATGCATCAATATTAAATAACGAAACAAAAATGCATAAATAATAAAACAAAATGCATAAATATAAAATAATAAATAAAAAGAAGCATAAATAATACATAAAACAAAATGATTAAATATTAAATAATGAATAAAACAAAATGATTAAATATTAAATAATGAATAAAACAAAAATAAATAAATAAAACATGGCCGATGTATACGCTTATATATTGGTAATATTGCCAACTTATCAATCTAGCTCTACTTAAAACTGCCTGTGTTGTCCAAAACCCCTAAAATATGAAGTTTTAGTAACTTTGAAAACAAATAAAAACAGTAACTGTCGACGTTTGAGAAGCCGGAACATGACGAAGGATTCAGCAGCTTTTTAAATCAACTAATCGATGACTGGACTCTTTCTCTGAGCTCATCTCCTCCTCAGAGGATAGAAGAAGTCCTTCTCTGAGCTCATCTCAGAGGATAGAAGAAGTCCTTCTCTGAGCTCATCTCAGAGGATAGAAGAAGTCCTTCTCTGAGCTCATCTCCTCCTCAGAGGATAGAAGAAGTCCTTCTCTGAGCTCATCTCAGAGGATAGAAGAAGTCCTTCTCTGAGCTCATCTCAGAGGATAGAAGAAGTCCTTCTCTGAGCTCATCTCCTGCTCAGAGGATAGAAGAAGTCCTTCTCTGAGCTCATCTCCTCCTCAGAGGATAGAAGAAGTCCTTCTCTGAGCTCATCTCCTCCTCAGAAGATAGAAGAAGTCCTTCTCTGAGCTCATCTCCTCCTCAGAGGATAGAAGAAGTCCTTCTCTGAGCTCATCTCCTCAGAGGATAGAAGAAGTCCTTCTCTGAGCTCATCTCCTCCTCAGAGGATAGAAGAAGTCCTTCTCTGAGCTCATCTCCTCCTCAGAGGATAGAAGAAGTCCTTCTCTGAGCTCATCTCCTCCTCAGAGGATAGAAGAAGTCCTTCTCTGAGCTCAACTCCTCCTCAGAAGATAGAAGAAGTCCTTCTCTGAGCTCATCTCCTCCTCAGAGGATAGAAGAAGTCCTTCTCTGAGCTCATCTCCTCAGAGGATAGAAGAAGTCCTTCTCTGAGCTCATCTCCTCCTCAGAGGATAGAAGAAGTCCTTCTCTGAGCTCATCTCCTCAGAGGATAGAAGAAGTCCTTCTCTGAGCTCATCTCCTCCTCAGAGGATAGAAGAAGTCCTTCTCTGAGCTCATCTCCTCAGAGGATAGAAGAAGTCCTTCTCTGAGCTCATCTCCTCAGAGGATAGAAGAAGTCCTTCTCTGAGCCCTTTGAAGTCCTTGGGGTGACATCTGTAAACATTCACTGTTCTTTGGAACCAACTGGATTAAATGTCCTCAGAGCCGTGGTGACATCGTGCGCAGGAAGTCGTGCGGTGAAGAGAACCGGATTAGTGGATGCATGAAGTCGAGCGGCTCCAGAACCAACCGGATGCTGTCAGACTGTCGGCTCTCCAGCGGTTCAACAGTTCCGCCTGAACTGGCTCTCCAGCCTCGTGTCTCAAAGCAAAAAGAGATATTTTTGGATATAAAATGAGCAGGAAGTCACGTGAACAGCTGATTAATGACGCGGTTTAACCGTCACAGTGTGAAAGAAAGTTTTTCTACCGATCGTCATCAAACTGGATTCAGTGAAAACACGAGATCTGGAGGTCGGCGTTGAAACGTGACCATGCTAACATCAGAAACCAGGAGGCGCCACTGTGGTGCGTTCAAGCTCCACTCGGTAAAAATAAGTAAATGAAAACGTTCTCGCGATGCGTTCACATGTTATCTAGTAAAATGTAG
>JACSYO010001646.1:197500-257500 GCA_016806645.1 Ophiodon elongatus | reverse complement strand
ATAATACTACTATAATACCACTACAATACCACTATAATACTACTATAATACCACTACAATACCATTATAATACCACTACAATACCACTATAATACTACTATAATACCACTACAATACCACTATAATACTACTATAATACCACTACAATACCACTATAATACTACTATAATACCACTACAATACCACTATAATACCACTATAATACTACTATAATACCACTACAATACCACTATAATACTACGATAATACCACTATAACACTACTATAATACCACTATAATACTACTATAATACCACTATAATACCACTATAATACTACTATAATACCACTATAATACTAATATAATACCACTATCATACTACTATAATACCACTATAATACCACTATAATACTACTATAATACCACTATAATACTACTATAATACCACTATAATACTAATATAATACTACTATAATACCACTATAATACTACTATAATACCACTATAATACCACTATGATACTAATATAATACCACTATGATACTAATATAATACTACTATAATACCACTATAATACCACTATCATACTACTATAATACCACTACAATACCACTATAATACCACTATAATACCACTATAATACTAATATAATACTACTATAATACCACTATAATACTAATATAATACTACTATAATACCACTACAATACCACTATAATACTAATATAATACCACTATAATACCACTATAATCCTCCTAATATCCCACGGCCTTAAAGGGACAGTAGTGATGTTTGAACTTCCCCTTTAAGGAGACTCTCTCAACTCAAACCTGTGTCAGCTGATGCTTTCGGCCACTAGGGGGCAGCAGAGCGGAGGTCTGATGAACGCGTGGGGTAAAGACGTCAACGTGTTGTTGCAGGAGGTCGTTTCCCGTCTGAGGAGTGAGGAGGCGACCCGAGGACGAGGCGGAGGAGACGAGACGGAGGAGACGAGGCAGCGGCGGCTCTTTATTATGATTACACCACCAGAAATGTGTTTACGTCCTCCTCGTTGCTTCAGAGACGCTCGGAACAAACATGGACGCAGTTTAGATTCACATCAAGCTGATAACGTGTCTCTTCTCCACCTCTGGTAAATGTCAGCCTCCTCTTCCTCCTCCTCCTCCTCCTCTCTAACTTCACCTCAAAGTACCCATAATGCCACAGCGGCTCACTTTTTGGTGTTTTTAGTTGTTTTCGAACAGAACAAAGCGGTTCTTCAGACGTTCTTCAGACGTTCTTCAGACGTTCTTCAGACGTTCTTCAGAGTCGTTGAGCTCCTCGTAGTTTTAGGTGTTCAGGGTTCCTTCAGACGGAATAACAGAAAACTTAAAAAGGTTTGAGAGATTAAAAAAAAACGTTTACACATTAAAGTCAGATTTCCTCTCTTCCTTATTTTCATTTATCTTCTGTTTTTTTCTTGTTTTTCTTTATTCATTTTTGTATTTATTTTCTATATATTTTTTCATTATCTTGTTTTTCTATATATATTTTTTCTTTATTTTATTCTTGTTTTTCATTATTATTTTCTTTATTATTTTCTTATTTTTCTTGTTCTTGTTTTTCTTTATTCATTTTTGTATTTATTTTCTATATATTTTTTCATTATCTTGTTTTTCTATATATATTTTTTCTTTATTTTATTCTTGTTTTTCATTATTATTTTCTTTATTATTTTCTTATTTTTCTTGTTCTTGTTTTTCTTTATTCATTTTTGTATTTATTTTCTATATATTTTTTCATTATCTTGTTTTTCTATATATATTTTTTCTTTATTTTATTCTTGTTTTTCATTATTATTTTCTTTATTATTTTCTTATTTTTCTTCTCTTCTTCTTGAGTGTCTGCAGCTCCTCCATGTTTCCTATCTGAGGACCAGAGGCCTTAAAGTCAGATCTAAACTTCCGTCACTAGAAACATTTATTTAGACCGAGTCGTCCTCTTTGGATTTGTTGACGTCTCCCCCTCGTCTCCCACTCGTCTCCTACTCGTCTCCTACTCGTCTCCCACTCGTCTCTTACTCGTCTCCTAATCGTCTCCCACTCGTCTCCCAATCGTCTCCTACTCGTCTCCTACTCGTCTCCCACTCGTCTCTTACTCGTCTCCTAATCGTCTCCCACTCGTCTCCCAATCGTCTCCTACTCGTCTCCTACTCGTCTCCCACTCGTCTCTTACTCGTCTCCTAATCGTCTCCCACTCGTCTCCCAATCGTCTCTTACTCGTCTCCTAATCGTCTCCCACTCGTCTCCCAATCGTCTCCTACTCGTCTCCTACTCGTCTCCTACTCGTCTCCCACTCGTCTCCCAATCGTCTCCTACTCGTCTCCCACTCGTCTCCTACTCGTCTCCTACTCGTCTTCTAATCGTCTCCTAATCGTCTCCCACTCGTCTCCCACTCGTCTCCTAATCGTCTCCCACTTGTCTCCTAATCGTCTCCCACTCGTCTCCCACTCGTCTCCTAATCGTTTCCCACTCGTCTCCCACTCGTCTCCTAATCGTTTCCCACTCGTCTCCTACTTTGTCTCCTAATCGTCTCCCACTCGTCTCCTACTCGTCTTCCCAGTTGTCCTCATTTGGCCGCCCCACTTCATCCCTAGTCGTCTGAAGGAGGAAACGAGGATGAAAGTCTTTAAGATGTTTTCACTGCAGACTTTTCTTCCTCGTTGGTGTTTTTATTCTAATTGAAAACCACTTTCTCTGAGAACAGAGAAGAAGAGAAGAGTTCCGAGGAGCCAGAACCCCATTAGAGCTAAAATAATAAATAATAATAATAACGCAGCGTCACATCGGAGTTAATGAGATCCAGAAGTTTATATTCTAGAATTAAAAATAATCACACGGTTATTTTGAATGTATTTTTAGAACAAACATTAATATTTATCTACTTTAACAAATTAATGAGTGAAACAAATATTAATTTTTTTGATTCAGAGAAACTGCGTTCAAAGCTTTTTATTCATCTGAAGAGGAGAAGAGGAGAAGAGGAGGAGGAGGAGAGGAGAGGAGAGGAGAGGAGGAGGAAGAAGAGGAGGAGGAGGAGGGAGAGAGGAGGAGGAGGGGGAGGAAGGAGGAGGAGGAAGGAGGGAGGGAGGGAGAGGAAGAGAGGAGGAGGAGGGAGAGAGAGAGGAGGAGGAGGAGAGGAGGAGGAAGGAAGGAGGAGGAGAGGAAGAGGAGGAGGAGGAGGGAGAGGAGGGAGAGGAGAGGAGAGGAGGAGGAAGAGGAGGAGGAGGAAGAGGGAGAGGAGAGGAGAGGAGGAGGAGGAGGAGAGGAGAGGAGAGGAGGAAGAGGAGGAGGAGGAGGAGGGAGAGGAGGAGGAGAGGAGAGGAGAGGAGGAGGAGGGGAGGAGAGGAGGAGGAAGAGGAAGAGGAGGAGGAGGAGGAGGAGGGAGAGGAGAGGAGAGGAGAAGGAAAGGAGGAGAGGAGAATGAGAGGGAGAGGAAGAGGAGAGGAGAGGAGGAGAGAAGGAGGAGGAGGAGGAGGAGAGGAGTCGTGTTTCATTGTTCTAGAAGCTGAACCAGGAGAACCTTTAATGTTTCAGGTTCTCTCTCTTCGTTCTACTGATTAACGTTCCGGCTCGTTGGAGCTTTAACTGCGTTTCCAATGTTTTTGTGTTTTTATACACAGATTCTAAATGTTTTTGTGTTTTTATACAAAGATTCTAAATGTTTTTGTGTTTTTATACACAGATTCTAAATGTTTTTGTGTTTTTATACACAGATTCTAAATGTTTTTGTGTTTTTATACACAGATTCTAAATGTTTTTGTGTTTTTATACACAGATTCTAAATGTTTTAAAGTTTCTGAAGTTTTGTTCAGAGTGTTTTCATAAAGAAATGTGTAGAAAGTTCTGAGGTGATCCAGGTGTTGATATCTGTCCCAAATCCAATCGGTTTTTATTTCAGAATTATAATTTACTGTTTACTTATGCAAATTAACCCTAAAATATTAATTATTTATTTATTAACCGAATCAAAACTACAACAGAGAATCAGGAGAGATAGACAGATGTTTATTTATTTAAATTCTGACATTCAAAACATGTGGAACCCTCTTTAAGTCAGGATGAAGAGTTTGGTTCCTCGAGGAGAACCTGAATCATAACGTTTGTGTGAAGTCATTTAGAACACTGAGTGATGAAATGTTCTGTTTAAGGAACAAAACGTTTCATTGTTAAAAAAAGGTTTTGTTTTGTTTGATGTAATTTTTCAACTGTATCTTTTCCTGAGTAAAGTACGGAGTGAAGAACCCCCGATGGTTGTGTCTGCATCTGGGGACGGGATGAGGAGAACCACAGGGGAGAACCATAGAGGGGGAGAACCACAGGGGAGAACCACAGGGGAGAACCACAGGGGAGAACCACAGGGGAAAGAACCTCAGGGGAGAACCACAGGGGAGAACCTCAGGGGAAAGAACCACAGGGGAGAACCACAGGGGAAAGAACCTCAGGGGAGAACCACAGGGGAGAACCTCAGGGGAGAACCACAGGGGGAGAACCACAGGGGAAAGAACCACAGGGGAGAACCTCAGGGGAGAACCACAGGGGGAGAACCACAGGGGAAAGAACCACAGGGGAGAACCTCAGGGGAGAACCACAGGGGGAGAACCACAGGGGAAAGAACCACAGGGGAGAACCACAGGGGAAAGAACCTCAGGGGAAAGAACCTCAGGGGAGAACCTCAGGGGAGAACCTCAGGGGAGAACCTCAGGGGAAAGAACCTCAGGGGAGAACCTCAGGGGAAAGAACCTCAGGGGAAAGAACCTCAGGGGAGAACCACTGGGGAAAGAACACATGCGTGTGTGTGTGTGTGTGTTACTGTGTGTGTGTGTGTGTGTGTGTGTGTTACTGTGTGTGTGTGTGTGTGTGTGTGTGTGTGTGTGTTACTGTGTGTGTGTGTGTGTGTGTGTTACTGTGTGTGTGTGTGTGTGTTACTGTGTGTGTTTGTGTGTGTGTTACTGTGTGTGTGTGTGTGTGTGTTACTGTGTGTGTGTGTGTGTTACTGTGTGTGTGTGTGTGTGTGTGTGTGTGTTACTGTGTGTGTGTGTGTGTGTTACTGTGTGTGTGTGTGTGTGTGTGTTACTGTGTGTGTTACTGTGTGTGTGTGTGTGTGTGTGTTACTGTGTGTGTGTGTGTGTTACTGTGTGTGTGTGTGTGTGTGTGTGTGTGTTACTGTGTGTGTGTGTGTGTGTGTGTGTGTGTTACTGTGTGTGTGTGTGTTACTGTGTGTGTGTGTGTTACTGTGTGTGTGTGTTACTGCGTCATGACGATTGTTGTCATAGTTTATGAATTATTGGGTCGTATCCGTTGATGGTGTAATTTGTTGCTTAGCAACGTGTGTTTGTCCTCCGTCAGACTGAAGAAGAAGAAGTTGGTTTGTTCTCATCAGCTGCTTCAATAAAACCATAAATAATAAAACACTTCACTTCCTGCAGCAGGAAAACGATCTGACGGCGTCTGAGGTCAAAGGTCAGGAGGTCAATGATGGAGTACAGTCGCCTTGTTCGCCTCCTTTCTCTTCTCCTCTTCCTCATAATGTCCTCCTTGTTTTTCTCCTCGTTTTTCTTCCCCATGTTCTCCTCCTCTTCCTCCTCCTCTTTTTTCCTCCTGCTCATGTTCTCCTCTTCCTTCTCTTCTTTTTTCCTCCTCCTCCTCATGTTCTCCTCCTCTTCCTCCTCTTTCCTCCTCCTCCTCATGTTCTCCTCCTCTTCCTCCTCCTCTTTCCTCCTCCTCCTCCTCCTCATGTTCTCCTCCTCTTCCTCCTCCTCTTTCCTCCTCATGTTCTCCTCCTCTTCCTCATGTTCTCCTCCTCTTCCTCCTCTTTTTTCCTCCTCCTCATGTTCTCCTTGTTTTTCTTCCGTTTCTCCTCCTTTGTCATTTTCCTCCTCGTTCTCCTAATTGTTCTTCCTCTCCTCCTCCTCCCTTTTTCCTTTCCTTCTACTCCTAAAGAAGGAAGAAGTGGAGGGAGGACAGGTTGAGAGGAGGAGGAGGAGGAGGAGGAGGAGGAGGAGGAGGAAACTAGAAGAAGAGGAGGACAGATGGAGAGGAAGAACTTAAGAAAGGCGGAGGAAACAAATAAAAAGGAGGGAGGAGAGAAGAAGGAGGAGGAGTCTAATATTTATGTTGTGTGAGTGTGCCGGAGGTCTTCTTCTGTTTCTCCTTCTCCTTCTTCTGTTTCTCCTTCTCCTTCTCCTTCTCCTTCTTCTTCTTCTCCTTCTCCTTCTCCTTCTTCTGTTTCTCCTTCTCCTTCTTCTCCTTCTCCTTCTTCTTCTGTGGTGTTTTACTTCACGGAGGACGAACACATTAATGAGCCTCGCTGCTCTCAAAGCTTTGAGGAAAGTCCCAAAATACCCGTCTTTCATCCGTTTGTTACAAATCAGAAGAGGAGGAGGAGGAGGAGGAGGAGGGGGAGGAGGAGGAGGAGGAGGGGGAGGAGGAGGAGGAGGAGGAGGAGGGGGAGGAGGAGGGGGAGGAGGAGGAAGAAGAGGAAGAAGAAGAAGAAGAAAGACGAAGATGAAGAGGAGGAGAAGTTAACAGCGCTCTGAGCTCATCGATGTCAGTGAGCAGCTCTTAAATGTGTTTGACTTCTTCTGGAGTTTCAACATTTAAACGTTCAGTCTGAAGAAGAAACATTAAAACATTAAAACATTAAAACATTAAAACGATGACGTTTACAGACGGATACGAATTTAAACTAAAACACTTCCACAAAATCCAGCCACATAATTCTCTCTGTACGTCGTGTGATCGTCAGTGACTGGTTTATTTTAATATTTCTTATTAGGTTTATTCTATAAGACGTAAAATAAATGGAAAGACCATAACAACCATTAAGAATTAATTAATGCTGAAGTCTCTTTACTTTTTATTGTATACTTTACACACACACACACACACACACACACACACACACACACACACACACACACACACACACACACACACACACACACACACACACACACACAGAGAGATGCTTCATTAGTTTCATAATGTTTTACAGACGACGCCTGAGATTATCAAAGTTCTCAAGAACCGAAAATTTCTGCATTAAAAATCAATTCTCACAGAAAATGTCCACGAGATCAAAAATCTATTGAATTTATGATCCAACGACTAAAGGTTGGTGAAGTTCATTTACTTGGAACCAAAAATCTACACACAAAAAATGTACATGACACCCAAAAATTCATTCAAAATAAAAAATAAAAAAACACCAAATCCTGTAATGTGTCTCCTGAGCGACCCTCGACACCAGACCCTCCGGTTGGAGACCTGCGATACCAACGAGTCCTCCGTAACCGTGAACGCACCGTAAACATGAACGCACCGTAAACATGAACGCACCGTAAACATGAACGCACCGTAAACATGAACGCACCGTAAACATGAACCAGCTTCAGCTTCTGGTGATCTGGAGATTCGGAACGTTTTTGGTGAAGACGATCGGCAAAGTTCTACCGAACCTGAACGCCTCACCAAGCGATCGACCTTCAGGAAGTCAACGAGCCCCGTGTTCCTCTACAGCGGCAAAACATCGAGGCTAAAGTCTATGCTCCAAAAATATACTCGACAACAAATCACCTAATCAACAAATCAACAAATCACCAATTTGTTAGTTTCATGTTGTTGTTTACAGTAGAGTTCATGACCTTCAGTTTGTTGTTTACAGTAGAGTTCATGACCTTCAGTTTGTTTACAGTAGAGTTCATGACCTTCAGTTTGTTTACAGTAGAGTTCATGACCTTCTGTTTGTTTACAGTAGAGTTTATGACCTTCAGCTTTATTTACAGTAGAGTTCATGACCTTCAGTTTGTTGTTTACAGTAGAGTTCATGACCTTCAGTTTGTTTGTTCTACACGAGATATAAAGAAGGTTTTAAAATCTCCTCAACATTAAATGACGGACACGAAGATGAAGAGCAGACTTCTGAAAGCAGGTTTCACTCGTAACGTGGTGGATTCCTTCTGCAGGGACGTGACCTCACACTTTCCTCAATACCTTCTCAATACCTTTCTCAATACCTTCCTCACTTTCTCCAGTGCAGACGGCATGAAATTAATCGTTAAAAAGACTTTCGCCTATAAAGAGTGAACGGCTCTCTCTTGGCCCTTCTCCCTCTCTCTCTGTCTCTCTCTCTCTCTGTCTCCGCCCTCCTCTCTCTCTCCCTCTCCCTCTCTCTCTTGGTCTCTCTCCCTCTCTCCCTCTCTCTCTCTCTCTCTCTCTCTGTCTCCGTCCCTCTCTCTCTCTCTCCCTCTCTCTCTGTCTCCGTCCCTCTCTCTCTCCCTCTCCCTCTCTCTCTCTCTCCGTCCCTCTCTCTCTCTCTCCCTCTCTCTCTGTCTCCGTCTCTTCTCTCTCTCTCTCTGTCTCCGTCCCTCTCTCTCTCTCTCTCTGTCTCCCTGCCCTCTCTCCATCTCCCTCTCTCTCTCCTCTCTCTGTCTCCCGTCCCTCTCTCTCTCTCTCTCTGTCTCCGTCCCTCTCTCTCTCTCTCTCTCTGTCTCCCTCGCCCTCTCTCCATCTCCATCTCCCTCTCTCTCTCTCTCTCTCTCTCTGTCTCCGTCCCTCTCTCTCTCTCTCCCTCTCTCTCTGTCTCCGTCCCTCTCTCTCTCAGTCCCTCTCTCTCTCTCCCTCCCCCCTCCCTTCTGTTTTCTCCCTCGCTCCGCTCTGTTTACCCTGGGTGTGAAGGCTGAGTCATCCTGATGCAGACTTCTCAACTTAAAGCAACATTCTGCAGATATTCAGCCTCAATACACAGAGAAGGAATCTACATCTGCTTCATAAACTCACCACATTACAAGGTAAAGTTAAAAGTTTATTTTGATGGGTGAAATATAATCTTTTGACATATTAATATTGACGTTAAAGTTTCTCTATATGAGGCTCATCAATGAACCACTGACCGATCTGATGCTCGGATTCACCTAAATGTTCATGAAATATGCATCCGACGCATTGAAATAGAAGATTTAGTCAATAAATCTTACACAAGCTACTTTATATAAATAATTCAACCCTTTATTGATCATATTCAGTATAAATTAGAAAACATCTCACTCTGAAGCATTCAGGTGGAATCATCTCAAATTAATGAGCTCTTTTTTCTAAACAGTTGTGGCATTCGCCCATAAAAAATGAATTAATTGGAATAAAATGAGACATGAAGACTTGATAATGGGAGGTTGGGGGGATTCAAACCAACAACCTCCAGCTTCAGGACTGAGGCTGGAGCTCCAGCTGCTTCCTGGTTGGTTCTTTGCTTCCTCTTTACTTCCTGTTTCTGTTGCTGCCGTAGAAATAAACCAGGAGGCAACGTGATAATGTGAGATGGGTTATGAGGCAGCGGGCCCCGGGGCCCCGGCTCAGAACGGCCCCGATCACGATCTCTCAATAAATAAATAAACATCAGGGTTGACTTCCATCAACAAACTACACATCGGAATTCTTGATGAGGGAAACTTCATCACCGGAGCTTCTGAGAGAGAGAGAGAGAGCTGAGGGCAAGGTGAGAGCAGAGGGGGAGGAGGGGGAGCATAATGCTCCCTCTTGGGGTGAGACGGGGAGGGGAGACGGGGAGGGGAGACGGGGAGGGACGTCACGGAGTCAAACGAGGACAAACCCATCGGACACGTGGAAAACAGGATGCAGCCGTCGACAGTCATCGCGCTGCTTTCAATGTTGGCTCTGTCACTCAGAGCTTCACGAATCACACGCCGACACAAATCCATAAAACATGTCGACGTCTCTCCGAAATGAAAGACTCGCCGGCGGCTCTGATGAGGATGCAGGGAAACGTCGACTCCCCCCCAAGTCGCCCCGACACTCGAGGAGATGGAGTTTCCGCTCCGTCTGCCAAAAAACAGTCAAAGTGCTGCAGCGACCTGTATGTTTACGGCGCCCCACGGAAACCCACCTCCGGCCCCCCGAGGGGCCCTGACCCGCCTCGCGTCTCTCAGCTTGAGGTGTTCGTTCCCTCTGAGCTAGAGATGGAGGTGTTGTTGTCACACCTCCTGCTGACTCGTGAGCTGTGATATAACGGGCCGGTGCTCCGGTCGTCCTTCATCTCCGGCCAGGACTCCGGCGTCGTCTCCGGTCGGGACGCCGGATGTGGTCTCCGGTCGGGACGCCGGTTATGGTCTCCGGCTGGGAAATCGGCGTCCCGACCGGAGACCACACCCGGCGTCCCGACCGGAGACGACTCGGGACGCCGGCGTCGTCTCCGGGCCGGAACGCCAAAGTCGTCTTCTCACTCCGATCTTGCTTCGGTTCCTCCAGAGACGGAAACAGAGTCTCCAAATCTCCAAGTCCTTTTCAGTAAAAGTAGCAACGCCTCAATGTAAAAGTCCCACTGAAGTCAAACAGCTAAATCTACTTAAAGTATTAAAAGTGAATGTTTATGATGGGATTATTATTCCAGAGACGTCCCCGTCTGAGGAGCTCGTGTTTACTTTTTAAAGAAAGTGTTTAACCTGCAGAAACCTCCACAATGTGAAGACATCTCTGTGTTTGAGTCGTCTTTATGCCGCACAGCGAGCAGATTTCCACCCGTTTGTGTTTGAAACGTTCCAGAAATGAGAACACGGCAGGTTGGCACATGCATTATGAAAAAGATTATAAGATATACTTTATTGTCCTGCAGGGAAATCTCTGTCGGGCTCTGAGATTATGTGTCCGTTGGCATTGAAAACCCTTTAATAGGAAAAGTCGAGGAATGAGGTAGCTTCGTAGCTTCGTCTGAGGAATAAACAAACCGCGGGGGAATCACTCCACTTCATGGAAATTAA
Source organism: Ophiodon elongatus (assembly GCA_016806645.1). NCBI lineage: Eukaryota > Metazoa > Chordata > Actinopteri > Perciformes > Hexagrammidae > Ophiodon > Ophiodon elongatus. Next base: position 246,707 of record JACSYO010001646.1, on the reverse strand, counting down.
ATAAACGCAACACCTCATTAATCTGCATTGCACCGCGAGCACCTGAACCTCCGGATCTCCTGGGGTTGAGCCCCCAGATGGGATTACCAAAACCCCCGCCGAGTCCCGGCTCAGGAGGGTGTTTCTGAGGGTTTACTGTCAGTCCTCACCGGGAGTCAACCGGCATCCAGTCACTACCACCGGGAGATGGGAACCCTTTAATCTCCACGTTCCCTTTTTAGTTCCCCTTAAGGAGCTTAAAGGGGGTTCATGTCCCTCAGGAGGTCAGGTGACGTAGTATAATAACCTAACCCTAACCCCTAACCCTAACACTCGTCCTCTCCCCCTGAGGAGGTCAGGTGACGTAGTTAAATAGGGAGGAGGAGGATGGACGGTCCTTTCACCAAGGAGACCGTTGTTCGTGTCCCGTTGGTTTATTTTACTGAACGTTCTTAACTGACACCTCATACATAAGTTACATAACAATACTTTTCTATTTTAGTATTCATTAGACGCTGGTGTTCGTATCACTTTCTGTCTTCATTCTTGTTTTTAATCTTATGTTGTAATTTCCTTTTCTTTTTTTTTTTGGATTTTGTTTTATATATACTTACTTTTATTGATATTCTATTTTGCACTGGTGTCAGTATTACTTTTTATACATTTAATAATTATTACTCTATTGTTTTTTATTCTTTTGTTGTAATATTTGATCAATCTTTCAGTTTCAGTTTGTTCTTTCTGAAGAACAACGTGACGACGGGAGTGATAATCACTGATAACCCCCATTTAAAAATTATTCAAAATGAATGCACCGTCTACGTCAACATTTTTTAAATAATTAATACTAATTTCTCCAAAACCTCAAATGGACATTTATATGGAATCTTTGTAAACTTTAGAATGAACCCGTAGATTAGCACGGAGGCTAAATGAGGTTAATTGAGGCTTTGCTTCTGGATGAGAGATTATTGTTGACCAGGAAACAAAAGCTTCTTCTCTGAGTTTAACTTTGAGGTAAATTCTGTCGACTGTTTGAAAACAAAAGCGAAGGTTTCGGCCGTCTTCAACCCTTTGTGAAGAAGAGATTGAAGAGCAGACAGAAGCCAGAGGAACGTCGCTCCCCTCCACACATCCAGATGAGGAGATGAACGGCGACACACGCCACCCTGAATATGATAATCCTTTCATTTTCATGGTAATTAACGTGAAGCGGTAAGAAACCAGATCTGTTCTTTATTCCTGCCGCTGCTCCTCGTGAGGCCTCGCGCACTAAAGACTTTAACCTCCGAGTTTAAGCAGCTCGTCTCTGAAGCAAGATTCAATTCCAAGATTTGGGGGATAATTACTTTCACCGAAGCTGAATCCATCAATTAGATCATTTCTGTCTCAGACAAAAGACTGTTCTGTAAAATGAATATCTTATTTTTTAATATCTTCTAGTGCACAAACCAACCAAGTCACAGTATTCACTGGCTTTTAATAAATACTTTGCTAAATACATCAAATTTCATTTTTTTAAATGATTCAATTGTTTATATAAAAACAATTATTAAAAAAACAAAACATCTAGCAAATCAAACACTCAACATTTTTCAGTATTATTTTAATTAATAGGGAATAAATATCTTATTTTCACGTGATTATACGCTGAAGAAAACTTTTCTTCTAATAAATCCTACAAGCCTCTTTTCTTTTTCTTTTTCACAGATCTGCTGTTTAACCTGATCCCACCTCTCCTCCAGACGTACGTTTGCAGATTAACGGCCGTGGAAGTCTTTCATTTCACGGATTGTTTGCTGCTTCAGTAAAATGTTTTTTCACATTTCCAGCCACCTAAATGCTCAGAGAACTATAAAAACTCTGTTTCCTTTAATGACTTGGCGACTCTGAGCAAACCAAACAGCTCCTCGTTGGGACCCCAAAGGGGAATTTGACGCCAACTATTAAGTTAGATTCACCGTAGAATAACAAACATGCTTTGGCTCTTCCTCTCTGCGGCCGGAGAACGAAGCTTTAGCATGAAACGGAAAACAGAAAATTATTTGTGAATGAAATGTTGAGTCAGATTGTCGCCCTTCAGGATTAAAAGTCTGTTCTGAGGTTCACTGCCTCGTGGATGAGTCAGCTTTCAAAGCTACTTCCACTCGGTTAGTTCCCTTCACCTGTTCTGTGCTTTGATGGGTTTAACATGTTCTGGGTCTGGGATGGGGGCCACATGGTGGACATTGACCCCCAATATTCCACTCCTGGACCCCTTGTGGTCGGTCTACTGGACCTGTTTTTTTTTACCATTTGCAAAGGCCGAAACTCGAGGCTTGAAAACATCCGCACACCAACGAGTGCTGTCACCATGACTACGTCCACTTCTTAAATACGGACTATGTGTTCTGTCTCCTGCCCTCAATGACGGCAGGTTTGTCATTGTGGTCGTTGTGAACCGGCACAAAGCTTCATGTGGCGATAGGCCGGTTCAAGCTTTTGACTCTTCACTGAACTCTAAAAGCAAATAACAATGGAACCACGGAGACTCATTGCCCCGACCGGCAGGACGCCGGAGAGGTGGCTGTAATGGAAGCAGTAATAAACGGCCTCCGTTGGAGAGACGAGTTCAAACCGCAGGAGAAGAAGAAGAAGATGGTTGCTGAGCTTTTACAGCTGCTGCTGCCGCCAGGAAAACTGATTCCACCCGACCGCTCTTGATGTCACGAACGCATCGCGGCCGCCGCTGGAGCGTGCCGACTCCGACCCGCTCTGCCAAGATAACAGACAGCTCCATCAATAAACACCAGCTCCCACAGACAAAAGCACAAATTCAGATGTTTTTCAAAGCCCCGGCTGACCGGACGAGGACGACTTTATCAGACGTGACTGACGGGAAGGAAAACTGTTTAGCTTCTAACATCCATTCATTGACCCAAATACCTCACACACTGTTTAGAGACACCCGTACCTGAGTGTCGCTTCCCTGAACCGCTATCGAATGTTTCCAAACCAAACGGCAATCTCATAGGAATGTTTGGCTTTCATATCAATACATCAAACTCTCATCTATCCACATGCCGGTTGTATCTGTGCTGCTAAAATAGATCCTCTCTGTGTACTCTATAGCCCCCGTCTCGGTCTTATCCCTTTATGTAATGTAAATATTTGTCAGAAAAAGATTAAAGTGCGAGTTTGGTACATTGACAGGGCTTGAAAAGTGCCAGCGAAAAGCGGTGGGTTTACACTCAGAGAGAAGTGCTGCTTCACTCTGTGGGCAAAACATTCCCATGAGCCTCCTGGTTACCAGCTCACACGGGCGTCCTGCACGGGGCTCAAACTGCCTTCAGAAACAAAATGGCCTTAATAAGGTCCCCGATTAGCAAATACCTCGTGGGGACCCACTTTCTAAAAGTCTTTGACACATTAGAAAACATATGCACAAAGTAAATACTTTATCAATTAGACCAGAAATACTTTATAGACTAGATCAGACTCCCTCATGTGATTTAAAGATGTATTCCATATATAAATGTTAGATACAAAAGATTATGGAGGAAATTCTCCTAATTTATTTGGTGACCCTCAGAAAGTCTTTTGGGAATAACTGGGACATACTTGAAGAACTTTGCTTCCTTCTTTTGCCAAAAGAAGCACAACAAACCACCAGCAAAGCATTGAAGACTTTTCAGTTGTTGACGAAGTGCTACAATATGTGACACAAGTCAAACAGCTATTTGAGGCTAATTGGTTCCGTCTACATTAGCTAGCTAATTCCTTTACAGCCCATGAAGCCGAGCCAACAGACCTGATTTAGAACAAAGGAACTACTTTTTCACAAAGAGTCCTAAAGACTGCTGACCATGAGGTCTGGTATCCACCGTAACAGGGAAACTGTTTCTGGAGAGACCAGTTGCTTTTTGCTGGACACCAGAAGAAGGGAGGAAACCAGGGAGGGAACAACGACTTTAAAAACAAATGGTTGGAGATATTTTAGCTTGATTTTCTTCCAGATTTGACTTAACATTTCGTCTGCACATGCTCATAAAGGCCTTCATCTGATCCAACAGTGGGCCTGGGTTTGATCCCTGTGGCACACCAGAGGAGTAAAGCTGGATGAATGACGAGCCTTTGGTCCAATCAGGTGACGTAAAACCATGTTTGTCCTGATTCTCTCGTTAGCTGAGAGGCTAAAGAGCAACTCCACTCGAAGTTCAAGTCCGACCACTCACATCACACGTGGGCGTGGTCAGACGGGACCTTCTGCAGCACGAGCAGGCGTTTTATAAAGAGTATCGTTACTCTTTAAGAGGAATTACCTGGAAGAATCACTATGAAACTTTGCTCCGACATTCATGGCCTCCGGAGGATGAATCCTACAGATTTTGGTCTGATCTTTTGGAAGATATCTGAAAAGCTCTTTGAAAAATTGCCATGAAATTGGTTCAACTTGTGGTCTTATCTGTTGACAAAGACATGTGAAGCTGTTTTTTTTGTATTTAAGTTTAACAGTAGGTTCTGGGACATTTCTCTTTTTCTAGGATTTAAAGGAAGATAAAGAACTTCCTCACTGTGAAGGTGCCCTCGACAGAGTCAGATAAAAAGATTCGGCAGCTGTGTGCAGCCTCATCGGTCCAATGGGGGTTTGTCACCTTTTTCCTCCACAAACAAAGATAAACCGTGATGGAGTGCGTCCCACGGCCGGTGATACGCTCTCACCGTGTGCTCCGAGGCTTCAGCTCCACTGAGTCTTCTGTTCGGCAGAAATAGATCCAGCCAAGTGCCGAAGAAAGGCTAATAAGGCGTCAGCAGAACATCGCAGCAAGACAACGCGTCAGTGACGACTATCTCTCAATTACTGTCGCTATCCGTTTGTTCCTCACACACACACACACACACACACACACACACACACACACAAACACACTCACAACAGAGACACAAACGTCTCCCAGAGTCCCCCGCTGCGACAAAACACTTCCTCATTCAATCCTGGGATAGATATAAGCTCTTTATCTGCCTCATTTCCGTAAACACAAACACACCCGTCCACAGCCATAAATAAACCGACGCACAAGCAGAAACAAAAGCTCAAAAAGCCTGGCGCAGCTTGAGGTTCTTCACAAACAGCCGGAGGAGCTGTGAGGGGAAACCGAGGGTCTGACGCTGAACTTAAAACTCTGACAACATGCAAAATAATAACCAGACCTCCTGCTGGAGATGCTCAGAGAAGCAGAACGACTGCCAGGAAGCTGTCAGAATAAAGCCATCAAGTCGCCCCAAGTGGGGCAAAGCAGCGCGGCGCTCCTCAGATAACGAGGCGGTGACGGCGGAAAACCAACCACAGCAGTGGTGAAGGGCGATCTGCGGCCGGCGGCCATGACAGATCTGTGGAGAGGCTGCTGATTGGTTCTAATGAAGTTTGGCCAGACGTTTGGGATAGGTTAACTCTGGGCGCCAAACTGTGGTCAATCAGCAATCAGAGTCGCTCTTCGTCGCTGCCCGGCGTGTTCTCGTCTGAAAAAGCATGTTTTCGTTAAACAGTCGCCAAAACGACATTGTTCATCACAACCAGGAGCTGTAAAACTATTATGATTGTCAGATTTTCATCTTTCAGACGGTCCTTGAACACATCATGTGTGACGAAGGCTTCTGTCAGAAAAAGCAACCAAAATAAAGCTTAAAATCACGATATTTCATCAAAAACATTTTATTCTACATGTTTCTCATTTAAAAATCTCAAATCCCAAATAAACCGTTTACTTTAATCAGACTGTAGACCGATGTGCTTCAAACAGTTCACTGTTACAGTCACTACTTATCACCATGTATTTTCTTTATAGACTCAAAAGGTTCACATGGAAACTATATTCCCAAATATTGAGTTTTAAAACTAATAAAAATCATATAGTGTTTATTTCAGTGGTGGAAGAAGCACTTGGATACTTAAGTAAAAGTCTTGAGTAAAAAATGGTACTTAAGTAAAAGTACAAAAGTACACACAAGTACCAAAAAATAACTCATTATGCAGAATTATATTTAGCCCTGCCTTTTAGCTTTATGTGCATTTTACAACTTTCAGGAAATGACAATTCACATAAGGGCTTTTCAAATGTTCATACTGTTAAGTTGATTTACAACATTAAAAGAAAAATATCAGCTAATTTAGAGAAGTCTCTGTCCCACTGTAAGTCAATGGGGAAGAAGTCTTCTTGGGCCCCATTGCATCGTGGGACGGAGCCTCAGATTTAATGTTTCAGGTGTGTTGTTTAAAGATTATGCACCAAAGTGTAACATAAACTGAAATATATAAAGTAATTAAACCTAGATTTTGACACGGGGCAGTCCTCTCCAACAATGTCTTCATCAGTTTAGAGTGACGTGGTGCGTGATCAGTAGCGGGCCGTCAGGGCCACAAGGCCTTCTCTGCTGGCCTAAACATCATCAGAATATAAATTTAATTTATTAAATTATTCCCCATAGTCTATTCTCTTCATTTCATAGCTTTCCTCTTGGTTGCGCTGCTTCCAGCCTCAGGTGGAGAGCGGAGGGCTGGCCTTTACGTTAGAGCTTTTATCCAATCAGATTCCAGCCGTCATGTGTTGCTAGGGAACAAGAACTCTGCCCTGAGGCCTTCAGAATCAACAGTGCTGGCGTCTGTAGCTTAAAGCTAACGGAATCTAAACTGTGGTGTTAACCAATCAGATTTAGAGTTGGCGACACCGGGGCCAGCATGCAGGCGCACGATGACGTCAGCACGGGCACGTCTTCTGATTGGATGCCGCTGGTGAGAGGCGGAGCTAGCAACCTGAACCTGAACCTGATCCTGTGGCGACCTGAAGGAGCTAGCGGTAATTCGTGTAGATAGATATAGAAGCGTTGTTTTTGTGTTATTGTTTTAACCCACAATGGCTGATGGAGGAGAAGAGATAGATTTGGTCGCAGAAATACAAACAACGCCATTTTCAAGACGGACTACGATGCGTTAAGGTGATGCAACGCCTAGTTATGATGCGTTTGTCTAAATGTATAGTTTCTAGAGCCGTGGCGTCATCATGATGGTATTAAGAGGTGGATTCATTCAGGGAGGACTGTGGAGGACAGACCTGAAGGCCGAGGGGGGAAACGCACGGCCCGCTACTGTGCGTGATGTATTACCATACACATTTATAATCAATGACATGCAGCAGTCTGAGGCGGTTGTGCAATATATAACGGAAATAAAATAAAGAGATTATCCTCCACAGACTGTTAACAGCGTGAAACCACAGCAGCAGATATTAAATCAATAATCAGATTCAGCTAATGAACGAGCTCGGAGAGTATTTGCTCCCTAGCTCCTAATTAACAGCACACATGATTAATGTCAAGAGCTCGAGTTGTTCACACCGCTGAGACACTGAGGAGTAGAAACAGATTTTACTGGGGAAGATGTTTTTGTATCTATCAGTGCTTTCAGTTTGGAGTTGTGATTCTTCCTGATTTGAAATAGATTAAAGTAGGAAGTCGAACACATTTCCGTGTTTGCATCTCTGGAACCGAAAGTGTGTCTGTGTTTAGCGTTGAGCTGTCCACAAGAAAAAGTATTTAATTTCCTGAATGTGTTTCCATATGTGTTTTTTTCTCATTCAAGACCCGGCGCAGTTTCAGATTTTTTATTGAATTTGAATGCATACGGCATACATTTTGACAAGCGTGTGAGGTTGTTGGAAGTTCACCCCCAGCTCCTATAATAAGTCTGTAATAAACTGTGTAGTGAAAATGCAGACCCTTAAGGACAACATTCTCCCCATTGAAACCCATTGAAACCACGATGTGTGATTCCACTCATTACAGTATAAAACCAGACATTATATTACATATCAGGCTTTTGCAAAACAAATTTAAACTTTTTTTAAAAACTTTTTCTCATGTTTGTCCTATGGGGCTAATACATGCAATGATCCTGGTGTCCACTAGGGGCACTGCTGCTGGTATGTACGTATCCCAAACTGTCATTTAAAGGGTTAAAATTCAGAAAATGAATGGCTATTTAGTAATTATGATCAGGACTGAAGTCGGTTTAAAGATTCAGTAAAAGTGACATCAGAACCTTTTTTTTTTTTTTTAAATCCAGGCACAAGGGTTAAAGTTGAAAGGGGAAGGTTGTCCCTCCCGTGTTGGCGTAAACGTCTCCAGGTCATGTCCACTAGGATGTTCTTCAAAGGTTTAATTCATGATGAATTGCCTCTTTTTGTTTACCTTTCAGTCTGTACGTGTTACCGGACGATAAAGACCTCGAATGAAGCACCAGTCTGAAGTCTGAATGGTTTCAGAGAGCTCGACCAGAATCAGTGAGTTCCGAGGAAAGTTTTAACGCAGCGCTGCGTTTGTGGCTGAAATGACGACATGCTTGTGTTTGCAGGCCGTCGGAGAAACTCTACGAATGTCACAGATTCTAATGCAATAATGAATATATTATAATTTTAACGTGGAGATTTCCCACCAGAAAGATCCCCCAGTTTGTCCTCGACGCATTCTTGTGCCGAGAGAATTAAGAGAATATTAGAAAATAGCAGCAGGAGTCCCTAATAAAAACTATCTCGCCGTGTCCGGGTGTAATTTAATCTGTTGGAGGTGTGATTTAAAGATCAATGAGGACAAAGAGACAGATCCTCTCTCCTCCACCCACAAAAACCTCCCGGGTTTCTATCTTCAGACCGTGTGGGATATTTCCAACCTGACACTAAAAACGTATCTAATGATTATTCATTGTTTAATTCCTGGTGTGTTCCACATTCAGACACGTATTTATCCAATCCAACACCTCATTAGACCTTTTTGCCCATTATTATTCTAAAAGTTTGATTGTTTCCGACTGAGAGCTTAAACTTTACTCGCTACAGATACAAACCTTTAGTCATTCTGGATGAGACCACGGCGGTGACTCAGCAGACAATACAACGTGACCACGACAATATGTCCAGAATGTAATCGTGGCTTTTGTCAGGAGGTAAATGTTCCCAAAGACGTGGTGCCTCCGAGCTGGGGACAGCCGTGGACAGGTTGTCCTCCCACCCGTTCTCCTGAACGTCGTATCTCAGGAATGCATTGAAGGAATCAAACGTCCTCTTGGACTCGAAGACGAACCGATTAGAATTAGTTTTTAAAATCACTGTGACGTCACAAAACACGCTTCCTCTTTCTCTAACAGGGTGAAATGGTAAAGTGGGGACATTTTGGACGGGCATGGACGTAGACCTGAATGGTTGGTGGAGGCATACAACGGTAACCCTAGTTGGGGCTTTTTTGAGTTTTGCCTTGAAACTTTTAAATTTTCGACGTTTAAAAGTTTGTACTTTGTATTTTAGTAAAATATTCCAGCTGAAGACGTCTGAGGCTGCACTGACCATTTGCTCGGGTTTATTCCAAACTCTTCAAAGTTGATGCTGACTTTTGAACGTCCATGTTATTCTCTACTTTTTAGGACTGTACCCAACTTATTAGAATGGAGAGGGTGTTTTTTGACATTGTATGATCAATCACAACATTGGGGGGAATTCTTCCTGACTTTTCAGTTTTATTTGACACATTTATTAACAGCTTTTAATAGTTTGCAGGTTTAACAGGGTTGTTTCAGACTTTCCAGGCTGTTTTGGACTTCTCTCAGCTAATAAAGGTTCTTCTGGGTTTATTTCTGACTGTTCAGTCTTTGGTGTTGCTGAGCTGGAAGCTCAAAGGCTTTGTTGGAAGCCGCTGGTAAAACAACGACTGATGCAAGAGAGGGTTTTGACGATTTATGTCTGTTTTTGAAAACTTAACAGTTTGCTTTACAGCCTCTAAGCCGAGATAAGTGTTTGATTTTCACAAGCAGGAATTGTCTGCATACTGTTCAGAGGAATAACGTGTGCACTGGACGGATCCGCACTTTACCGTTTACGTCCAATGCCGATGTCCGGCGCCTGTCCACCACGTAGCCCGTTCATGTGGCGAGGCCAAGAGTGAGGTTCTGGACGTCAGCATGGTGGATGGCTGTGTGGCAGGTCGGACCATAGTTTATTAGCTGTAAACCACAATCTTTCTTTAACTTTAACTGTTCTGTACTTTTTATGCCAAAAGTGAATCGACAGCAAGGGTTTTGTTGAAATGTTGGCGTTGGACGTTTAACTCTTGCAGACTCGTCCTTTATTGACGTTCCTGTCCAGCTTCAGGAGGTTTACAACTTTTCCTTGGTGGGCTCTGAATATATTTCCAGCTTTTCAAACCTCCGGGGTAAAAAGTCTAAATCTGTGCATGTTAAATTTTCCATCTGTGTCTACAGAGCCATAAAACAGAGCTGCTCTGCGTGGTTTCCCGTCACGCGGCGGGCGAGTCAGTGAAATGACCAGTTTCTATGGTAATCGGGACACATCTGCTCCTGATGGGAAGCGACAGCCTTTACAGGTTCCTGACTGCGCTTCACACGGAGCTCCGTCATTTCAAATCATCACAGCTGCAAACCGTCACACTGAACACGTCTCCCTGCTTTCTGTCATCTCCATTATGACACAATATATTATTTATTTTGCCTACATAGGTCAGAGGCTCCACCAGAAATAAATCAACATTTTTATAATTTTGTATCCATTTTTATCCATTTTTAGGCCTCACTTTACATTTTATAAACATATAGATCTGATAAGTAATCTTAAAGTTGTCTGCCAGCTGGATGAGGCCTACTAAACTGCTGCTGGCTTGGTCAGGTTTGTTTTTAAGCCTGGTGGTTAGGCTAGCCGGTCACTTTTATTGAGGATTTTTAAGCTTTTCGCACTTTTACGGACTTTTACAGTTATTGCTGGATTGCTCTTTGACAACAATCATGGCCACCAGTGTGTTGATTGCCAGCCGACCTTTGCACAATTGGAGACGGACATCACCAGACTGCAGGCTGAACTCACGGAGAGAGACAAGCTAATCCTGGATGTGTCACGCAGGGCACTCTTGGGCAATCGAGATGACGGCAAACCCGTCATGACCCCCGAGACCATCCAGCGTGAGCCCAGGATAATGACACCACTATTCCTCGGAGCTGCAACACTGTTATCCAGCTTTTATGTGCATAAAAGACACAACACCCGCTGCTCTGCAGCTGATTGGAACTCACAACTCGGCCTAGTTGTCACTTCTCGTCTGGATAATTGTAATGCCTCGGCCAAGTCACGATCACACGGCTTCAGGCTGTCCGACACGCGGCCGCCAGAAAAGCATCGTCATATCTCCCCCGCTTTTTCTTTCCTTCACTGGCTGCCTGTCCGTTTTAGAAATTCATTTAAAACTGTAATCTTGCAAGCAATGCCCTTTGCTTCTCAGCCCCAACCCTGTGGAATAGATTACCTGCTGGAAAACCTTCTGCCTTCTTTTAAATTGTCTCTTTTTTATTTTGTTTGTTGACTCTGATTCTGTATCGGATTTCTTGTGAAGCACATTTTAATGCTAGTTTTGAAAGGTGCTAATAAATAGTTATCATTATTATTAATCATCCAATCTTCATCTAAATAATCAGTTGTTTTCTGTCACTTATGGAAACCACGTCCTGTTTGTTAGGATATTGATATCAATGTAGAACCTATGGTTTTTTTTCTCTTTTTCTGTATTCATGTTTTTTCTTTGAAGTCTTTTCCCGGGGGATGGGGGGTGGGGGTGGGGGTGGAGGATATTCCATCAGGTGTGCAGGTACAAGTGTTTTCTGTTGTTGGTCCTTTAACAGCTCTGATATCAGCAGATCTCTGCAGCCTATTGATCGTGAATAAGTTTAACCAGCAGATTGACACACCAGGTGATTCTCGCCTACTTTCTGTTTATAACCCTGAAGGTTTCTGTTGCACCAGCGACGTGTCTCGCTCCAGCAGTGATTTACCCCCCCCTTCCCTCCCCTCACCCCTCTCCTCCCCACCCCCACATCCTTTCTACCTCTGTGAACGATGCTCTTAACACCCTGTGTGTTGGTTGTTTCTTTTTCTCACTACTTAAAAACCCAATTTGCCGTCCAGATTACATTTCCGTTCTTTACTTCCTGTTTCCCAGATAACACATGCAGATACGGATCGCAATTTACTACCAGCTGCATCTCCGGAACCCGGCCGCTATCCGACAGGAATCCGCTGGATTGTCTGGCTGTGTTAGACGGAGCTGAGCGGAATTAAACAAGTGGAACTGGGAACAGTTGTTTACTTACTTCAAGGTGACTTTCACTGATTCGTCTCAATTAGTCAAAGACGTGACATTGATGTTTAACATGTAGATTAAATAGAAACTAATTTATGCTCTTGATTAAATATGGTCAAAGCCTCCACGAGCGCTGACTGAGTTCCTATTGAATATGTGATTGAGATTGTTCCTGTGGTGTTGGTGATTGTTTAATAAGCTTTAAAGGAGGAAGTGGCACGCTGTGAATCCTGGCTGAGAGCAGCAGGCACCGCCGAGGGCTTGATATTCGTTTAGTGACGCTGCTGATTCACTCTGAAGACTTGCTGTTAAATATTTGTCCGTACGCGTACCGAACCGCTTTATTTCTGATAGACGTGCATTCACCCCGAGGGAAAGAGCTGCGCAGCTGTCGCAGTACAAAGTAGGGAAGAGTGCAAACAGCAAGCGGAGTGAGAAAGATAAACATATATGATTGGGAGAGACAGAGCATGAAAGAGAGTGTCTCATGTCAAAGAAAGGGTTCTTAAATTGCGCGTGGCTCTCAGGCTCCGCAAAGACACGTCATGTAAAACGTTTAAAAAGCAGAATGAGCCAATAATGAACGGCTGACGACCCGAAAACCTTTATCTGACATTATCTTCGTGGCATTTCTTTGTAATTAGGCAGCGGATCAACAGGAAGCTCAGCCCGGAGACGGATGGGGGACGACACACGGCGAAAGGTCGCCCGTCGGAGTCGAACCCGTGACGTCGAGGCCACGGCGGTCCGGCCCACCGGTTGACCCGCGACACACGTGAAGAAGAGTTGAAGTGCGGAGCGCCGTCTTTTTGTTTTTACTTCTTCTTTCTCCCTTCATCTCGGCGAGGTAACCTTTATGGGGTGAGCCTTCCTCTGATTGGCTGCGGAGATAGCGGGGAAGGGAAATGTCACAGCTGAGCCGTGTGTGCGTGTGCGATTCATCATGTCTGTCCTTGAGCATTGTTTGTTCAACAACCCGATCCTCAAGGTCTTCTTCTGAACATCTGCAGGCCAGATCTGTGATTTAAAGCTTTCAGGAGAAAGCTTCTCTCCACCTCCTGTTCCCGAATCCTTTGTGCTCTGCCGCTCCCTGGAATCATTTCTTACTCCACATGCCATTGATCCATATTAATAATAATAATAATAATACATTTTACTTGTACAGTGCTTTAAAAGGTACTCTAAGACACATCACATGGTGAAGTCAGAAACGATAAAAGCAATAACAATGTTCACGAGAGAGATGACATGTTTTGAAAGAAAGTGTTTTGAAAGAAAAGAGTGATGGAGAATGTCTGAAGGGCAGGGGAGGGAGTTCCAGAGGGAGGAGGGGAGCGGAGCGGGGGGGGGCAGCAATGGAGAAGGCCCTGTCCCTCCAGGTCCGATGCTGGGACAGAGTAGGGGGGGTGAGGAGGTTGCCAAGGGGGAGCAAGTAGAGGATGAAGAGTGAAGAAGAGGGGGCCGAGTACCGAACCTTGGGGGAAACCTTGAGAGACTGGGGCTTGACTCATTACTTACAAGGAGAACCCTGACCCCTAACCCTAACCCTGACCCTATCCCTGACCCTAACCCTGACCTTAACCCTAACCCTGACCCTATCCCTGACCCTAACCCTGACCCTAACCCTGACCCTAACCCTGACCCTAACCATATCCCTGACCCTAACCCTGACCCTAACCCTGACCCTAACCCTGACCCTAACCCTAAACCCCTAACCCCCCTGACCCTGACCCTAAACCCCTCGTGTCTCTCCGTTGGGCCTTTCATGAACGCTGCTGACCTCTCTGCTCGCACGAGGAGGTCAAAGGTCACGTGAATGATGCAGATGTCCTTGTTTGGTTCGGACGTGACGCCTCGCTGGACACAACCGAACAATTAGCATCGTCCATTTTCAGGTCAGTGTGCATGTCCTTCACTTCAAACATGTCATACGTTTCCTGTGTGTGTGTGTGTGTGTGTGTGTGTGTGTGTGTGTGTGTGTGTGTGTGTGTGTTAATCCGCTGTGTGGTTTGAGTCATAGATGTTCGTGTGTGTGTGTGTGTGTGTGTGTGTGTGTGTGTGTGTGTTTGTGTGTGTGTGTGTGTGTGTGTGTGTGTGTTTGTGTGTGTGTGTGTGTGTGTGTGTGTGTGTGTGAGTGTGTGTGAGTGTGTGAGTGTGTGTGTGTGTGTGTGTGTGTGTGTCAGGGTGTAAACACTCCATCAACCGAAGGTCATCTGAAACCGAATGGCAATCAGCGATGGACCGTCGCCGGGGACGACGCTCGGGTGCCGTGGCGACCACGTGTGTGATGAGCGGATTGTAAAACACACGCACGCACGCACGCACGCACACACGCACCGTGATCCGGTCATTTTTTCTTGTTTTGTTTTTTTGGTGGCAGTTATCGATGCATATCGTCAACATCCAACATGCTCATGAATATTAATGAGGATGATTATGTTCCTGCATATCAATGATGGTAGCTGTTTTTTGTTATTTAAACCTGTGTACATGTATAGCGTTAGAGGTAATCCCCAGTGGGGGAGGAAATAATCCTAACACTGGCGAGGTGATGAAATGCAGAGCAATGTTTGACATCCTATTACACAACGGCGTATTATGTACTATCCGTAAAATTGTAATTACGGATCCGTGGGTTGGGGGGAGATATCCCCCCCAAAAAATTATTATCAGAATTTTTTAGATTATAGTCGTAGATTTCCGAGAAAAAAACTTTAATATTCTCTGAGATTATTAATTCATGAATTTGCAAGAAAGAAACTCGAGATAAAAGGTCCTTGAAGACACATAAACATGTTTTATTGATGTTATTTCATGAACATAAATAGAAACTAATAGAATTAATATATTTAGCTCTCTGCGGCTCACGTTACCACAGTGGTTGGTGTTTTACCAAGTTTTTTATGACTCATCTGAGGTCATAAATCATCTCAGAATATGACGCCCCAGCCACCGGAAGTTTTCTTTTCTTATTTTTTAACCAACAGTGGCAGTCATGCTATTGTCTTCTCGTTCAAAATAATTAAAAAAACACTTTCAATACCATAATAACAACAGTGTTGTATCGTGTCTGTTGGTGAGCAGCTGGCTCAAATTATGAGGAGAGAAGCTGCAGCTCCATTATTAAAATATGCTAATTCAAGTTGCCTTCGTTAGGGCAACCAACCAAACAACACGTCACCGACATGGTAATCCACGATGTTCACACCTCTGTGATGCTGCACGTTAAGATTACTGTACGACTCATGCAAACTCTCCATCTCTGTTCAGTAATGTTGGAGATAGAAATCAAGCACCGTCCAATTATAATGATATAATTCAAGAAAATGTTCATTTTCTTTCTTTCTTTCTGTTCAAAATGAATTAAATAAAAAAGACTTAGTACTGAAGACCAATCCTAGATATGAGCAGAGTGCCTGTACAGTGTAATGGCTTTAAGCTGACACAGAGTTGTGTTTGATGTCTCTGAGTCGGGACCTCAGAGCTCTCTCTCTCTCTCTCTCTCTCTCTCTCTCTCTCTCTCTCTCTCTCTCGTCATCGTTTCAACTTCTGCTGATTTACAGTAAAAACTGCCCGATTTTCAAACTGAAAGTTTTATTGTTGGGCTCTTTTTCTGCACACATTTAATGGCAATATTCGTCTGTTGGTCCAGACTGAAATACGTCAACAACTACAGCGTGGGTTTCCATGAAATTTGGAGCAAATATTTACTGACCCCTGATTCTCTGACTTTTCCTCCACATTTGTGGTTTTCAGTGAAACATCTCAACAACTATGGGATGGATTGTGATGAAATGTGTTTGATCATTCATGTTCCCTTCAGGATGAATTGTAATAACCTGACTTTTCATCAGGTCAACATTTTAACCCTCATCCTACCGACATATTTACTCCTCTGGTTGTATAGAAGCCAAAGCTTCATGTGTTAAAGCTGCATTCTCTCTCCTGACCACCAGGGGGCGACTCCTCTGGTTGTATAGAAGTCAAAGCTTCATGTGTTAAAGCTGCATTCTCTCCTGACCACCAGGGGGCGACTCCTCTGGTTGTATAGAAGTCAAAGCTTCATGTGTTAAAGCTGCATTCTCTCCTGACCACCAGGGGGCGACTCCTCTGGTTGTATAGAAGTCAAAGCTTCATGTGTTAAAGCTGCATTCTCTCTCCTGACCACCAGGGGGCGACTCCTCTGGTTGTATAGAAGTCTATAGAAAATGACTCTACTTCTCTCTTGATTTATTCCTCAGTAAACATTGTAAACATGAGTTTATGTCTCAATCTCTAGTTTCAAGTCTTCTTCAATACAGCATGATGTTCATTTAGTAAATTATGGTCCATTTAGAGTCAATCAATGTGCGTATGTCTCCTTCTAAATGACTGACAGAGTGTCTCCACCCCCCCCCCCCACCCCTCACCCCGGCCATTTTATTGATCGTTGTTAAGCTGCCGTCAATGAATCTCCTGCACTACACTTCCTGAAGTGTTTCCCATTAAAAGCCATCCAGTGGCACAAAGGACGTAAAAGCCTAAGCGGGGACGTACTGGGACTGGAATCGAGCCTGCGACTTTGACAAGGAGAGGCTTTTTATGTCAGCCAGGCGTTTGTGGTTTAACGAGAGTCTGATGACGCTTTCAGTATCTCGCTGACATCTGACATCAACACGTCCTCGGCCAGATGTGAGCCGGAACCCTTGTCACAGTTCGTCACATTCAGGATAAAGATGACTGAGCCGATCGGATTTCAACATAAAACAACGAGGATCGGTCGGTCAATCAGGAACGAGAGGGATCGAGTGTCATCGACCGTAAGTCAACTCTGATAGAAAATATGGCAAAGTAGAAGCAACTGACTGATTAGCGGATGAACATTTATATGAAAAGAGTTTAATCCAGATTACGGTTTTAAAAGCCGTAAATCTCATCATCTGATAATCCCATTGGATTAAATACCTTATCGTACCCTTCAAGTGACGTCAAGTTTACTGCTAATTACCAGCCATCAATTACATCACCTAGATGCCAGATGACAGGGGACTGACTGATGTTGTTAATGAGACTCCTTGTGTTTCCCCATCCTCACGGTACCCGGTATTGATTGGTAGAAGCTCAGTTGTGAGATCGGTGCTGAGGTCGTCTGATCTTTAATCACACTTCACCGCTTCAGGAAACCGTTGCTGAACACGCGTGTTGATCACAGGCTTGTTGACCTGCTGCCGTTGAGCGATGGGTTCGGGACTCTAAAGCCTCCAATCGCTCCAGTGGAGCAGCAGATTACCGCGTGTGAACACCAGATTAAACAAGAACACGCTTATTGATCCCGAGGTCGAGACATTTCAAGAGTAATTAGAGTCCTGGATACATGACGAAGAGGTGGATTCCTGCTGATCGTTACAAGACAATAAAAAAAAAACCGCTAGCAGCTACTGAAGATGGATATTATTTATCGCTTTACTGAGTCGTTCAGCTCAATACAGAACTACTCCGGTTTATAACTGTTTCTGTGGCATTTGTGGTCTTTAAGTCAGGCATGAAAGTAACAGACGGTAAATCAGTGGCACTATCGGAAAATCACATTTCTGGCGAAGAAAATCTCATTTCTGGTCCATGAGGCCCAATTTTTTGATAAGGAAACCCTGAACATGTTAACCCTAAACAGCTCAAAATAAACCGGTCAGGGTGGTTTTGAATCACGTGTCTCATGTTGGCCCTTCTAAGTCCAAGGAATTCAAAAATAGAAAATAGGGTAAGGCAGCTGAAATTGAAACTTAATCATAAGATCTTGCAACGTAATGGGCCAAAGTCTTTAAAGTTTTTTTTGTGTGAGGGACTCTTTGATATCTAACTAGAGGCAGGGTCACAGACACCGTGCCCTGTAGATGTAAGACATGTTCTGGGTAAAATACCTTCCTCTTCATGGAGGCGGAAGAGTGGGAGAGACTTCCAGTAGAAATAAAATCAAGCCACAGGTTTGAACATGCATCTGGGATGTATACAATGTCATATTTCTAGATGTAAATAGGTGGAAAGTGTGTTTGTATGTAAATAGGTGTGTTGAAGACTTTACGTTTAAATCCCCCAAAGACCTTAAGATATAGGAACTGCAGTTTTAAAACGTAGATACACTAAGACAAAAGAAGGCATTGTCAGTATTTGTTAGACCGAAGGCTCAGAATGTCTAAGTAACATTGTTCTTCTGCTCCTTGAACCCTCCACTGCAGACGGGTGGAGTGATTTAACCATTACACAAGTTCACCTGGATGTCAACCGATGAGCCCGGTCTGTAACGGGCTGGTCGGCTGGGTTTGAGAGAGCATGATGGGACTAAAGACCTCGAAATGCTCTTACGAGTGTCTTCTCCTGCTGGTCCGAGTGAGGGCTTCTAACGTTAGAGTAAGATGTTTGTTATGACATCATTGTGCGGTCAGAAGTCTTGTTGCCTTGAAGACTGAATCATATCTGTGTGACCAACGCCGTTTTCCTCCATTGGCTTTTATTTAAATCAATGATTTCTGGGCTTTTGGAAAACTCAATTAAATGTCCTGAAACATTACCTGAAAAGCCATGGAAATAATTTATCTCATTAGCTCAAAACATTGTTAGTGTATTGTAAAAACCTTGTGGTAATGTACTACGGTTTGGGTTAATTAAAAATAATGAGCTGTGTGGCAGTCATGTGATCTACTGACATCATGAAGCATCACTGAACTGCTCGCGGCTCTGAGGCTGTACTTAGTCACCGTGGTGATTTACGTTCAATGCTAACGACAATGACTATTAATCGGCTGATGTTAAGCAGACATAATGTTTTTCCATGGTAACATTCTTTATTAATTAGCAATGAACACAAAGTACAGCTGAGGCTGATGGGAATGTCCTTTGTTCTGCAGTGTTTGGTTATTAACATAAGTATTGGACATTTTACAATGTCAACCTGATTATGGTGGATAGATGGTGGAAGATATTCCATTCCATTCCACATCAACAAAAACAAATCAACAAGTCGAAAATGTAGAATCTTTCCACATTCTCTTTCTGTTGTTCTCTTTAGTAACAGACTGCATCATCTGCATACAAATTAATTATGCATTTGGTCATCTGCATAAAAATATCATTCAGAAAAATATATGCAGAACAAAAGTGTCCCAAGTATGCTTCCCTGTGGTGCCCCGTAATATCATGGTCAAAGGCTGGATAGACCATTTTGGAAATGAACATTCTGACTCATTCAAACCGATCTACCAGCCTCTGGACAGAACATGGAGCGCCCGGCTGCAAACGTTCATCCCACCCGCTGGGATTTAAGGGTTTTAATGTCAAGTTTGGGGGGGGATTTCATTAGTTTGGACGTCTAAGGCTGGGATATGTGTATACCAGCGATTAGCATAAGCAATTAGCACTAGCGATAAGCATTAGCGATTAACATCCTAATTGAAAGGGTAACGTCTATCATTAATGTAATTTAAACTCAGCAGAGTCTGGGTAAAGTGGCACCAAGCCCAGAAGTTTATGTGTTGTCCTTTAAGAAGTTCTTAATGTGACCTATTAACATAAATACAGTGAATTTAAAACTTATAAAAGTTAACAATACTCCTGACAGGCTGCAAGCTAGAAGAACAGTCATCAAGGAGTCCAAACCAATAAAATGTATGTTTAACCCCGCCCAGATTTGACAGTTAAACCAATCATTGATTAAACGTTCGATGTTGAACCCTGGTCTGCTCAGCAGGCTGCAGACAGGTACACCTGTCTCTACAGGTAAAACCACAGCCTCACATTAAACATAGGGGAAAGGGTCTCTTACAACTATACATTGGATAACATACAGTATTTTGTTTAGAATGTTTTTCTTGGTGTCCACTTAATGTTGTCATTTCACGTTTTGATTGAAGGGGTGAAGGAAGCTGTGGGAATTTTACAAGAAAAGACCAAAAGCAGAAGCGGACCACTGGGCGACCTTAAACTACAGCAGAAAGTACGGAGACAAACTTAAGTCGTACTTTGGCAGCTCCTCTCTATCGATGTGTAAATCAGGTAGGACCCGACAAAAAGTGTTCACGCTCGGTCAACTCTCCCTTTTACGAGTAAAGGTTTCATTTTAATCCGGCCTGCAGTGGACGGACGGATCAGCGTGGCGCTCTGATATCAGGTTCCAGCAGCAAGATTAATTTCCAGACCCGGTCCCTTAAGTAACAGGGACAGCTTGTGACTGCAAATCATCTGCAAGTAGATGGTTTGTGGGGAAAGTGTGTGAGAGTGTAGCGAGACCGGTGAGCCAGCGGAGGTGGGGTAACAACAATCTCCGTCTCTCCGGGGTCTGTTGACGTATCGGCCTGTTTATAGCGCGGATTACCATCCGATCACAAGTGGGTGGCTCGGTTCGCACCGGTCATTAGAATGCGTCTCCACGTGCCTCTCCAGGGACAATTTGAAATCGGATCTCACTTATATATACTCTATATGCAAATAAGGACATACATGGTTTCTGTGTGCAGAGACCAAATGCATTGTCGAATTCACCTACCGAGTCTCCTGGAAATTAAAAGAATTCATAACTATACAGACTCTTGTGTATTCCAGGCAAAACCAGATCTCCCAGGATGTGTGACGCATTGGTAATGTGTCTCTATGGGCTTCTCAAAAGGCTCAGGCATGGTGGAAAAGGCCAGCTTACGCGATTTGAGAAGCAACTGGAGGAAAAGGAGAAACAAAAGGAAGCCCGGGCTTTGTCTCACCGCTGTGTGGAGCTTCCATAGTTCCTTTGTGCATTGCATTGTGGGTCAGTTATGTCCATCAGCAGATCCGGTGAACATACAGAGTAATATCACAGAGTAAGAACAGGTTTGTTGGGACTGAGAGCAGCTCCGGGCTGAGGACCTTCTCCCGGTGTCCACAGATCTAAAGCAGGATTTGAATAATCAAAACTCTTCTTCCTCAGACCTCCAACCCCGTGGGACCCCCAGGCCTCCAGGAATCCTTGAAAGTTTGTGAATCTAAAATAAAAAGACCTTGAAGGAGGATTAAAGCCCTTTTTCAGCTCGCGATCCGTTTCATGAATTTATTTCCGGCCCCCTCGGGCTGGGGAGGACGAAGAAGAACTGGTGCTGTTGTCGTGGGAACAGCGGGAATGAAGCAGAGAGCCAAACTGCGTCTGAGAGATGAAGGGAAGAGCTGAATTCACAGCTTTCTGCACACAAGGAAGTCTGCATGTTTTTGTTTTTTTTCTCAGAATATAGGGCACGTTTTAAGTTTTCTGTTTGATCTCTTCTTTTTTTCATCACTACAAAGAGACGGGAGCTCCAGGAAACCAGGTTCAAGACGGGATGCGAGCTTCAGTAACACGACTACCGACTAGCGCGTCCTAAACCCGAGTAAATAGTTCTGTTGCCTAAACCTGACTGAGTTTCCTGTGAAGACGGAAGTTTACCTTCAAAATACTGTGTTCGTGTAACAAGCAGAAATTTACACTTTTTTCTGGACTTTTGTAGAAAAACCCACGAAAAATAAGCAGTTTCAAGTGATGAGTTTATTTTAAAAATGTGACGTTTGTACATGACTTATTGTCTAATTGGTGCCTCAGAATAGTTCATAACTCTTATTTGCATACAAGAATAAAGTCTATGTAATTGTACGTTAAGTTTACAGTCATATTAATAAAAAAGTAAGTAATAAGTTACCTTTTTCATCAACATTTCATATCTTTTTTGTAATGTTCTAGTTACTTTCACTTTATTTCTGTAGGTTCGATACGTGGTTATTATAAAGATATTACTTATATATAAACTTTAAACTGAACTAATATGTTGTGCCCCTGTCTTATGGAGTCATTTTAAGACCATTCAATGAGGGCCAAACAGCTAGATATTGGCCCCGGGGCCCCTGTAACGGCTTGGTTCATCTGCCCATGGCTCCAGTTGTGGGTCATGTTTTTGGCTTCTTAGCCAACTGAAGCTCCTAATACATTTGATTTAATTGAAACCATATTTCATAAAACCCAAGAATATTTAACACGCAAAATAAAAAGCAAGAAAAAAAAAAGGTTAAATTTACTGCATTTATATAAATGTCACATTCATACGCAGGTTTTATGAACGCTGGACAGAAATGATATTCCGCTGCTGCAAGAATATTATGGACAGATAGAGCAGAATGTATATTATAATACGGGTAGATGAAATCAAGCATTCTGATTGGTTGAGAGTGAGTCACGGGGTGTACTGTATTGAGCCATAATGTACTGTACACCTGTTTACATTTGCCTGAGCGTTCCATATCAGTGCGCACTCTAAATAACAGGTAACGGTAGATTGTACGCGACCGTTAGCTGTCATTTCAAGCTCGACAGTTACCAAACATGTTTCGTGAAAACTTTGATATTTTGGGGGGAATGACTTTTGATGAGTGGTTAGCCGAAGAGGATAATTCAGGTGGACGTCATGCTATAAATCATAAAGCTCCCTTCAAAGCTACTGGGCACCAAACCTCAATGAAAGACAGCGTTGGAGTAATATCCTCGCTGGAGAAGGCACTTCCAGCATCGAGCCACCGGCACCGAGCCACCGGCAGAGAGCAGAGCGGTCGGAAGAGATATCATCAGAGACGAAGGGGACATGAGAAACGTTTTCCACGGATGCACAATTAATGTAGAAATCCAAATCAACATAAACAAACGTCAACAACAGCCTAATGTTAGTCTATCGAGTCCCATGTCACTCGTAACTTTAGTTTTATTTTAGCATTTATGATTGATTTAGAATGTTTAGGCCTAATGTTTAAATTAAATATTATTTTATTGAAAGTGTCCCATTGTCATTTTTGTTATTTTGATGGAAACTTTTATAAAATGAGCAATGTGAATGAATGAGGTGGTGCGAGATCTAGCTAGGCTAACAAACGTGATGTTCCCAATGCTGTTTGTCTGTTACATAGCAACAGCCACACATACGGGGACTATTTTCTCTCGGCTACTGAAATGCGATACACAACGTTTGGTGGCTACAACTATTTTGTGCTGAAAGGCAGCTTAATATTTACTTACTATTTATAATGTCGCAGGCAACCGTATTATAAAAGCAATAAGGTACGAGAGGCAGTACTGTATCGTCAATAATGTACTGCTCAAGGGTACTGCCTCTCGTACCTTATTGCTTAAATATACTACATTATTCTGTGTGTGTGTGTGTGTGTGTGTGTGTGTGTGTGTGTGTGTGTGTGTGTGTGTGTGTGTGTGTGTGTTTAAATGCATGTATACCGAGGCGGGTACATTTTCTCTTCTCTATAATGGTCTGCACAATATGTCAAATATTCACAACTTGTCTCCAACTTTCCAGAAATGCCTCAGACTTGTTCTGAAATCTGTTAAAGTTTATGCTTCGACATTGTCACTCATCTTCCCTTTTAGTTAATAAAAACACCATTAAGATGAAAGTGGAGACTTAACGTTTTTTTGCTGATGATTTTATCTTAAAATAGAGAATTAAATATCCACTGAATGAAGTCAGTTTAAAGGCATTTTCTCCACTTAATTAATTCACAATGTACTCAACGTTGACAAAGACAGATCCACTCCTTCTGTCCTTACCTTTCACAGTAAAAGCCCCAGAGAGATATATAGACTGCAATTGTTTACCAGAGGGAACTCAAATTCACTCAGCATGTTTAGCTAAAAGGAAACTCAATGAAATAAAATAAATAAATCTGCATCACTGCCAATATAAGTTGTTTTGAGATGAAATATATGTAAATATTTCACATTTTGGTGTTGTTTATACACCCGTTGAGTAAACGCCTTAAATCAGATCCCTTGAGTAGCTCACCTGCAGCATTACCCATATTCATCCTCCAAATTTAAACTCCTTTTGTTTCTCACACTTGTTTAATAAACGTTTGACTTGACTTTCAGTATGAATAACCGCCTAGTGCATAGGTGTCAAACTCAAGGCCCGCGGGTCGAATCCGGCCCGCCACGTCATTTTATGTGGCCCACGAGAGCTCGAAAGGAATATGATTGTCTTAAAATTAAAGTCTATGCTGCTTTACAATGTACAGTGACCAGAAACTACATCTCCCACAATGCATGTTGATTTTGTGACTCACGAACGACATCCTACCTGCCGTTATGCTGCGTTCACACCAATAGCGTTGCAAATCTTCGCGTCGCTTTACTCGCGTGAGTTTACTCGCCGGACTATTTGTGGTTATTTCGCTTCATTCGCTTCACTCGCGCTAGACGCGCCGGGGAGGGGGCGTGGCTTATCTCCGTGGAAATAGTTAATTTCTGCCATCCACCGTGGAAGAAATAACCACTAGTTCTGCTTTGTACGTGTTGTCGAAGTCCTGCAAACGTGGGAACATCAGACGCCCTCGTGTCTGGGTTCATAACATTATCATATTGACTTTGTTTGTAATCTACTCGCACGAACAATTCACAAGTTTGTTGTGAACGCAGCATAAAGGTATGTGAGCAGGTGTTCCATGTAAAGGTATGTGAGCAGGTGTTCCATGTAAAGGTATGTGAGCAGGTGTTCCATGTAAAGGTATGTGAGCAGGTGTTCCATGTAAAGGTATGTGAGCAGGTGTTCCATGTAAAGGTGTGTGAGCAGGTGTTCCATGTAAAGGTGTGTGAGCAGGTGTTCCATGTAAAGGTGTGTGAGCAGGTGTTCCATGTAAAGGTGTGTGAGCAGGTGTTCCATGTAAAGGTGTGTGAGCAGGTGTTCCATGTAAAGGTGTGTGAGCAGGTGTTCCATGTAAAGGTGTGTGAGCAGGTGCCATGTAAAGGTGTGTGAGCAGGTGTTCCATGTAAAGGTGTGTGAGCAGGTGTTCCATGTAAAGGTGTGTGAGCAGGTGTTCCATGTAAAGGTGTGTGAGCAGGTGTTCCATGTAAAGGTGTGTGAGCAGGTGTTCCATGTAAAGGTGTGTGAGCAGGTGTTCCATGTAAAGGTGTGTGAGCAGGTGTTCCATGTAAAGGTGTGTGAGCAGGTGTTCCATGTAAAGGTGTGTGAGCAGGTGAGCCCCAGACCACATCTGTCACATGTTTTTAGCAGCTCACAATTATGTGTTGTAGAGTTATGTTCCTCTCAACTGTGACAAAAAAAGCTTTGCACAAAGTTAATGTAATAACGTGTGTTTGATGATATTTGTCTTTGTTATTTTCTATAAAAGTTTGATCTTTGATAGAGTAATGTGGGTTTCTTAAACCTAAATCAAAATGATTTATGTTATAATAACAGAGAAATTTGCTCACATACATTTTTACATTTATATAGATGCATGTACTATATTTTTACACTTGAATAAACAATAATCAAATGCAGAGACAGTCATTTAACAATATATTAGGGAGTAGTTACATTTATACATTTTTACAGTTACAACCGGCCCTTTGAGGGCAACCATAATGCTGATGTGGCCCACGGTGAAAATGAGTTTGACACCCCTGGCCTAGTGGTTAATTATTTGTCACTGAAGCCAATTTATGAGTTGTTTATCATTAATAATAATTTACGGACACTTCAGAAGAGTTTAATGTTAAAAAATGGCAACGTTTGATTAAAAAAAGCAGGATTTCTCCCAGAAAACCGTGTGGAGGTGATGATTCTCCCCGATGATTAAATCTAAATACTATAAGTCATGAAAGTGTAACAGCTTCTTCTGATGTCATCGTCGGCCCCCCACCTCCAAACACAGTGGGGGACACACCGAACATCCACACAGCCGCTGACTTTAGTTCACTAATTAACAGAATATGAGATCAACAGAATAAAAGCACCTCTGATCAGAAGAAACAGGCTCCATCTGATCCGAAGGTCATTCTGTTTGATCACATGACACAAATCTGTAATCAGACCAATCAAAGGCCTATGATCTGAAGTCTTGATGCTCGTTCTTATATATATATATATATATATATATATATATATATATATCTTTCTTATATACGTATATACATATATATATAAGAAAGATATATATATATATATATATATATAAGCGGTGTGAACGCGTCTCCTCGTCTCCTCGTCTCCTTGTCTCCTCGTCTCCTCGTCTCCTCGTCCCGCCTGCTGTCGAGCTAATTGGTTATCACACTTCCTGCATCGACAGCAACGAGACGATCCTCCTCATTTAAACCTCGTCTGCTTTCAATAGAGATCAATGGAGATCAATGGAGATCAATGGAGATCAATGGAGATCAATAGAGATCAATGGAGATCAATAGAGATCAATGGAGATCAATGGAGATCAATAGAGATCAATATAAATCAATAGAGATCAATGGAGACCAATGGAGATCAATAGAGATCAATAGAGATAAATAGAGATCAATGGAGATCAATGGAGATCAATAGAGATCAATGGAGATCAATGGAGATCAATAGAGATCAATAGAGATCAATGGAGATCAATAGAGCCGGCTCATCAGTGGGATAATCAATAGCTCAAATTGCCTTTAATGCAGGAAGAGAGGAGCAGATTAGAAATTCAAACTGGAGTTGTAATTAATTACGTGTTTTGCTTCAGAGAGGAGGAGATGAAAGAGGAGAAGCTCTGAACGAGGCGAGGAAGAGGAGAAGCTCTGAACGAGGCGAGGAAGAGGAGAAGCTCTGAACGAGGCGAGGAAGAGGAGAAGCTCTGAACGAGACGAGGAAGAGGAGAAGCTCTGAACGAGGCGAGGAAGAGGAGAAGCTCTGAACGAGGCGAGGAAGAGGAGAAGCTCTGAACGAGGCGAGGAAGAGGAGAAGCTCTGAACGAGGCGAGGAAGAGGAGAAGCTCTGAACGAGGCGAGGAAGAGGAGAAGCTCTGCTCAGTGATCGTAGAGTTCATGAAACGGGAGAGTTTGACTTCAGGACCTCGGAGCTTTTCTCTTGTTCTTAAAGGGCCAGCGGAGATGTTTAGAGGTGTGGTCTTTGAGGGGCTTCTCCGTGTTCACGATGTCTCCGCCTCTCTTTCTGACCGCTATCTGCTCTCTTCAGACTCCCCAGACTCTCATCTCACCTCCCAGAACCAGAGGAGTTGTTTTCACTATTCTTCAAAAGAAACTTTGAGCTTAAACGCAGATTGATGGGCAAAAAAAAAAGAAGTCGCCGATGTTGTTGTGTGACGCTGCTGTTTTAAAGCAGTGGTCCCCGGTACCGGTCCGTGGTCCCCGGTACCGGTCCGTGGGTCCCTTGGTACCGGTCCGTGGGTCCCTTGGTACCGGGCCGCACAGAAAGAATGAATGACAAAAATATTTTATTTTTTATTATTACGGTCTGAAAAATTACCGGATAAATCCGCCTGTGAGTCTGGACACATGTCAAGACGTTCGTCTCGGTCACGTGACACGTTACCCCAAAACTTAAGCCCACAAGCGAGTAAAACCAAAGGTCTTTGGAGAGCTCCTCTGGAAAGGGGGAAAGAACCAATGAGGAGACTGAAGAAGAAGAAGAAGAAGGGGAAAAGAACCAATGAGGAGACAGAAGAAGAAGAAGAAGAAGAAGAAGAAGAAGAAGAAGAAGAAGGGGAAAAGAACCAATGAGGAGACAGAAGAAGAAGAAGAAGAAGAAGAAGAAGAAGAAGAAGAAGAAGAAGAAGGGAAACGAACCAATGAGGAGACAGAAGAAGAAGAACAAGAAGAAGAAGAAGAAGAAGAAGAAGAATGGAAAGGAACCAATGAGGAGACATAAGAAGAAGAAGAAGAAGAAGAAGAAGAAAAAGAATAAGGGAAAAGAACCAATGAGGAGACAGAAGAAGAAGAAGAAGAAGAAGAAGAAGAAGAAGAAGAAGAAGGGAAACGAACCAATGAGGAGACAGAAGAAGACGAAGAAGAAGAAGAAGAAGAAGAAGAAGAAAAAGAATAAGGGAAAAGAACCAATGAGGAGACAGAAGAAGAAGAAGAAGAAGAAGAAGAAGGGAAAAGAACCAATGAGGAGACAGAAGAAGAAGAAGAAGAAGAAGAAGAAGGGAAAAGAACCAATGAGGGGACAGAAGAAGAAGAAGAGCCTACGACTTCCAAGAAGAAGAAAGCTTTATTAAAGACAACATCAGGAGTCCTTCTTAAAACAGGAGATTCTCACGCTCTGCATTATATATGGCCATAATTCGGTGTAATGGTGAGTTGTATTTTTATGTACTTTATATTTGTTTTTATGCTGGTCGTATCATTTTATTACATCATATTTTATCACGACATATTTTATTACGACATATTTGATTACGTCACATTTTATTACGTCATATTTAGTATGTCATATTTATGACGTCATATTTATGATGTCATAAATCGTCTGACGTGTGAAATCAGATAAAACGAGTTTCCTTTGACAGAAAAACAAGTAAATAAAGTTCAAAACAAACAACAAACAAACACTAAAGAAACAGAACAGAAAACAGATTTAAACAAAGTCAAAGGTTTGCAGAACTAAAACATAATCGTAAAGACATAAAATAATCAAATTAAAGGATCGTGAGAGATGATTTATTCAAAGTCCTCCCCAATAACCAGATTTAATGAAGTGTTATGGATTATCATAATCTGAGCAGAGCCTCGAGTCTTCTGTTGGAATATTCAATGATTTCAACGTCCAACACCATCGTTCTGATGAATATAAACATAACAGGTCATAAAGGAGTACATGTATGATACTAAAACACAGACAGGGGACATTCTACTTAACAATCAGTACTTATACTTCAAGAACTTTGAGTACTTTAGCATCTTACTTTAGCAACATTAAAAAGAAGTTCAGATATACTCAACAATATTTAGAAATGAATTGGCACATTTCTTTTTAAATAAAATACATTTCAAGAATTCATACTTTCACTTTTATTGATTCTGAGACACTAATTAGTTTTAAATGAACGAATCGAGAAGTTAATTTATTCCATACACGACCAAAAAATAGATTTAAACATGAATATTAAGACACATTCACAGTCGGTCCACACACGGTGTGATGGAGCCGAGCTGATAGGGGAGGATAATCATTTAATACACTGTGTGTGTGTGTGTGTGTGTGTGTGTGTGTGTGCGTGTGCGTGTGCGTGTGCGTGTGCGTGTGTGTGTGTGTGTGTGTGTGTGTGAGAGAGAGAGTATGAAAGATGATAAGATGACCTACAGTGTGGGGGAGGTTAGACTGGGATTAGAATCAGACTCTTGATTTAATAGGTTTTTAGTTTTCATCCCCATGCGCGCACACACACACACACACACACACACACACACGCACACACACACACACACACAGAAACACACACATTTTCTCCATAAACTGACATTATAAATGTTCACTTCTTAATTAAAACACTTTTTTAGGTAAACGTGGTCGTAAAGAGTCCCGAGTGGTTCAAAGATAAATCTGGTGATATTCTATATTTTGTATTTTTACAAAGTTAGGACATGTTTACAAAGTGAGGACATGTTTACAAAGTGAGGACATGTTTACAAAGTGAGGACATGTTTACAATGTGAGGACATGTTTACAAAGTGAGGACATGTTTACAAAGTGAGGACATGTTTACAAAGTGAGGACATGTTTACAAAGTGAGGACATGTTTACAAAGTGAGGACATGTTTACAAAGTGAGGACATGTTTACAAAGTGAGGACATGTTTACAAAGTGAGGACATGTTTACAAAGTGAGGACATGTTTACAAAGTGAAGACATCTTAAAACTTATTCAAAACTGACCTATTTTTTCGGCCTCTGCTCGAAAAAAGCATTCCCATACTAAAAAGAGTATATCTCTGCAACCACATGGTAATTCTTTTAGTTGGTGTTTGAGTTGTGTTCAGAGCATTTAAAAACAGCTTATATATTCTTGTAGTCCATGTTCTGCTGTTTAATTTGATGTACAACATCATTATATTCTTTTGTGATTAGTCCATTGTTTCACACAGTCTTTTCCCCATCTTCTCACGAGCCCTAAAAAAGTTTTTTAAAAGTGGGACATTATGATTTTAAAAAAGAGGACATAAAAAACGAGGCTATATTTACAAAGAGGGGACATATTTGGGAAGTCAAGACATTTGTCCTCACTTCCTCGTGTTACTTTCAGGGTAAGTGTTGTCCTGATAGCAGCCCGGGTCCCCACATGAACACCAACACAAACTCTAGTGTGTCTGAGCCATTTCTCACCTGAAGGACTTTCTGCCCGAAGACATGAAGTCTGCAAATAGGCCGAATACATGAATGTTAATGCTGCTGACACACTGTGTGTGTGTGTGTGTGTGTGTGTGTGTGTGTGTGTGTGTGTGTGTGTGTGTGTGTGTGTGTGTGTGTGTGTGTGTGTGTGTGTATGTGTGTATGTGTGTGTGACAGATGAAAAGACAAACAATCTGACAGATGTCTCCAAACTGTTGGAATCATAACTGATGTTTATTTCTTCTGTTTGTTCTGCTGTGACTCAACTTTTATCTCTCTTACTATTTTATTACCTGTCTCTAATGTACGTCCTCAGACAAGTGTCCTCAGGCAAGTGTCCTCAGGCAAGTGTCCTCAGGCAAGTGTCCTCAGACAAGTGTCCTCAGGCAAGTGTCCTCAGGCAAGTGTCCTCAGACAAGTGTCCTCAGGCAAGTGTCCTCAGGCAAGTGTCCTCAGACAAGTGTCCTCACACATGTGTCCTCAGACAAGTGTCCTCAGACAAGTGTCCTCAGGCAAGTGTCCTCAGGCAAGTGTCCTCACACAAGTGTCCTCAGACAAGTGTCCTCACACATGTGTCCTCAGACAAGTGTCCTCAGACAAGTGTCCTCAGGCAAGTGTCCTCAGACAAGTGTCCTCAGACAAGTGTCCTCAGGCAAGTCTCCTCAGACAAGTGTCCTCAGACAAGTGTCCTCAGGCAAGTGTCCTCAGACAAGTGTCCTCAGGCAAGTGTCCTCAGGCAAGTGTCCTCAGGCAAGTGTCCTCAGACTAGTGTCCTCACACATGTGTCCTCACACAAGTGTCCTCAGACATGTGTCCTCAGACAAGTGTCCTCACACATGTGTCCTCAGACAAGTGTCCTCACACATGTGTCCTCAGACATGTGTCCTCAGACAAGTGTCCTCACACATGTGTCCTCAGACAAGTGTCCTCACACATGTGTCCTCAGACAAGTGTCCTCAGACAAGTGTCCTCACACATGTGTCCTCAGACATGTGTCCTCAGACAAGTGTCCTCAGACACGCGTCCTCCCACATGCGTCCTCCCACATGTGTCCTCAGACAAGTGTCCTCAGACAAGTGTTCCCAGACAAGTGTCCTCAGACATGTGTCCTCAGACAAGTGTCCTCAGACATGTGTCCTCACACGTGTCCTCAGACAAGTGTCCTCAGACAAGTGTCCTCAGACATGTGTCCTCACACATGTGTCCTCAGACAAGCATCCTCACACATGTGTGTCCTCAGACAAGTGTCCTCAGACATGTGTCCTCACACATGTGTCCTCAGACAAGTGTCCTCAGACATGTGTCCTCAGACAAGTGTCCTCAGACATGTGTCCTCACACGTGTCCTCAGACAAGTGTCCGCAGACAAGTGTCCTCAGACAAGTGTTCCCAGACAAGTGTCCTCAGACATGTGTCCTCAGACATGTGTCCTCAGACATGTGTCCTCAGACACGCGTCCTCACACATGTGTCCTCAGACACGCGTCCTCCGACAAGTGTCCTCAGACACGCGTCCTCACACATGCGTCCTCCCACATGTGTCCTCAGACACGCGTCCTCAGCAGACCTGTGTCCTCAGACACGCGTCCTCAGACAAGTGTCCTCAGACATGTGTCCTCAGACATGTGTCCTCAGACACGCGTCCTCCCACATGTGTCCTCAGACACGCGTCCTCAGTCCTCCCACATGTGTCCTCAGACACGCGTCCTCAGTCCTCCCACATGTGTCCTCAGACACGTGTCCTCCCATATGTGTCCTCAGACACGCGTCCTCAGATACGCGTCCTCAGACATGTGTCCTCAGACACGCGTCCTCAGACATGTGTCCTCAGACATGCATCCTCAGACACGCGTCCTCAGACCTGTGTCCTCAGACACGCGTCCTCAGACAAGAGTCCTCAGACATGCGTCCTCCAGACCTGTGTCCTCAGACATGCGTCCTCACACAGCAGGGGACCTCATGAGGTCCCCTGCTGTCTGAGTAAACAGTTGTTGATTAGTTGTCCCGTCTCTCGTCTTGCTCGTGACATTTGTCTCGTCTCGTTAATGGCGCTGTGTTCAGTCTGACGTCTTCCTGCTGTTTACTGTTTACAGACACTTGTTGTTGTTGTTTCTGCTCGTCTTTTCCAGCTGTTCACCTCGACTGCGTGACGGATGCTTGACAGATGTGTTTTTATTGAAAAACAAATGTGAACATAATTGAGTCTGACAGATGTTTCCGAGATTGAGACTAATTTATGTTCACTGTTTTTTTTGTGTTTTAGAGTTTTCGTCCATCTTCACAGTGACTTTTTTAGAAAAGTGAGGACATCTTACAATGTGAGGACATCTTTACAATGTGAGGACATCTTTACAATGTGAGGACATCTTTACAATGTGAGGACATCTTTACAATGTGAGGACATCTTTACAATGTGAGGACATTTCAAAGTCCTACCGTAGAGACAGATGTCCGGCCATCCTTTGTCAAAAGCTCCAGAACAAGAGAACAAAGTTGACGTTACGTGGAGACATTTCTATTAATTGTTCTTCTGTCTGTTGGACGTGTGTGTGGACGCTGTTGGACGTGTGTGAGGACGCTGTTGGACGTGTGTGTGGACGCTGTTGGACGTGTGTGAGGACGCTGTTGGACGTGTGTGTGGACGCTGTTGGACGTGTGTGAGGACGCTGTT
The DNA here is from genome assembly GCA_016806645.1 of Ophiodon elongatus. Classification (NCBI taxonomy): domain Eukaryota; kingdom Metazoa; phylum Chordata; class Actinopteri; order Perciformes; family Hexagrammidae; genus Ophiodon; species Ophiodon elongatus. Next base: position 213,782 of record JACSYO010001646.1, on the reverse strand, counting down.
GGACGTGTGTGTGGACGCTGTTGGACGTGTGTGAGGACGCTGTTGGACGTGTGTGAGGACGCTGTTGGACGTGTGTGAGGACGCTGTTGGACGTGTGTGAGGACGCTGTTGGACGTGTGTGAGGACGCTGTTGGACGTGTGTGAGGACGCTGTTGGACGTGTGTGAGGACGCTGTTGGACGGAGGACAACAAGCTGTTTGATGTGAGTTCAAACACATTTTTCATTCCAGGTGTTTCCTCCGTCTCTCATCCTGTTTATTTGCTGCTTCTCTTTTCCCTTTCTCTTTTCTTTGTCTTTCAACTCCGTCTCCTAAAAACTCTGTTTATTCTAAATTCTTGGTCGACTCGTCTTTGTATGCGTGTTTTTTTGTTGTTGTTGTTGTTTTTCAAAGTGCACAGATGTGTCTTTATTCAGATCTTTATTTCCAACTTGTTGAAACATCCATCTTCACCCCTCTCTTCCTTCGCTCTTCCTCTGTGGCGTTGCTCCTCCTCTTCATCACTTTCACCAGCAGGAAGTGAGCAGGACTTTTATTTTGGCGACACTGACGCACCAGAGAGACTTTTATTGTGGTAGTCCTGGCCATGAGCTCCTGGTCATGTGACAGAACGCTGAGGTCGTTGTCTTCACGGAGAAATGTACTTTTATGTCTCTTTGTATTTTAATCAGCTATTTATGGACGATTCAGTCCCTCGCTTCTCTTTTCTATTGAGTCGTGAAATAACTTTTGCTTTGTGTCTGTTGGCAAATAATTTTTTTTTTAATCATAATAGTAATAACAACCACTCATGTTTATTCAGCTTCAGGTTGTAAAAGTAAATAATCTCTTAGAGTTAATTTAAAGAATATTAATATGTATTATTTTAATTGCCTCCTCAGTTATTTCTTATTTTTAAGTATTTGTTTTCTTTGTGTTTTGTTTACTCAGAATTAATTAGAGGGACCACATTTTTCGTAAATGGGTGTTTTGATGCATCTTTTCATCTTCTCACGGCTTCAGTTTGATTTTAAAGGTCATGAATCTCACATTTCTAGTTAAAGAGTCGTGATGAAAAGTTGTTTCTGTCCGGTGACATTTGTTTTAACTTTAACTGCTTTCTGCCAACGAAGTGGCTCCAATGAAAACTGTTGACGTGATCTGAGAAACATCAGTTACAGAGACTTTGATGTTGGAAAAGTTGAATTTTAAAAACAAACAGAGCCCAAGTCCTCCCAAGACAAACGACATGTTCAGTCGGTGTGGACGAGTGCGGAGACGGACGTGAGACGAACTTTGACATTTCTTTAACGTAGAGAACCATCGTGGTCATGCCCCGGCTTTCATTGTCTCTCATGGGCTCTCATGGGCTCATTGTCTCTCATGGGCTCTCATGGGCTCTCATTGTCTCTCATGGGCTCTCATGGGCTCTCATTGTCTCTCATGGGCTCTCATGGGCTCTCATGGGCTCTCATGGGCTCTCATGGGCTCTCATGGGCTCTCATTGTCTCTCATGGGCTCTCATGGGCTCTCATTGTCTCTCATGGGCTCTCATGGGCTTTCATTGTCTCTCATGGGCTCTCATGGGCTCTCATTGTCTCTTGGGCTCTCATGGGCTCTCATGGCTCTCATTGTCTCTCATGCCAGCCCAGGCCTCATGGGCTCTCATGGGCTCTCATGGGCTCTCATGGGCTCTCATGGGCTCTCATGGGCTCTCATTGTCTCTCATGGGCTCTCATGGGCTCTCATTGTCTCTCATGGGCTCTCATGGGCTTTCATTGTCTCTCATGGGCTCTCATGGGCTCTCATGGGCTCTCATTGTCTCTCATGGGCTCTCATGGTCTCTCATTGTCTCTCATGGGCTCTCATGGGCTCTCATGGGCTTTCATTGTCTCTCATGGGCTCTCATGGGCTCTCATTGTCTCTCATGGGCTCTCATGGGCTCTCATGGGCTCTCATTGTCTCTCAGGGGCTCTCATGGGCTCTCATGGGCTCTCAGGGGCTCTAATGGGCTTTCATGAGCTCTCATTGTCTCTCATGGGCTCTCATTGTCTCTCATGAGCTCTCATTGTCTCTCATGGGCTCTCATGGTCTCTCATGGGCTCTCATGGTCTCTCATGGGCTCTCATGGTCTCTCATGGGCTCTCATTGTCTCTCATGGGCTCTCATGGGCTCTCATTGTCTCTCATGGGCTCTCATGGTCTCTCATGGGCTCTCATGGTCTCTCATGAGCTCTCATTGTCTCTCATGGGCTCTCATGGTCTCTCATGGTCTCTCATGGGCTCTCATGGTCTCTCATGGGCTCTCATGGTCTCTCATGGGCTCTCATGGGCTACATTCGTGTACTGCAATTGGTTGTTTGTTGACCACATTGTAGTTTTTGTAGGCAAACTAAATTATCTTTGGTATCATTTTTGTCCAACTGCCGCTCAGTAAGGAAACGTCCTGCGACCGGATCGGAGGCCGTCTGATTGGTTCAATCTAAGTGGACGACTCGCTGCCAGTGAACCGCGTTGATGTCAGTTAATAAATAATAATAATAGATGAATATTTGTCTCGGTGGAAGGTTTCAAGTGTTTTCAAGTCAAAAGTCCAGAGGAGTCACGAGTCACTGGCGTCGTCAGAGGCCGAGTCTTTTGAATTTTTGAAGTCTTAAGGCATCAGATTCGTGGCTCGAGTCCAAGTCATGTGACTCATTTTACTGAGCCAAAATAGAGACGCGATATTAATCACCACATAATGATGAGTAAGGGAGAAACCAGACGGGTGTTAAACTCCGTTCTGTAACTTCTCACTTCCTCGTCGTCTCTCATGCAGACAGACGATGATTCATTTAAAGAATCAGAGGAAACAGAAGTGACCTTTTACAAATATTAATCTGCTGTGAAAGCCGGCGATAAGGAGAAGAAAGAAACATCATTATTGTGATCAACAATAGTTCGGTTTTATTCACCCAAACTCATAAAAAAAGGTCTTACAATGACTATCCTGCCTCTATACTCGTACAATAAAAGGTCTTTTGATATTTAGATTTCCAGGGCTGTCGGTTTGAAACCTTGTTTTTATTTTCATTAAAAAGTTGAAGTCTTATTTCTGTGACGTTCAGAACCCAGTCAACGTGAAAAGCCCCGAAAGTAAAAGAGTTAAAACCAAAGGTTTAACGCTCCCCGACCACGCTCCTTAAGGATAGTTTCATACTCGCCTTAATGAGGTTCCCACACCAGAACCACGTCATCACTGATTGGCCGTTTGGTCGTGCACCGCTGGATATCATAACTACCCCCTCGTTACGTGATGGGGACTTTACAAAGTTATAGTTATATTTAGTTTAAAGGATATTCAACCTTCCTTTCTTCATAACACATTTAATACTTGACTTCTTTATTGACAGGGTTTGTATAAAGGCACTGAAGTAGTTTTTGAATATGAGATATGAGTTTACAGATCATTCTGCATCAGATTGATGTGTTTAACTTTAAACTGTAGAACAGTTTCTTTCCCCGGACCACCCCGTTTATTACGCAATATATATCTCAGAAAATATTATCACTATATCAGTTTTCTCCACGAATATTTAGTCTTTAGTTTTTAGAACTAAAAACATCTACATCTTTTAATGATAGAGTTTTAATGAATCACAATAATCCGTTACTGGGCTAAAGAAGGATAATTATGGACCTTTAACTCTCACATTTTTAATGATTCTCTTAATAAATCACCTTTGTGTGTGTTTACTGTTTTAACGCCATCCATCATCTTTGCTGCTCCATCTTTTCCGTGTTTCCATCGTTTCTCATTTAGCTGCCGGCTTAGCGGCTTAAGTGTGTGTGTGCGTATGGTGGAGTGGGAGGAGGGGGGGGACGTGGGAGGGGGGGAAATTGCTTTTGCCAGGAGGAATCAGGCGTGTGTGTGTGTGTGTGTGTGTGTGTGTGTGTGTGTGTGTGTGTGCACATATATATGTTTTATATGTATAAATGTGTATGGCTGCATTCCAAAGCTCTTCATCTGCCCTCAAGGTAAAGGTCTCACATGTTTAGAGTGAAGCCACACACACACACACACACACACCTACACAACCACACACACACCCACACAATCACACACACAACCACACACAGTGGGAAGTGTGACATTAAGACAGAAGACTGCCTTCACCCTCATGAATGCTAACTACTCTTAATTCTGCCCCTCGAGAAATCAGCTGACGGGTACACTTTGTGTGTGTGTGTGTGTGTGTGTGTGTGTGTGTGTTTGTGTGTGTGTGTGTGTGTGTGTTTGTCTCCATTCATACCAAAGCTTCAAACCACAGACTTTCCAGTCTGTTTATATTTTAGGGAAAATTAAATGAAAGCCAAATGGAATTGACTGCGTTCATAAGTAAAATTAACATTTTGATTGTATTTGGCTTCAATGTGATTTTGTTTCTGTGTGTTTTCCAAAGTTTGGTGTTACAATGTGTAGATGGCTTTTAAATAACAAAGTCTAGGTCCTGATTGGTGGAGAGACTAAAGAGTAACAGTCTGTATTGTGATTGGTGGAGAGACTACAGGGTGAATCACTATTGTGATTGGCTGCTGTGTTGGGGTGGGGTGGAGGGGGGGGGCTGTTGGCTGATGAAATGGAGCATCTGATCATCATCCCGTAGCTCGGCATCAAAGAGGACCTGATCTCCGCTCGTCGCTCTCGCTCACCTCTCGCGTTTCGCCGCCAACGATCCGGTTACGCAACAAGTAGCAATCACAATTTACCCCGCGCTCCTCTTCATCTTCGTCTCCTCTCCCCCCCCCCGCTGCCTTCCGTTTCATCTCTCCTCTCCAGTCCTCCTCCTGACTTCATGTCAAAGGGAACCGGATCAAAGCCCCAGAGAGGTTCCCTCTCAGCTCCATTGACCACATTCAGCCTTATCTGCAACGCAAAGCTGCTCTGAGCCGTAATGGAAAGGTCTTCAGGCTCAGACTACGTCAGTTAGTCACGTTATTTATTGACCGTGTTCCCGTTGTGTTCCCTCAAGGACTCCAGACGAGGCTTTTAAATGAAAAACAGAGCCGGAACGGTAAATATGCAAAAAGAAGACGTCGTCAGCAGGATTTAATATAAGCTTTTCCTTCTGGTAAATCTTTTGTTTAATTTAATCTTATTGATTTGTTTGAAAGACAGAGGGAACTAGTTCTGAAACTTCTGAAAACTTCTCCGTGGTGAATTATGGAAATGCAGCACTTTTAGTGTCTGATCTTATCTTTTATTGGTCTCTTTGACTTATTACTTTACACACATTTTCATAATTTTGACATTTTGACTATAGCCCAGGGAAAGGGCAGTATACTTTATATATACATTTTATTAATTATTTTTTATTCAAATCATCATTTCATCTTCAAGACCTTTAGACACAGGTCAGTCTTAAGGCCTTCACACACTGAGGACATTTTGTTTCATGCCATTAATTCACATTTCAATATATTTTTTACGACTGTTTTTTTTATTTTTCTGAGCTTTTCCCACCGTGAACAGAGGCATCAACCAGCAGACGCATTGAGAACAACAACCACACGGAGGCTCCCGAGTCCGAACCAGAAGAACTCTTCATTACTTCTTTCAACCTTGACGAAGGCAGATCTGCTCCTTTCGTTCTCACCTTTCACAATAAAAGCCCGAGGCCCATCCACTGAGTATCTGCTTACCAGAGGATGCTGGTAGTCGGTCCTCCGCCTGCAGGAATCTATTCAAACCTTTTATTGAAAAAGTGTCAACATTGCTGCCGGTGTGATTAGTTTTGATGTGAAATATTGGCGGCCGAGTATTTTGCATTTTGCCGTTGTTCATCCGTCAGGCCTCCGGCGTGCAGCGGCCTTCAGATGAGTTAATACGGATTAACACTGGTGTTGTATTCATAACAGGGCGAACCAAAACCGACGCAACATTTGTCTTGTGCGGGAAAAGACAGGTGGCAGAGTAATGAAGACAAAACACCTTGTCGTTTATGAAAAATGACTATTTTCCTTTAAGCCTGAGTGGTTTGAATGAGTCTTTACTTCCCGCCTGCTCTCACAGCTGCAGACGCAGGCAGCCGGCTTCAGAGCCTCTCAGACGTGAACCCTCATTACCGCTCCTCGTCGGGGGAGCGGGCGGCATTTAGTTCTGAAAGGAGCTTCGGCGGTGTCATCGCCATAGCGCCCTTAAGGATGGAGGCGAGGAGGCTCCGGGGGAGGGGTTAATTCATTCCGCCCCTGACGTGGCTCCGCTACACTCGACAGCTGCAGAGGAGCGCAGGCCACACGGCTGCGATGCCGTTACCTTTTCAATAAGGTTCAAAAGAATGACGTTTGTCCTCTCACACAGAGAGACAAAGTGTTCCCTCACCACCATGAACACACACAATGCAGTTTATTTAGACTCGGTCCCTTAAACACCATCCTGCTGCTGCAAATACTCACCGGAGCACCAAATGTGGATCCATCCGCCGCTGAAAATAGTCCCCAACAAATGCTCTATTTCCTCCTGCTTGTTTGCTTTTACTTGAAATGAAACTATATTATAACTATACTCCTATACTCCTTTGGGAGGAACCAATGGGCTTGGAGCTGAGAGCCACAGACAGGAAGTCAGACAGGACCGGGAGACGGACGAACACGTTCTGGGCTTTTTCGTGGGATTCGTTGACAAAAAGAAAGACTCCTGTTTTCATGCCTGACGCTCTCCTGCGTTCTTGCACATTGAAGAGATGAAACCATGGCCACTTGCTCTCGATGAAAGCCTCCATGGGTTGAACCTGTCGTGGTGATTAGTGTGTCTTTTGTAAAAGGCGTCTCTTGGCAACAAGGTGCGTATGTGAGTCCTGTTTGTGGAGATGTTTACTGATTCATACTGTTGGATGAGTGAGACGTGGTCGAGGCTCAGCTGGTGCTCCAGTGGACTGAAGGGTCTACCAGGAGTCCTTAAGAGCTCAGAGAGGCATCAATGGAGGCCCGTGGCCATCGGGGTCATTAACTCAACAGGCAGACGCGTCTAGTGCTCAGCTTGCTCCTCCTCCGAGCCGGAGAGCCTCTCTACCTACTGAACGAGTGCATGTGAGGGAGACATAGTGGAGACTGACATGTGGTCAGCATGTTGCGCAACTCATGCAAACAGTGAGAGCAGAACATATTAAAAGTGAGGCGTATTAAAAAGGAAAGTTTTGAACATAACTAAGGACTGATTGAGGGAAACGTGTGGCTCCATATTTCAGATAAAGAATAGCTTTTTCTCTGGTGGAATTTAAGTCTGGATCTGATCTCCTCTTCTAGTCCGGCTTATGGAGCCGTTGTTCCTTAAAGGTCAACATTTTAAAACTGTGAAAAGACAATTTGCTGAACTGGAAGGAGAAGAAATCCTGTTTTGTTTCGCCTGCTTTGTGTTGAATAACGAGCAACACGACCTTATTAGAGCTTGTTGCTCTGCTTGAATTAAAACTGCCATGAAAATGAAAACATCTAAATGATAATTTCAGAGATGTTTTTAATCACACGTCCACAGGTCTGCACGGGCATGGGATGGCATTTCAATATCCTTTCTGCAAAGTCACCACAGTCATTAGTCCATTCAAAATGGAATTATTTATTAAAGTAGCTGCTTTAATTTCCACCTAATTAGTTAGTATAAGAGCACTGAATATAACTTTTTAGAAATCTGCTTCCCTTCGACGTTCTTTCCAAGGATCTCAATTCAGGTTTAAGGTTAATTTTAACCAGGAAGTCAAAAAGTCCAAGTTAAAGTACTGTCACTCACTACAGTACTTTTAATTAACATTTAATTCTCTTTTCTGCACTTCTCCGGTGATTTTGCTTCAGACCGGAGGGGGAAGCTGACCGACGGGAGCCGATCACGTCTGAGACGTTCAGTGAGTCTGGGCAGACGTAACACTTCAGATTTAAGTTCAACATCATGACTCAGACTCAGAGTCATGATGTTTCCAGCCTGCAGAACCCACTGAGACTCAGACAGCACTTTCACCTGGATGAATCATCCTCTGATGCAGCATACTAATGACTTTCCAAGAAAGCATTGTGTTTTTATTTGAATGTTTTCAATCCAATTGATCCCAGTCTCTACGGTTGTTAAGACATCTGTTCTGGGTTTTTGTCTGTTAGTTGGCAGGAATTCTCAAAAACAGCTGAGGGTAGTTCAGTTCAATTTGGTGTAATGTTTAGCTATGAGACAAGCACTATTTTCACTATTTTCTCTACTGCACTTTGACTGATGAAGTAACTTCTTTAGTTCTTGAAAAAATGTTGGCGTACTTTACTGAGAAGGGATGACAACGTAGTTTCTTCTTTTTTTTGATTCAGCGTTTGGTTGTCCTTAACTCCATCCTTTGTGTCACTCTTGGTTCCAAAAAACAAGATGGAGACGGACAAAAAACAAGATGGAGATGGACAAAAAACAAGATGGAGACGGACAAAAAACAAGATGGAGACGGACTTAGTGCCGTACTTGAGGCCTCAAAGCCGTAGTCCCTGAATCAATGGGTGACGTCACCGTAACGACGCCTACTTCTTTCTGACTAAAACAATTCTTTGTTCACGTTCCACAAAATGGCATTGAACTCTTTTCAGTATTTATTTTAGATTTCCTGCTGATTTGTTTATCTATTTATCCCACAAGGATCAATATTTGTTATTTCGTGATATTAATTCTCCAACTCAACACTGAAATGTCCACTTTTATGCTGACGATACCATCTTGTTTTCTATTACTTTATTTTAAAATGTATTGGACACTTCAAACTTAAGACAAAACTTATATATTCACAAAAGCTAACACCAGTGATGTTCCCAAACACATCCCTGCTGTCATTTGCTATGTATTTGATTCATCACAGCATTATAAATACAGATAAAACTGACTTTCATCATCTAAACAACATTCAAACATCTAATTGGATTCTCACACTATAACAGCTTGTCTCTTCCATCAAAGCATCTCAGTTACTATCGACTTAAAAGTGAATAACCATGACACCAGAAGATCACAGGATAAAGATTTCAAGTCCTTCTTTGATGTGATGATAAACGTTTTACGGACTGAATCATCTGGATTTTCACAAAACTGAACATTAGGAAGCCAGGACGAAAGTCTTTTTCCCAGTAGAGAGATGACGAGGCCATAAAAGAATAATTGAGTGTAACTTTGTTGATAAATTGGCACCTCCACAGATTGTTCCCTCAGTGTTATAGTATTCAGTAATGCAGTTCAGGTAATGGCATTTTTCTCTCGGAAAGAGATGCGTAGCGTTTTGAATACAAATGTTCATCATTTCTTCCTTTGATTCATTTGGGGCACAATGTCATTTCCTAAAAATCATCGATGTTTATGATTATTGATAATGATGGTGTGAATGTCTGGGAGAAGCTCTCGCTCCAACAGCAACAACCGTTTTAATATGTAAACGGTTTGTTCTGTGTATCCATGAGCAGCTGGCTCAGCTATGATTGGACAACTTATCTCTTTGTACAACTGCTGTTGTGAAAGTGAAGTATTAATGAACTAATTTTAGAAAGTCTGCAGAGCAAAAAAAAGAACAACATGAAAATTAAATTTTTGCAAACCTGAACCAAACTGCATTTGGAGTTTTTGTGAAATGTGATTCCAATCGGATCTGATTTCAAGGGTCATTTTGCTTCAAGGTGACCGACACACATGGAGGAGAACAACAGTCCGTGGACAGACGCTGTAATGGAAATTTTTATATATTCTTATATTGTAGTTATATTTCTATCTGTGTGAACAGTTTTTTGAGTTATCAAAGACCTGACGTCTGAACGAATAGCAAATGGCTTATTCCATTAAGTACGTTGGGAGACAGGCCATAGATTAAGGTCGGAGACGAGTTTCTTTGCCTTTGATCATGCTTTGTTTTACCAGACTGATTGAATACCCTTTGTCTCCACCCCCACGGTTTCCTCCTGTACATAATGTCTGAGTAAATGCTAGAATAGCAGTTCATCATGATGCCTCTTCACTGCAGAGAATAAAGATCTTAAGGACATTCTGGTATTTCGATATTCGTTATTTCAGCTTTAAAAGACTCAACACCGGGCGAGGTCAATTTGACCCGCAATGGTTTGAAGCGATGGTCTTGCTTCCACGTTGGAAAGCCGCACCACCAGCGTTCCCACACAGTTGTTACCACAGTTGTTCCCACAGCTGCCCATGCAGGGTGGTGATGTCTGGACACTTGCAAATAGCAGTGCGGACAGCCTGTCTTAAAGATCTGATTTGAGAAACAAACCTTTAGAGTAACATCTGCACATCCAAGGCGAGTGTGGAAGTGGATTTTCTGTTGCATGCACCTGTTAATGTATTTCAAAAAAGCAAATAGAAGGAGAGAAGAAGGCCGTCTATGGTCACAGTCCATGTATAAGATTGATCAGTGTAAGGAAAGAAATGTCAAGAGGAAATAACGCATGTATATAATATATGTATGCGTTCCTCAATTTGTCTGCCCGTCGATCTATTCTCTGCCCACACAGCTCTCTCTCTGCCCTTATGTCATTTTAAATGAATAAACCTAGTTTTCTCTTTATAATTGAAACCTGCTCAGTTCTCCTCCCTCTCTCCCCCGTTGGCTCTCTATCCTGATTCCTCCTCCTTTTCTCAGCTGTCCTACTTGGTAATCATTTATCTGTGCATCTTTTCTTCGACCTTTTAACCTCTTGACCTGACCATCCCTACCTGTCACCACACTCTTTATCAAGCCTCCTTGCAATGCTTATTTTAATTTGTCCGATTCATTTCCACACTCCGTCACTCTCCTCCCCTCCCTACGTTTCCACTGGTTTCTCAAAAGCTGCATTTCTTTGTGTTATCCTCTTCCATACCTTCTGCATCCAATTCAGCCCCCCTCCTCATTTTGTTCTTTCTCATGAGGAAAACTCATGTTTATTTCAGAGCTTATTCCATTTGCTGGATCTCTCACCAACGTGCTAATGGAGCCTGAGTTTGTTTGTTTGTTTGAGAAAACTCGGTGGCTCTGTATGTGTGCGATGATTGCCCCCTTACTGAAAAGAAGTGGGGACCTCCATCTGGGAAAATTGCCATCACGATTAAAAAATAAACGTGAAGCCATAATTACACAAAATAAAGGCTTTTGTTGACAGAATATCTTTGAACTTCCATGGCATTGGCAATCTTGTGTAGGTTTATATAAATCAAGTTCCCGAGTGAGAGCAGAGAGATTCAGTTTACCAAGTGACGAATGCAAAGCTGTATGGAAAATATCTTTTAACAAATGTGCTTTTCTTGTGGGCACATCTGTTCGTGTTCCCAGAGGACAGTTTATTGAACTCATTAAAAAGCATAAATTTGCGGAGCCAAATCTCAAAAAGTCGTCTCTTCATTTCGCTGCCCCCCCCGTTTCACAGCCATTGGCATTTGACGTATTTTTTTTTAATCAGCTCTTCCACAGTAATTCTCAGGCCTCTTAAGGAAGGCAAATGTTGGGTGGTCTTATACATTTGTGATCCCTATAAGCCCTGAGAGGGAGAGTGAAATTATCCCTTTTTTGTCAACTTTCTCACATGCAGTTATCTCTATTGCTAACTGCATTTGTTCAAGAATCCAAGTTGTTGGCCTCCAATATAAAGGAACAAACCATTTCTAAATATATGGAAAAAGAGGTCTTAAAGTTGCTGATTTAAGTAAAAAAACACAACAAAAAAAACAGGCTGTTTCCAGCACATGAAAAAATGCATATCGGGACTCCTTTTTAAAGGATAATTAATCCTTGGAGATCAAGAGAACTGCATGGGTAACAGCCTGGGACCCACCGAGGTAAACAAACAGTGTGTCAGCATTTATTATACCAGGAAAATAAAGCAAACTCGTGATCATCCAACTCATCTGAATCTTCAAGAGAAATCTTCTGGAGCTGTTCTGGATCTCAACAGGATCTAGTCCTGTCTTTTGGAGCTCATCTGGATCTCAACAGGATCTAGTCCGGTCTTCTGGAGCTCATCTGGATCTCAACAGGATCTAGTCCGGTCTTCTGGAGCTCATCTGGATCTCAACAGGATCTAGTCCTGTCTTCTGGAGCTCATCTGGATCTCAACAGGATCTAGTCCTGTCTTCTGGAGCTCATCTGGATCTCAACAGGATCTAGTCCTGTCTTCAAGAAATCATTTTGATCTTGACAAGAATTAGTTAAATCTTCTCGAACTCATCTGGATCTCCAAGTGAACAAGACTTATCAGCAGGAACTCCTCTGGATCTCAACAAAAGCTAGTCCTGTCTTCACAAGATTTATTTTTTTACTTGACAGGAATTAGTCCTGTCTTCTGCAACTCACCGTGTTCTCCACTGGAACAAGGTCAGGAACTCAGGAATTGGTCTGGATCGCAATGAGAACTCAATCCGGTCAATTTTGATATTGACAGGAATTAGCTAACTCATCTGGGTCTCCACGGGAACTAGATCCATCATCTAAGTATTGATGGGAATCTGTCATCTGTTATACATCTTGATCTCAATAGAAAGTAGTTCCCCATTATAAACACATCTTTATCCCAATGGGAAGTATGCATTTTTTTCCTGAACTCATCCGAATCTCCATGAAACCCGCTCAGAAGTCTAATATCTGGATCTCAACTTCTTAAACTACTTTAACTCATCTGGGTCTCATCAGGAACTAACACAAGGAAATCATCTGGATCGAGACAGGAACTCGTCTTATCTTCTGCACCATGACTTTTGTAAATCATCTGGATCTTGATGAGAAATAGTCCTGAACTCATCTGGAATTCAACAGTAACTATTTTTTCCTCTTGAACTCTTCTGTCTCCAAGAGAACTGGCCTTGTCTTCTGGATCTAGATGGAAACTGGTCCTCCTGTGTTGGAATAATCTATATCTTCCAGAAAACAAGCCTTTGTCTTCTGGAATAGAAACTCGTCCTGTCTCCAACATCCGAGATAACTAGTCCAGGCAACAGAAACCCATCTGGATCTTAAAAATAAACTAATTCTGTCCGTTAAAACTCATTGGTAGCAACAAGGGAACTAGTCCTGCTCTCTGGAGGCCATTTGGATCTTGATAGAAACAAATCCTGGCTTCTGGAATCCACCTGGAGCTTGAGGTAAACTAGTCCTGTTGGGTGGAACTTAACTGGACCTTAATGGAAAGCAGTCTTGTCGCCTGGGACTCGTTACGTCTTCTAGACCTAATCTCCATCTTCATTCCTTCTGAAATGAATATGGATTTTTATGGGAATGTGCCCTGAGCTCTTGAGCTTAGCGGTTCGGTTTTGAGACTAGTGCTGCTACTTCTTTCAAATCAATCACGAATGCAGATGCCTCCTTTCAGGTTATGAGGGCTCTGAATATTTTAATGAGTAAAAGAAATATTCTTATTATTAGCAAAGGCCCTCGCAGTGTTTGAAAGTTATAGAAACACTAAATGAGGGAATATATTTTCATAGAATGTTTCTTATTCCTCCAGTTGAGTTTCTCTGACCTTTTTAAATCAATACTGAGCTGCAGTGAATCTGTTCTGCAGGCTTATAGGGGAGTTATTGATTTGGTATAACTAACTTAAAGATACATGCACTGCTACTGGAATTTGTAAGTGGTGCTCTCTCGTTACAGTGATGGAGTGTTCTCCATAGCTGCCCCTCCCTCTAGATCTCTCTCCCCAAACACATCGAGACATATTTATAAATAAAATGTATTATTTATTGTTACAACATGAGGCTCTGATGCACATGAAAAGCCTGGATTAGTGTGAAACTCCTCGTCACACCGCGGCCATGAGTGACCTCCAGTGTGTCCACACAGACAGGCGGTCAGCAGGAGGCTCCAGTGTGTCCACACAGACAGGCGGTCAGCAGGAGGCTCCAGTGTGTCCACACAGACAGGCGGTCAGCAGGAGGCTCCAGTGTGTCCACACAGACAGGCGGTCAGCAGGAGGCTCCAGTGTGTCCACACAGACAGGCGGTCAGCAGGAGGCGGTCAGCAGGAGGCTCCAGGCAGCGTCATGGTGCTCGAGTGCATTCAAAAGTACAATTTTCATAGTGTTTTTGAATTAATTTAATACACTTTGACACAAATGCTGCTAATTAGCATTCTACAACACTGGACATTACAGCACTTCAGTGTCATGCTGTGAGTGTGTGAGTGTGTGAGTGTGTGAGTGTGTGAGTGTGTGAGTGTGTGAGAGTGTGTGTGTGAGTGTGTGAGTGTGTGTGTGTGTGTGAGAGTGTGTGAGAGTGTGTGTGTGAGTGTGTGAGTGTGTGTGTGTGTGAGAGTGTGTGTGTGAGTGTGTGAGTGTGTGTGTGTGTGAGAGTGTGTGAGTGTGTGTGTGAGTGTGTGTGTGAGTGTGTGAGTGTGTGTGTGTGTGAGAGTGTGTGAGTGTGTGTGAGTGTGTGTGTGTGTGAGTGTGTGTGTGAGTGTGTGTGTGTGAGAGTGTGTGAGTGTGTGAGTGTGTGTGTGAGAGTGTGTGTGAGAGTGTGTGAGTGTGTGAGTGTGTGTGTGAGTGTGTGTGTGTGAGAGTGTGTGTGTGAGTGTGTGTGTGTGAGAGTGTGTGAGTGTGTGTGTGAGTGTGTGAGTGTGTGTGTGAGTGTGTGTGTGTGTGAGTGTGTGTGTGAGTGTGTGAGTGTGAGAGTGTGTGAGTGTGTGTGTGAGTGTGTGAGTGTGTGTGTGAGTGTGTGTGTGAGAGTGTGTGAGTGTGTGAGTGTGTGTGTGAGTGTGTGTGTGTGTGAGTGTGTGTGTGAGTGTGTGTGTGTGAGAGTGTGTGAGTGTGTGTGTGAGTGTGTGTGAGTGTGTGTGGTCATGGTACTTAGCTGTAAGTGTAGGAAGGGATTGTGTCTCTGGATGATGGGGTGCATCATGGTCGGGGTTTAGAGAGATGACAGACAGCAGCTGTCTACTTTTATTCAATCTTTCAACTTCCTTCACCTTCATTACCTTCTTTTTTCTGTCTCTTGACTCTGATGATGTCACCCATTTTATTTACATATTCATTTTTTACTTTTCTTACTCTTCCTCCCCCTCTCTTCCCTCCGTCCTCTCTCTCTGTATCCCCCCCTCATTATAGTATCTCCTAATGATGTTCTGCCCACCTCTCTGGTTTGTCTCTTTATTAACCCCACATCAAAGCACTGCGTCTCTCTTTACCTTCACCTCATTGCTTCCTCCTCACTACGTTTACATATTGTTCTTCTCTTCTCCCACTTCTCCACTACTGTGTTCCTTTCTTCTCTCCCCCTTTCCTTATTACCACATATACCTACCTACCTACCTACCTACCTAAGCTCCTACCTACCTACCTACCTACCTAAGGTCCTACCTACCTACCTACCTACCTAAGCTCCTACCTACCTACCTACCTACCTACCTAAGCTCCTACCTACCTACCTACCTACCTACCTAAGCTCCTACCTACCTACCTACCTACCTAAGGTCCTACCTACCTACCTACCTAAGCTCCTACCTACCTACCTACCTAAGCTCCTACCTACCTACCTACCTAAGGTCCTACCTACCTAAGCTCCTACCTACCTACCTAAGCTCCTACCTACCTAAGCTCCTACCTACCTACCTACCTAAGCTCCTACCTACCTACCTACCTAAGGTCCTACCTACCTACCTACCTACCTAAGGTCCTACCTACCTACCTACCTAAGGTCCTACCTACCTACCTACCTAAGGTCCTACCTACCTACCTACCTACCTACCTACCTACCTACCTACCTACCTACCTAAGGTCCTACCTACCTACCTACCTACTTACCTAAGATCCTACCTACCTACCTACCTACCTAAGATCCTACCTACCTAAGATCCTACCTACCTACCTACCTACCTACCTACCTACCTACCTACCTACCTACCTACCTACCTTCCTACCTAACCACGTACCTACCTATCCGTCCATTTGTCTATCCATCCATCTGAATATCTAAATATCTATATATTTGTCCGTCAGTCCATCCTTCCATTATGTAGCAACTCATCTGTCACTTTGAATTTCAATCTCATGTCGATCCCAAAATAATTCCCTTTGTCTAATGGAAGGTTAGCGGTCACCAAACAATCGCATCAGGTGCCACGATGGAAGTCCAATGAAGAATCAGGCCTGCGTGACTAAACAGGCTGTAAACAAAGAGCAATCTGAAGTAGCTTTGTTGTGCCTGTGGAGCTCTTCAGTAACAATCTAATGAGATTGATTAGTTTCCACATGCAGGTTACTGTGACCCAGCGGACCAAACAAAACAAACTTCAGTTAACATCATTATTTACATCTGATTAGTGAGTTCACAGATTCCCGTCACAAATC